>JARKID010000112.1:0-380022 GCA_029449255.1 Mycena polygramma
GCAATGGAGCAGTTTCCCGGGAATTTAAGCAAGGGCTCCGCCGTGTCTTCCGGTTGCCCAAATACGCTGTTCGAACTCATTTTATTGAAGCTAAAAAGGTGGGAAGCTGTGCTTCGGGCGCTGTTGGCAGCAAAAGAGGACACGATCACTCATTCATGGCATTTTGCGAATTATTTGTCCATGAAAAGTTGAAAGCTCATGTCGGCGTCAGAACGAGCCGCCGGCTACTTACATGCCCGGGGCCGGCAATCATTTGCTTTTCCTTGCGAATCACCATCGCCATGGACCGTCGACGTCTTACAGTCGAATTCAAGGGGACTATGTTCTCGTCCCAGCATGACCCGAGAGAGGCACAGGCACCACCCATCCACGAACTGCATCGGTCCAACTCATTGCCGCTGGATCCGTCCCATCTGCGATTCGTTATCGAGTCGTATCCAGCCCAACTCCTCCGCTACGATGAAGATATCAGTCACCTAGAGCAGTGGCTAGGCTGAATGCGATGATATTAGAAGTATCCTTTCAAAGTACATCGATGGATGCAACAGTGTCTTCGCCCCGATCAGACGCCTCCCCACCGAGATTCTGACGAAAATCTTTGCGTTATGTGAACCGGAGCCTTATCACTGCTACAGGGTGGATGGTCCGGTGTCCCCATTTCCTGATATGGCTCGGATCTCGCAACATCAATTGCTTTCCCTTTCGCATGTGTGCTCCAGCTGGCACGCAATGATCCTCGGGACTCCCTCCCTTTGGGCCACAGTCGAGCTTAATTTGATGACAACGTACCCTATTTTGCCGGCAACTCTGGATCGCATTCGACGGCGCATATCTCTCTCGCTGGAACGTTCCCACAAACATCCGTTATACATCCATATTCGTATCACCAGGCCCGAATACGCTCGGGTCATTCTGCCATTATTGGTCCAGCATTCGGCCAGATGGCGAATTCTCGACATGCATATTACACATTCCATAGTCCAAGTCCTCTCCGCAGCGAAGGGAAACCTTCCGTTGCTGGAGTACCTCAAGCTCGGAGGTGTTCAACGACACCCCGCTATCCTCGATGTCTTCCAAAATGCGCCGAAATTGACTCGGGTTAAAATCTGGGGGCCAGACACGGCATCGCTGGGCCTGCCTTTCGGCCAGCTCAGCTCCATCACCTACCTTTGCCAACGCGGTGTCCGGGCTATACCAGAGGGCATCGCCGATATCCGTCACTGTTCGAGCCAGTGCAAAATCTCCATCCGCAATCTCGACATTACCCATGTCCCCATCCCCATTCACGACTTTGCGCCTATTCGCTCTAATATCGTGCACCTGCATCTCGAGATAAGGGACCGGAAGAGCGCAGAGCACTCCCGCGAAGTCGTGGGCGCAATTCTCCGGTCGCTGACTCTCCCGTGCTTGACGGGGTTGATATTACGGCCGCCGCCGGGCTCGCGGCCTTATTACTGGCCGCGAGAGGCGTTCTCTGCCTTCGCATCACAATCATTGTGTCGCGAAAATCTCACCGAGCTTTCGCTCGAAGACATGGTCATCACGGAGGATGATCTCGTCGCATGTCTGGTGAACATGCCTGCGCTCAACGATCTCGTCCTCTCCGATGTCCCGCGGCGTAAGGAGGTCAACATTCTCGTCACCGACAGCCTACTCCGCAGGCTCTGCTGGATACCGACTGCGAGTTGCCTCGTACCGCGGCTCCATCACATCATACTTGACTCGCGCCTCGAGTTCGACGACAATGTCCTGCTGGAGTTCGTGATATCCCGCCTGGAGCCTGGGCGTTTCGATGATGAGCCGTTTGATATCGAACTGAACACACTGGAAGGCCCCACTGGTATTCGTGACATTGATTCCAGGGTCCTGGCGACCATCGAGGAGGCCGTATCGCGCGACGAACTGGATTGGTGGTGTGAATGACGAAGTAATGTTTATGTTGTACGTCTTGTTTTTTCCCTCCTCATTCGTGCTCATACATATATTGATCAGTGCTAAGTCTCGTTTTATTGCTGGGTGTGCTTCGTCTGTTCGTCAACCCTCTGCATTACCTTACAACCGTATACCGGGAGTGAATCCGTTGTACACTGCGTGGTCGCAGATCATATGAGCTCGATGGCAATTGGTCTAAGTACGCAAGCAGGAACCCTGTACGTCCAATGAATTTCGCGCTCCGGCTCCGGAGGGAAAAGGGGCTCCAGATTAGAGTCGGTGTTGGTGGACATGGAGGTTCCGAGCACGAGGTTATGTCACAGGTTCAAACTCCGACGCGCATATTCGTCGGCGAACTAAACCGACAAGTGTTCTGAGTGCTGAGCGTTGAGCACTTGTGTAGAAGCATTTCCCGTTTGAGTGGATCCTGATTGGTGTTAACGAAAAAATCCGGCGATCCCCAGACACAAATCATGATATCCATTATAACTCTGACCAAACTCTGACACATGAAAACTCAGAGAAGAAAAGCAATCGGTTGATTAAGATCCCATTCAAGGTTTGAACTGTAGGGCATGCATATTCAAGAATTGCAAGCAGCTGTACTCGTGTGATTCCACACTATCGCAAGACGGAAGTAAATTTTAGAACTCCCTGCGATACTAAATCTGCGAGCCGCACTTGTAGCTCCGGCCCCAGCCCCCGTCTACCGCGCCGCAAACATCGCAGGTCCGCAGTGAATGGCTTGTCTCCCACGTTCTTTACAGGACTGACGCGCGAGATCACGAAATCCCAGTATGCGTCGTCAGAAAATTTGAGGAGGGAGGAAAGGTTAAGGGATCGGAGCCGCGGAACGAGGGACGCACCGCTCTCGGGATTCCAAGTGATGCCTTGGATAAACGCCTCTGTGATTGAGACATGGTCGGGGCGCGACTTGCGTTCGGATACGCTCAGGTCCTGAAGACATGGGAGCTCGAAGAGCATGCAGAGGAGCTCAGTGTCGGTGATGATGACGCGGATGTGGAGGGAAGTCAAGCGAGTGTGGAAGGACGAGCGGACCACGAGGGCGGAGAATTGTTCTGGATTCCAATGCGGGAGTGCCATGTCCTCCCGCGGCGTCAGACGGAACCGGCGCAGATGGGGAAGGGTCAACGACTCCAGGATTTGGCCCAGAACGCGCTTCGAAAGTAGATCCCCGGCGGTTATCCCCAATTCTAGGTCCAGGTATCCTATGTTGGAGTTGACAGAGGGCCACCTCGCGTTCAGATTCAATATATCCGCATTGAACCTGAAGGTCGCGCCCATGCCGAGAGACTGTGCGATGGATAAAGGCGCAGGCGGTGAAGGCTGGCCTTTGTGGCCGACGTAGGTGAAGTCACGGAGCTGTGCCCATGGCAGCTTCGGCACCTGCTCGTGAAGCCCGCGAAACATGACCTGCCTCAAAGCAGGCGCTACTTCGAATACATCGATCCCCTTCAGGTGCGCTCGGAAGGATGCTGTTTCGAGCAGGGGAAGGCGTCCCTTCACAAGCGCCAGATATTGGCCTGAATCGCCTGGAGCGTGGATATCAATATGCTGCCATCTCTCTGCATGCTGACTGAGAAGCTGCATGACAGCGAACGAATTCGGGTCGCCTCCCGAAAAAGTCAGGCGGATTCTGAGTGGATGCACGGCGCTTCGTTCCAAAGCGGATTCGAGAAGGGAAATGGCTTTAGCCATGGGAGCGGCCGATATGACCCATAGGGTGGTATTGAGCACCATTGAAGACCATAGACGCGGAGTACTGAGAGCCACTTTGCGCCAGGTTGCGGAGACCTTTACACGCCAGCATCAAATCTGCGATGCGAAGACCTAGGCAAGTGACGCACCTGTGATAACTGAAGCAAGTGGTGCTTTGCGAGACGCTCAAGTTCACCCTTTGGTGTGGTGGGGTCCAAGGAAAGATGCTTTTCGGTGGCCGAGTATATTTCGAAGATTTCGGCCAGCAACTCCACAGGCAGGCGGCGAACAGGGGAATAAACACTGCGGCACGCGTCCACATGAGCCACAAAAGCAGCGCGCTTTGCAGCAATGCCAGAAAGTATATGCTGAACCCTCTGAATCTCTGCGTCATATCGCTCAAGCTCAGCGGGCGCTCGACGGAGGGTGTCTTGCAGACTTGCGTCCACGGAAACTGGTGGCAAAACGTTGGAGCGGAGCAGTTGGTGGAGTTCGGTGGCATGAATGGAGTCTGGGAGTATGGAAAAGCTTCCAAGGGTTGTGCTGCGACACACATCGCAGACCAAAGCGTCTACGGTGCTCATGATGGTGGAAGGCAAGGGGGATAATGCTGTTGCCAAACATTGACAAAGTTTCTCCTGCCGAACAACTTGAAGTTGCCCTTGAGCAAAAGTTCATGCGGAAGTTTTGTCATATATTCAAGGTATGCCTTTACGTTCCCCGTTTTTTGTCGGGAGAGATCTACAGCACTGGAGTCTCCATGCAATTCTTTTGGGGGTCCGTTCCAACTTCCAGGGCGCCCGCCCCGCGTCGGGTCACTCTGCCTAAGTTTGCAAAGAATACGCGTTATTTTGCTCGCAAGCACTCACATGCTACCGGGTTTATAGTTAATCATTTACCTGGACGCGGCAAAGCCGCAAAAAGCCAAAAAGCCAAACAGAACTTAGTGTGGAAGCAACTGGCACGCGCCTGGCCCGAATCAGACGTACTCTTTGACAACAAAATTGTGAAGAATCTCCCTGGATTTCTCTCACATGAACGGGCTACAGGTGTTTCCCCCCCCCCCCCCCCCCCCCCCCCCCCCCCTTGATTATATCGTATGTACCAATCATTTTCTGCAGGATGACTTGAGAATATTCGCGCGCAAGCGATGTGGCGCCGGCATTGCCTTTCTCGACTCAATCTGGGACGTGGTGCGCTCCAAGCTCGTACATACCTGCATACCCCCGCATCCTTTTGAAAATTAGAGTGGCTCAGACACACGGCACCGCGACGCGTCGGGGTCACGTGGTGGGAAAACTGGCGCGAGCACGTCACACGCACGACATTCCGCTTTCGGATCCTCTCTTGCTTCCTGCCACGATGAGCTCTCTGGCGACGGTGAACGAGCTGCTTGCAGGCAGCGTTGGCGGCGCTGCTCAGGTTCTCGTCGGCCAGCCGCTCGATACCGTCAAGACGCGCGCACAGATCGCACCGAGTGCGTTCTGAGTCTGGGTTATCGCTAATCTCACCAGCGCTCACGCTTTTCTCGCACCAGAGGGGATGTTCGTGAGTCTATACATGCTCTGTGAAGTCAACTGGTAAAATAATGGGCACAGAAAGGGCCAATGGACATCATAATGCAAACTGTGCGCAAGGAAGGCTTCTTCGCGCTTTACAAGGGTAAATTCCAAGATTTAAAATCAGCAGTATGCCCCATATAACTGAGATAGGGATGGCCAGCCCGCTTCTGGGTATCGCGGGTGTCAACTCCCTGCTCTTTGCCTCGTACGGCGTCTCTCGGCGCATCATCTCGCCCTTCCCGCTGTCTCTGCCTGAAATCGCGCTCGCGGGCAGTATGGCAGGCGCCGCTAATGCGATCCTCGCCAGCCCAGGTCAGCGGACTTCTGTAACGAATTTATGTTATAAATGATGCCCGGCCGGCAGTGGAGATGTTCAAAGTTCGAATGCAGGGGCAGTACGGGGACAAGAGCGATAAGCGTCTGCGCGTGGTCGCGCGAGAGATGTGGGCTCAGTGGGGTTTTCGCAAGGGCGTAATGCGCGGCTACTGGGTAAGTTGGCTTGATTACTTCGTTCTCTGGTTGTTTGACTCAAGCTTTGGTTTATAGGTGACTGTTGCGCGCGAGATACCCGCCTATGCTGGGTGCGCATTCTCCTGCCCACTGCAATCGTGATATAACTGTGGTGGCGGCTTATTATCTAGATTCTACACTGGTCAGCTCTTTCGCCCTTTTTTCTCTACCGGCGATCCTGACGAGCATTGTAGCGTATGAATTCTCCAAACGGGGATTCACTGCGAAATACGGCGAGCAGCTGCCCGTGTGGGCATTATTAGCCAGTGGCTCGACCGGTGGTGTACGTCCCTCTTTTCTGTTGCTCCATTTCTCCATCCTGACAGCGAATCCATCTGGTTCCAGATTGCCTACTGGCTATCGTGCTATCCTCTAGGTTTGTCGACCTCTCATTGTGCAAGCCACAGAGCTCTGACAATCAATCGCGATGAATCTTATCCTTACAGATGTCATCAAATCACGCATTCAGTTGCGCGAGACGCCGCCGACTGGTACGCCGGTGCAGTATATCGCGCGCGAGGTCAAGATGATTATGGCCGAGTCTGGATTGTACGTCTCCCTATATAAATTCAACCTCGACCCCAATGTCGATAATTCCTGACACAGCGCGGGCCTCTTTCGTGGGCTCTCGCCATCCTGTGAGTAGAGTGTCTCCTCTATTCATAGTGGTCTTGTCTGACTAGCTGGCGTCGCTTGTTAGTACTCCGAAGGTACGAGCATTGTCTCTAGCCTCTTTTTGCACGCCATCCCACTGATATGATGCGCATAGCATCCCGGCGGCCGCGAGCACCTTTGCGGCGTTTGAGATTACACGAGGTGCGACAGGCTTTATCCCTGCCCTTTTTCTTCTTCCTGTATATGGGGCGGATGCTGAATAATTCGCAGAGTGGTTGGCGGGAGTTACGGGTGTATAATGTTAGATCATTCGGATTTTTTGAACGCGAATCGCAATCGCTGTCAAACAAGTCAAACACGGATCTCATCGAAAGCATCCTGCCTACTTGAATAGCTCCCTCGTTCGACTCGTAGACCAAGCGCCAGGCGGAGAGCGGCAGTCCCTGAGTTTCCCTCCTTCTAACCAACACTAGTACTGCCCATCCCGACTGTTCTTACTCGTCCTCGATAGCCGGTGTACTTCTACTTGCTTCTACCACTGCCCCTACGTGCCCCGATACCCTGAATACTTGCATCACTGTCCTTCCCCGCATTATGTAGCTCTTCCGATTCGGAGGCACAATCAACATTCTTGTAATTTTTACTGCGCGCCCTCCGCTTCGGACGCCGCGTACTGAGAGCGTGTGGAATCGAAATATGTGAGTCTGAATTGAAGTCCTGCTTCTATACAACTCCACCAAGTCTTGTGCACCACACTCCATGTCTCGACACTTGATGGTGTTTCAACACTATACTCAAACTATACATACTTACTGCATTCCTCGACCAGTCGATGCTAGAGGGAAGTGCTTAGTGCCCCAAGCGATTCCTGTTAGTGGGGCTTGTGTTGTATATATTATATTGTACATAGATAGGAGTCGACGGAAACACGGTCATCATCGCTGTCCATAGCAGTGCAATTTTTTGGCAGCCACCACTTGGCACACCTACAACAAACGAGGTACGAGTTTTAATGTTGTCGCGTCTGTTTATACGAGACTAAGTTCAAACTCCCCCTTTCATCCGGCATCCTCCCCTAATAGTAATAATTATCACCGATGCTCCTGATTCTGCCGCGCGTTACGGCGCCAGTCACAGAGTTTTGCGAAGACACCCGGTCTGTCCTTCAAGAAACGAAATTCCTCACAGTACAGAATCTGGCTCAACTCGGCTTCGTTTATCCCTTGTATGAACTGTCGGAGTTTGAACTCTGTGACATAGACCGTCACAAGTAACGTCTCTTGCTCAGAACACTCATGTCGCCCAACGGTCCGACCACTGGCTTCAACTTGGAGCCCTGTTTTCCTCCAGAGCTGGAGCGAGAAATCTTCGAAACTGCCGCAGTCCTCGATCCGACACTGATCCCTCCCCTTCTGCGGATTTGCCATCGAGTTTGTGCTTGGTGCGTTGTTTCAGCGCTCAAGAACACATTTATCCATTCCTCTCATAGGGTTGAACCCCTACTTTACACAGTCCTCACAATAAATGGCGGGAACTCGCCCATTCTCTGCGCGGCCGAGACCAAATCTGCATCATTCCTGCACAACGCCGTGCGCCATGTCTTTCTGGAGCTGTTCATCAAGAAGTTGTCTGGCCCGCGCGGCACCCTCCTGAAGAATTGCACCGGGGTAACAAATTTGTACTTCGAAGGGACCTTCGACATCCGATTCCTCGACGTTCTCGGCACCATGCCTCTCCGTAAACTGAGTTTCTCCGCCCCCCGAGACGTTGCTGAAAAGCGAAAGTTGCTGCAGCACCCGATCAGCTCCCTTACGCATCTGGACTTGTATGAGCCCTCAGGTCGGACGTGGGATGGTTGGTACGGGCTTGCGGCCCTGCCCGCACTCACACATTTGTGTCTCTCGAGCCAACTCTCGAGCATGCTGCTCCACGCGATGGAAGAATGTCCCCGCCTTGTGGTCGCAGTAATCGCGTTTTGGGGCGTATCGGAACGCGAAGACGCAATTTCATTTGCGAAGAATATCGCGACGATGGTGACCGATCCGCGCCTGGTGGTGCTCGTAGTGTCGGATTACGATAAAGACTGGGGGGTCGGCGCACGGGGTGGGGACGACTTTTGGATCCGCGCGGAGGCGTTCATTACCGAAAAGGGCCGAGGTGAAATTGACAGTGCGTGTTGAATCGTGGCAGGCGTGGATATTGATTCTGATCCTTATTTTGCCCAGATGACTGTTACTTCCTGGACGAAGTCGACATGCGAATTTGATGACCCAGTGCGAAGAGCTATTGATTTGTGTCCCCTTTGGATGGTCGAATTGAATAAGACAGAGATACAACCTCAAGACTTGCACGATGAAATTTTAGTTCGGTTCAGGCTCAACGATTGCCATCACCGTCAAGTAAATTACAAAAGCAGCTCCAGTCTGTTTACCTGACAAACAAGCGGCGTTGCCTCTGCCGTGGCTTACTCTTGGAACCAAAAACACTGGTGTGGCGCTTCTTTCCGGTGTTGGGCGGCTATCTGTCGATCAACGAGGCGCAGTCGGTGCTGTGGCCTTCTTCGATCCAAGGGTTGTCCAGAGCCTCCACGTCTCTCTCTTTCCCATGGCATCACCGAGTCGGCCCCCCACCCCCCAAAGCACGCACAGTTGGTGGTCCGACAGAAACTCTATTGGTCCAACGATCTCCATCCATGCGGCAGCCAAACCGTTGATGCGGCTCATGTACCACGAACAGGTACGCAGCTTCGTGAGGAACAATCGCGATATTCCACTGTCATGGGCGACGATGGAGATTTGTTTCAGCTATCTCACGTACGTTGCCTCGAAATTCCCTGCATCCGTAGTGATGATAACAGCAAATATGCCGAGGTGGCTGGAAGCCGGCAGAGCTCACAGAGGACAAGGAGTGCTACGCGTCGAAACCAAGACGCAGATGGTTTGAGGAAATTGCGAGGAAAAAACACCATCGGTGTTGTGGTCTGCTATGCCATGTTTGCAGCGCAAGCCATCGCCCTCCGAACACATGTCCTCTCCTCCTCCCTCCTTCGGCCACGCCTTCCATCCTCCTTCCCCGCTTCTAATAATCCCCGCATAATGTCCTTCCTCCTCCGTCTCTTCCGCTCCGTGCGTCCACTCCTCCCTCCTCTCTTCCCCATCTCACCGAAACTCACCTCTCAATTCTTAGGAAAAACCCCCGGACGACGAATCCGTCCTCGCCTCCCTCGCACGCGACATATCGCGGCGGCAGACGCTCCTCGCGGACCTCCGGACGCGCGAACGCACTGCGTCGGCGCTTGTGACGCTCTACGCGCTCGGGGCGTGGCTGGCGTATGGAGGGGTGTGGTATTTTGGGTTCGTCAGCGGGAGTGGCGGGAGTGGGAGTGGCGGAAGTGGTAGCAGGGTGAAAGGGGCGGAGAGGTTCGTGCGCGCGTTGCCGGTGTTTGTGGGGCCGATTGTGTGAGTCTTCGTCTTCGTCTTGAGAGGAGTGGATTGGTGTAGATGCTGACGGGGGGATGTATAGGATTCTGTTCATACGCCGGATCGTGCAGGTGTGGTACGCGCGGAAGGGCGATGCGGAGGGTGCGTTCTTTCCCCCTCTTTACTCTTCAGTCTTTCCATTGGGTCCGCCTGCAATGTCGCGAAAAAAAGGGCACCATTGCGTCTGGGCGTCGCGCTTTGTGGCAAATAGCCTGGCACGAGCGCGTAGGATGCCGCACCGATGTCGCCCGACGAGGGCCACGGCGTCCTTGGGTTCCTACTCGGGCTCCCAAGACGCGCATTCTTTGATGCTTTTGCTGCGGTACCACAAGTGTGGTGTGGCGTCCGCTTTGGGGGGCTTGCCGCGCTGCCATCCTGTGCCCACGCATGCGCTACTCGCCCTTTCTTTTCCTTCTTCCGCTCCTGCCCTCGCGAAGCAGGGGTGACGCGTCGCTGCAGGCGTGCCCTTTCCCCTCCCTCCCACCTTCTCACCCTCATTTTTCTCCTCTCATCTTTTCATCCCACCCTCCCATGTTCCTCCTCTCCTCCGCATATTTTTCCGCAGCTAACTCATAACCCTCCAGACAAAACGCTCCAAGTCCTCCTCAAAGCCCAGCGCGCAAAGGTCGAGGAGATCAAGAAGAAGACCAACTTCTACGAGACGCGCGAGCTGCTTTCGCGGTATGACTCTGCGAACGGGGGAAACGGGAGCGTGTCGAGTCCTAATACGCCGGTGCGTGGTGGGAAGGGTACGTGCGCTTCACCTTTTCTTTTTCTTTTTTTTCGCGCGGGGCAGTCGAGGCAGGCACGGGAAAGAGGAGCAGTGCGTTTTGTGTGTTGTCGGCGGTGGGCGTTGGCGCAAACTCGTCCGACACGTGCCCATATCCTGCGTCGTCCTTCGGTGCTCGGTGCTTCCGCGCCCGAGGGGGATTGGGCGGGATTGGGCTCGTGCGCGTCCGGCACGTCGTTCTTGTAGTCGTGCCGTGGCCAGATGGGCGGGCCGGACGTGCGTATCCCGCCTCTGGCGAAGCATGTGCTGTTAGAGGCGCACCTCCGAGCCCCTGCACCCACGTCGTACTGCTTGTTTTACGTGTAATCGTACCCCGGTGATCGGCGGCAGTGACGCATTGTATTCGTAGGGCTGCGCGCGGTGTGCGGCGGCCTGCGCTCCTCCTTCTGCTTTTCTTTTTCCTTCGGGAGTGCGCCATGCGTGCTTTGGGTCGCCGCTGCAGCTGGGCCGGGAGCGCGACTTCCGCGTTGCCGCTTTTCCTCTTCCTCTGCCCGTCCGGCACGTTGTCCTTGTATCCGTACCGCGGCCAGATGGACGTGTATCTACTATATCCTGCGTCCGGCGATGCGTGCGGCTGCTGGCGGCCCGCCCACTGATACGGGATGCGCGCGCGCCTTACTGTGGGCTGTGCTGCAGGATTGCGTTGGGGGCGGCGACGGCGTGCGTGCTCGTGCGTGTGCTGTCCGCGTTCGTATGTGCTTGTTCTGTCGATCTGTCGCCCGGGCTGGGCGAGGATGGGCTGGTCCGGCGGCACGTATGCGTTGGCGAAAGAAGGGAGCGCATACGTGCGGTGTCGGCGGTTGGGATGGAGATGGCTGGGAGCGTCGTACTCCTCACACTCGTACTGCTTAAACTTGTTCTTTGTGTGGTCCGTCCCGGCAAGAGCGCATCGCGTTGGCGCGCACGCTATGGGGCAGTTAAGCCGAGCAGCGCGGGGCTTCTTCTTTTTCCTTCGGGGCTTGGTACTTCGCTGAGCTTGCTTTGTCTCCATTGTGTGCATACAGTCAGGGGACATGCGCGTTGGCGGTCTTTCTCGTGGGCATGGGTTCGCGTTCCCGTGTGGCTCCTGCTGTATCGTTTTCGCCCCACCGTGGACGGGCGCGTAGAGCGCGCGCGGCGTCGTTCTACGCTCCGTCCTTCTTCTTTCTTCTTTCTGCGCTGTCCCTCTTTTCCTCTCTGCGCCCTTCCTCCTTCCTCCCACCTTATTGACTCCTTACTTCCTAGGCCCGCGTCCGTCCACCCCGCCTCCACCCTCGCACTCCGCCGCACCTTCACCCTCCGGCGCGCCTCTACAATCTCAGTCTACCGCGCACCCACCGCCGCCCGCACCGACCCATCGCCGCGGCTGGTTCGACGCCCTCGCGGACGTGCTCGTCGGGCCCGACGACGCCGCGCTGTCCGCCGCGCAGAAGCAGGCGATGGACGAGAAGCAGAAGTACGCGCTGATTTGTGAGGGGTGTTGGAAGCATTGTGGGCTTGTGCCGGAGGGGGTTTGGGGCGGGATGCGTGAGTATGGTCTCTTCCACTTTTGTTTCGATTCGTACTTGTTCCTCCTGCCCTGCCTCCGTTATCTGTTTGCGGGTCCTTCCCCTTTTCGCGTGCCTTCTGTCCCTGTCCCCCCATCGCCCTCCTTCCGCCCCCTCCGCCTCTTCTTCCCTGCTTCTCACCACTGTGTCCCGCTCCTTCTCCCCATCGCCTCCCGCTCCCGCTCCCTCCCGTGCCCACCCTCGTTCCTTCATCTTCCACCTTTGCACCATCTCCTCCCTCGCTCGCTCGTTCGCCCCTTCTCTCTTCTCCCTCATTCCTCCCGCTTCGCTCTCTTTACCTTCTCCACCCGCGTCCCGTTTGCTTCCCCGCCTTTTCACTCATCCCCGTGTCCGCACCTCCGTCCTACCTTCCTTCTCCCCGACGTCTTCCCCGCTTCCCGCTCTTTACCTGTCCCCACCGGTTCCCCCATCCCATGCTTCCCCTGCATCCCGTTTCCGCGCTCGCTCCACTGCCTCTTCACTCATCCTCGTCCCCGCACTTTCGTCCTTCCCCGCTGCAGCTTCGTCCTCGCTTACCCCGCCCTCTCCGTCCTCTCTCCCTCACACACTTCCTCCCTTACTTGCTCCGTGCCTTCTTCCCTTTCCCTTCCCTTCCCTGTCATCCCCCGCCGCTTTCCTCCCCCTCCTTCTCGTTCTGTCTTCCCTCCGCCCTCGTTCGTCCCCAGTCCGTCCTCGCCCACCGCGCCCCTCTCGCTTCTTTGCTCCCATTTTCTCCTTGTACCTATCCGTGTCCTCTCTTTCCTTTCCTTTCCTTTTCCTTTCCTCCTCTCCCTCCTCCTCCACGTCCCCTTGTCGACCTTTCTACCCACTATCTTCCCGCTTTTTTCCCTCTTTCCGCTTCCGCTTCCGCCCCTGCTTTCACTCTTCCCTCCCTCTGCACTCCTTCCCTTCTCCGTCTTCCCGCGCGCATTGATATTGCCTCCACCCCGCCTCGCCCTCGCCCTCTCCCTCATCCGCTCTCCATACCCTCGGATACTTCGCACCTCTCACTCCCTTTTCCCATCCGCTACTCCGCTCCGCGCCGTCCCCCTGCATCCTCCCCTCCTCCTCGCGCCTTCTTCCCCGCTGCCTTTCGTCCCCTCCTCCTTCCCCGCTCGCCTTCGCGCTTCCTCTCTTGCCCCACGCCTCTCTTTCCTGTCGCGCCTCCCCTTTCCTCCCCTCCCTCCTCTCTTTTCCTCCCCTCCCTCCTTGTCCTCGCCCTTGCTCTCCCTCCCCGCCCTCTGCCCTCTTTTCTCTTTCTTCCCTCGCTCTTTTCCCCTCTTCCTTTTTGCCGATGAAGGCTGACCCCTTCCCTTTCACAGAATTCACATGCCCCAAATGCGGACACTTCAATGCGTCGCCACAGAGTCGGGGGCTCGTCCCTGCTTCCCAGTCTTCCGCTTCGCCTTTATCGCCTCGATCACCCGCCTCCCCTCTATCACCCGCCTCACTTTCATCACCCGCCTTGCCTTTATCTTCATCAATGACGATGTCGTCCTCGCCGGTGATGGCTGGGGGGCGGGGTGCGGAGGGAGGGAATGCACGGGGACGCGTACAAGCGAGTGGCGCGTCTGCGTCTGGGCGACATGAGGGGGATGTGCGCAGTCGGCCGAAGGCGGGTGCGGAGCAGCGGCGGAGCGCGGGTGCGGGTGCGGGTGCGGGTGACGCGGAGAAGGAGAAGCAGGGGGAAGAGGAGGCAGACATGGATGTGGACGCGTAACCCGTCATACCTCTGCGGAGAGCGAGGGTGGTGGAGCGCGGTTTGGATACACACGGGCGGCAGGCACATATCATTATTTCGTTTGGCTTGGATACCATAAGTAGCGTATATACGGGATCGGAGGGAGGGTTGGAGGGCGGGGTCGGATAAAAGTACGGTATACACACCCATTTGCGTTTGCATCTGGCTGGGAAGGATACGCATGCGGACTAGAATAAAGGGTAGACGGCTAGTCAGGGTGCGAAGAAGCATCATCGCCGCGAATGATTCAGTGAATGAAGTTGAGCGAATAAACGCGGTCACGTGCGCAAATGCGCGTGTGGTAACCGGAGCGCATACTGGATTGTACATACCGTACCTTGGTTGTATATGTTGTTGAACGTTTGAATCCACGGTGGTGTCGTCTATTGCGTTGAAATATGAACACAGAAGTAAATAAGATCCGTAATGGTGGATCTAGCTCTGAACAGCGAATAGACAGTCGAATGCCAGCAACTTGGCTGCTCAACTTGTGATCCGCATTCGTATGTTGTGAACATATGCATAAAATAAAACATGAGGATCCTCAGTACTTTCATCCCATGATAAGTTTCGGGTGGCATTGGATCCGACAATCTCAATCGGTGACTCCTTCCGACAGCTAGACAGATAAGAGTAAATACAATTGGAATAAAATCTTCCCAAGTGTGCATACGGCTTTAAATTCCATACTAGTATTACTAGTCATCCCAGAGTCTTGTTCAAAGTGATTCGGTGTGAAGATGACCTTGAACGAGTGTGTTCGGTCTTTTCGGCGACCACTGTATGTAGCATGCAGCGTAGAATCTTCTGCGGTTGGTAGTATCTGTGTACGGCTTGTACACTGCGCAGAGTTCAAGGCGACGACCAATGCGCAGTCTCAATGTCGGTTCTCCCGTTCTCAACCACAGTCGCTGGTTGTCGAGGGGAGCTATAACTTGGAGGTCAGCGGCAGGCTCCAGCCCTCCTGCCGCTCGAAAGCGATGGGAAAGACTAGGAAGTCGAGCGGATAGCGCTTCACTGGGTTGGATGGTGGGAAACTGGTGGTCGGCCACGTTCCCCAGAAACACCTCCGTCGATTTCCGCGTTTCAGCGTCGGACGAGTTCAGAAGGGGGGGTAACGTCCAATCCTTGCATGATAACTTGGCCTTCCGGCCAGTGGCTTGTTTTTGACAACGCGTATATTGCCTGTCGACGGACTTCGGTCGCAGTGTCGTCGCTGCCCAGCGAACTTCAGCAAAGCGATTGGAGGGGCCCACGAAAAAAAAAAACCCCAATACCTTGGACCTCTGAGCCTCAACGTTTGGTATACGGCCAAGTTGGCCAAAATAACACTCGCGGATTGGCGCAGTTGGGAGTTCCAAGAGTCCAGATGCTCGGGAAAATATTCCCAGATTTCCGTGTCTGCAACGGCCTGCACGCCATCGCGGCCTTCACTCATCTGGCTGATGGCACAGAGCGCGGCACTCTGAACCTCCGTGGCCTCGTCCCTTGGGATAGATATTAGCATCATTACCTTAGGAACAATAATGACCGCATTACTCCAGAAGCGACGCGAGTTGGACACAGACCTCCCGACGGCTCGACGTCGAATCGTAGGAAGGAGCCAGAGTTCCTAGCATTTGGCAGGTATATTGCCGTATTCGCGCGTCCGCTGAGTGGAGAAGTTGCGTCACAACATCCCATGCGGAATCTAATGACCGTGCCACCATAGCTGCATCCCCGACTGATGAGTCGACCCGGGCATTGAGTTCCTTGACAATCAAGAATTTGGTGGCCGGCGAAACGTGTTTGAACCTGCAAGGGTCTTCAGTACGGATGCGCGCAACTTCGAAGCGGCGTACGCGAGATAGCTGAAACAAATGTCCATTGTCGCCCTTGACAGTGGAATATCGCGATTATTCCTCATGAAGCTGCGGACCTGCTCGTGGTACATGAGCCGCATCAACGGTTTGGCCGCCGCATGAATGGAGATTGTTGGACCAATAGAGTTTCTGTCGGACCACCAACTGTGCGTGCTTTGGGGGGTGGGGGGCCGACTCGGCGATGCCATGGGAATGGGGGAGATGTGGAGGCTCTGGACAACCCTTGGATCGAAGAAGGCCACAGCACCGACTGCGCCTCGTTGATCGACAGATAGCCGCCCGACACCAGAAAGAAGCGCCACACCAGGTTTTTGGCGGCGCTTGGGCGGGCTGTAGAACCTTCAATAGGGATTCCAAGAGCAAGCCACGGCAGAGAGGCAACACCGTGTGTTTGTCGGGTAGACAGACTGCAGTCTGCGTTTTGAGATGGCGAGACGTACAAATGTGGTGCAACCCCGAGCACAGGTGGAAACATGATGACGCCCGACGTGAGTGGAGCTGCTTTTGTAACTTACTTGACGGTGATGGCAATCCTTGAACCAATGAACCGAACTAAAACTTCATTGTGCAAGTCTTCAGGTGGTATTTCTGTCTTCAATTCGACCATCCAAAGGGAAAACAAATCAATAGCTCGTCGCACCGGCTCATCAAATTCGCCTATCGACTTCGTCCAGGAAGTAACAGTTATCTGGGCAAAACAAGGATCAGAACGAATATCCACGCCTGCCACGACTCAAACAATGAAACACGCACTGTCAATTTCACCCCTGCGCTTTCCGCGCTTTCCGGCAATGAACGCCTCCGCGCGGATCCAAAAGTCATCCCCGCCCCGTGCGCCGCACGCAAATCGCTCACCATCGTCGCGATATTCCTGGCAGATGAAATTGCGTCCTCGCGTTCCGATACGCCCCAAAAGGCGAGCACTGCAACCACAAGGCAGGGAGATTCCCGTATCACGTGGAGCAGCATGTTGCTCGAGAATTGGCGCGAGAGACACAAATGTGTGAGTGCCGGCAGGGCAGCAAGTGCGTACCAGCCCTCCCACGTCGGACTTGCATTTACATCGGGGCCTGAGGACTCATACAAGTCGAGATGCGTGAGCGAGCGAAGGATCGGGTAATGCATGATCCGTCGCTTTTCAGCAACGTCTCGCGGGGCGGAGAAACTCAGTTTGCGGAGAGGCATGGTACCGAGGACGTCGAGGAATCGGATGTCGAGGGTCCCTTCGAAGTACGGATTCGTTACCCCGGTGCAATTGCTCAGGAGGGTGGCGCGCGGTTCCGACATCTTTTTGGTGGGCAGCTCCAGAAACACATGGCGCACCGCGTTGTGCAAGAATGATGCAGATTTGGTCTCGGCCGCGCAGAAGATCGGCGAGTCCCCGTCGTCTATTGTGATAACGCTATAGAGCAGGGGTTCAACCTGTGCGAGGAATGAAACCAAAAATCCACTTTAGAGGACAGTCCTGGCTTCTGAGAAAACGCGCACCAAGCATGAACCCGATGGCAAAGCTGGAGAAGAGTAGAAGACAGTGTCGAAAATAGGGCTCCAAGTTAAAGCCAGTGGTCGGATCGTTGGGCGACATGAGTGTTCTGAGCAAGAGACGCAGAGTTCGAACTCCGACTGACGGATCAGACAAAAGGGGAAAGGGAAACAAACGCAGCGGAGTTGAACTAGAGGTCCAGCGATTCTGTGCTGTGAGGAATTTCGTTTGAAGGACAGGTCGGCTGTCTTGGCAAAACTCTGTGACTTGCGGTACAAATATGCTACAGTTTGCAGCTGCTTTGCAGGTAATTTACACTCAGAAAAATCACAAAATCCAAGGGAAGATCTTGCCAGGCCGTGTTCGATGTTCGATGTTCAGTTTTGGTTCAGTTTTGGTTCTGGTTCAGCTCCTGGAAGCCTCGCACAAATGCAACTGGAATCTTTCACACTTGACTCTCGAAATCCATGATTCAGAATCATCGAGTCAGGTAACCAGGCCTCTGGTCGCGTGGTCGAATTAATATCGGAAGATTCAACACTTGCCAGGCTTAGGATCGCACGGTGCGCATCTGTCTTTCATTCCCTGATCCGTATAGACGTTATGCGGATACCTCCCGTTCGACTCGGGACTGAGCCATAAGCCTGATTCGAACCTTTTCCGTGGTGGGGCTCAAATGCTGCTGCGTTGGTCCGAATTACTAGAGCTGAACATCGAGTTGCTTGAACATTGTTGTGGTGCGGCTCGTATTCCGGCACATTTTCCCAGTCATCCATCGTTGCCGCTCCTTCGACGGAGGTCAGGTATTCACAAAGAAAAGTGTTCAAGGACATGCAGTTGTTGGGTCGCCGGAGCAACATACAAAATCTAAATGAAAACGTGTACCACAGAATAACAATGTCTGTATCCCAGGTGTGATCAAGTCGTGCGCTTTGGAATTATGGAATGCTGGCCGACCTTAGACTGATTCCGCCTCTGACGCTTCTTTCGCAAGGCGCGCAGCAACGATTGCAGCGCGGCGCTCAACGATGACCGCCTCCGCGCGGGCCCACATATCGTCAGACCCCACAGCTCCATGCTGCCAGTCCACCTGCGCATCCGGTGCGGTGGCCGCCACAAACCGCACATCGCCCGACTCGGGCAGCCACACCGCCGGGTCCATATCCGCACCGGGCGGACGCAGCAGGATACAGCATTCCAGGCGCGGGCACGCGAGCAGCGCCGGGTAGATGCGCGCGCGCGTGTTGGAGCTCTCGAACGCAAAATGCGTGAGATGCGGGAGCTCAGCGAGTTTCATCCATTCCCTCGGGTCGCCCCCCGCGAAGAACCGCAGGTTCCAAATCAGGTGCAGATGAGTGAGCTGGCGGAAGGCGGGGTCTTTGAAGTAGAAGCTGTCGTCGAAGAGCGCGGTGGGCTTGACTGCGAGGCGCCGCAGCGGCATGGGGGCGATGTACTCCAACATGCGGTAAGGCGGCAGATACAGGTCGGCCATGTACAGCGACGTG
The DNA here is from genome assembly GCA_029449255.1 of Mycena polygramma. Taxonomy (NCBI): domain Eukaryota; kingdom Fungi; phylum Basidiomycota; class Agaricomycetes; order Agaricales; family Mycenaceae; genus Mycena; species Mycena polygramma. Next base: position 18,725 of record JARKID010000112.1, read on the forward strand.
ATGCCCGTGCATGCGCCGAGAAAGGATCGGATCTGGGGAAAGAATCCCGGGTTGAAGAGGTCGCCTGTGAATCCGACAAAGACACGCCGCACGGCGCCTGCGAAAAACGACGCGGCTTTCTGTTTGAGGGCGTTCTCGAGAATGTCCATGGTAAAGCGAGGAAATCCTTCGATTGGCGGTGTATCAGAGACGCAAATTACACGATATAAGAGTGGTTCAACCCTATAAGCCACATTGTCAGTAGCTATCCCGGTGTTCTATGTTCTATGAATGAAACTACCAGGCACGCACTCGCTGTGCCACCAGCATGAGTCTAGGGATGGTCACAGGCCGAGACAGTGCGGCGATTTCGAAGATAAGCTGTTCTAGTTCAGGGGGCAATAGTGGCTCGAGATCTGGCTCAGGCATGGATTCGAGGGGATCCCTGTGGCCGCGTAGAGGTGGTCAGAAACAAAGGCGACGGTGGCGGTGCACCGTGCACGAGTCCACACGTGCTCTGGCATCAGTCGCCTCGGCACAGCTCGGCAGGACTCAGTCAAAATCAACACTCTGGCAGTTCATTCGCAACCTTAGCGGATAAAGGCTCTGTTCAGTTGTTGATCCCTATAATCCTTTATGACTTGTGTACAAGTGAGTGTTTCGCATTGTGTAACCAAGTTCTATCCTAAACGTTAACATCAACCCAAAATTCAGCCAAAATTGAACCAGACCAAGGTCGAAAATCCGCGCACAGCCGAACAAACTGCACAACACAACTTCTGGTAGCCCAGCCGGATCCCCTGCCTTTGTCCACTTATGTGTTGGATTCCTTGTGGGCCAGAGCCAACACATACGCCAATTCGCGAGGTTGAAATTTCATTAATTGACTCATCGAGGGCTCAGTACAGTTTTGATTCGTGTCAATGCAATAATGCTGTGTATGTCAAATCATAGCTTTGCGCGGGATCTGGAGGTAAGCAAGATGAACCCAAGCTCATATCCGAAATTCAACACGAACGTCGATTTCCGCGCACAACCTCAACTCGGCGTCATGTTTTCCTGCCGTGGATCTCCCGCGTTTCACTTGTGGCGGATTCATACTTCTTGAGCAGAAAAATTGAGCACAGATACCAAGAATCCCAACACGTGCTTCGATGAGGCTTTGAAGATATCGATTCGTTCAAGGTCGCAAAGAAGCCAGTGTTTAGTGCCGCAGGCAAAAGGGGGGGTAACAAACTACGCAGATTTAAATTCCCCGAGTCGAACTCGCACCAGCCTGGTATATACTGCTTGAAGGTCCGTGTCAGGTCTTATCCCTCCTGCAATTGAAGCGATAAGCGCGGTTGAGAATTTGGGCGGATAGCGGCTCACTGTATCGCACGAATTGCTTGGTCCAATTTGGAAACTCATGGTGGGCCACCTTCCTTAGGAATGAGCGCGTCCATCTCCGCGTTTCAACGTCGGGCGAGTTCACAAGGTAGGTGAGGTCCTCTGATCCTATTGCGTGGAGAATGGGTCGTACGCCGTCCGGACAGCGACTTATCTTCGACAACGTGTATGCTGCCTGTCGACAAACTTCGATCGCAGTGTCGCTGTCAGGCGAAACTCCGTAAATCCATCCAAGCGGCATATAACAAGGCATAGTCACCTTCGACCTCTGATTCTTGACGCCTCGTAAACCGCCAGGTTGGCCAAAATGTCACTCGTGAATGAACGCACATGAGAATTCCAAGAGTCCAGATACTCGGGAATATATTCCCAGATTTCTATATCTGCGACGGCCTGCACGCCGTCGCGACCTTCACTACTCTAGCTGATAGCATAGAACGCGGCGCTCTGAACCACCGTGGCGTCGTCCCCTGAGATATACGTATATCAGCAGCGCTGCCTCGGGAACAACAATCACCGCAATATACCTCAGACGCGACGCGAGTTGGACACAGGCCTCCAGACGGCTCGACGTGGAGTCGTAGGAAGGAGCCAGAGTTCCTAGCAATTGGCAGGTATATTGCCGCATTCGCGCGTCCGCTGAGTGCAGAAGTTGGGTCACAACATCCCATGCGGAGTCTAACGACTGTGCCACTATAGCTGCGTCCCCGACTGATTCGACTCGGCCATTGAGTTCCTTGAGAATCAAGAGTTTGGTGGCGGGCGAAACGTGTTTGAAACTAAAAGGTCCATCACTACGCATCCAGGGAATATCAAGGCGACGTACGGGGGGTAGCTGAAACAAATCTCCATTGTCGCCCTCGAAAGTAGGATATCGCGATTATTCCTCACGAAGCTGCGCACCTGCTCGTGGTACATGAGTCGCATCAACGGTTTGGCCGCCGCATGGATGGAGATTGTTGGACCAATGAAGTTTCTGTCGGACCACCAACTGTGCGTGCTTTTGGGGATGTGGGGCCGACTCAGCGATGCCATGGGAATGGGAAGAACGTGGCTCTGAATAACCCTTGGATCGAAGAAGGTGTTACTGTGCCTCATTGATCGACAGATAGTCGCCCAATGTTCGCGCAGCACATTTACACCAGGAAGAAAGAAGCACCTGGAGACACACCAAACGCAGAGGAGGGCGTTAACCGCGCCGCAGTACGTACCGCCACCATCGGAAACTTGAAGTCAATGGCATCACACATCCAGTCGAAGTCGCGTTCCGAAACGAGCTGCGCTCAACGCAAAGATCTGACATCGGAGGCGAGCCACTGACCTGGTCTTCCTCAAGGAGGCGTCTAGGCATTCGTTGTGTAGATGGATGGATAGATATCGATGGCGAAAGTCAGCCGATCACGCTCGGTCGGCACTCCTCTCTGAAAATTAGCCACGATGAGTTGGAGTCCAGAGATGAATTCTCAGGCACCTGCATACCCACTTCGAGTATCTGTGCTCCATGAAGCCAAAACCCTCTTCGTTGCGGTTTCGGTGGGACTTTTGAACGCAACACAGTCTCTACGCGTTCGCGGATTGCGCGAATTGAGCGGAAAGCGCAAAGTAATAGAAGCCGCGAAGGAAGCTAGGCGCATGGAGGACACGTTTACATTGCAGTGCATCACTACGTGCAGGATAGATTACAGCTTTGGGGACCAGTGTGCCCGACGCTCGCTCTGCTGTCGGATATATTCAAGAGAGTTGATGATTGGACAGCGAGATACACGCACCTAACCTGAGGCACTGGCGTTCATCACCGCTTCTCTCATCGCGTGCAACTCTGGCCAAGGCGGGAGCTCGAAGAGGTTCGGAAGATTGTCCCAGAATGCTTGAAGCACCTCGGCGTGGCGAGCCCTCGCCACGGTGGCGCAATAACCGCAGAATGGGATCGCCTCCCATATATCATCCCAGTTGTCCAAAGGATGCAAATCCGCACCATCCTGCACGTTGGTAAAGTGTTGATCGAGTGCAACAAGACGAAATCTGTTGCAATTATCGGGGTTCGTGCAGAACGAACTGGACCGCGCGACGAGGAACCGGTTGGCTGCGGCAGTACCCCTTCGCAGGGCATCCTGCCCCACCAGACATTTCTGCATCGTTGTTTCATAGCCTTCGACCCCCCGAAGAAGAAATGCCGGCCTGGTCGAGCACATATAATAAGCCATCGGAAGAAGCCACAGTGCGCCAACTTCGGTCAAAACCTCGATGACCTTCGCAATTCCGCGAGTGTGACTTCCCATGCCAAGGGTCATATAGTGGCGTTCGGGAGTGAGGTACTGGTCCACAGACTGGGCTCCATATCGTATAGAGAGTCGCTTAAGAGCCCGCATGTAGAGGTACGGCACATCGTATTTGTGAGACAGGCGCAGAATGCCGAGAACAGCATTCAACTCGATGGGTTCTGGTGCGGGCATGAAGTAGCTTCCGTAAAAACAGCTTCAGTTCTGTAAAAGATTGTTTGACACGTATGAAAGACGGACCTCGAGTCGAATATGGCCATGAGGAACGCATTGACATCCGAGGCAGCGTCCGGGAGGTCAACAACAGGGACGCCTTCATGTAGTTCCGTCTCTGTTCCTGGTGGCTGGGGAAATCCGATCATATCACGAAAAACGGACGACCGTGCGGCCAGGAGTGCTTTGGGCACCTGGAAAATTTTTGTCCCTGCCCTGAGGACCAGAGTCTCGTTTGGGAACCAGAGGTTCTCGACACGTGTATCGCCTGGCGGCTGCGCCATGTTCTGGGAGAAGCAACGGAAACGCGTCGCTGGAAGATGAGAGGAAGAAGCAAGGCTAATCAAAGTTTGGCATTGTTGAATCTTGATGTCGCGATCGCTCATCATCGGCACGCCGGCTCCGTGACAACTCAGAGTGAAGAAACTTCGAAAAAACTGGAAGTAGCAGAGGCGCAAGGCGAAGGGACTACTATCCGTGAAACAGCAGGAAATTGTTTTTTGGTACCATTTCCGGCGGCCTGACGACCATCGGTCATTTTTTTTTGGCGCATACTAAGTGAACTGTGAAGGTTGCCAGAACTTGCCTGACCTTCATGACGTACTCCAGGTCGTTCACTGACAATTGCACCATACATCCCAGATTTCAATATCCCAGGTTCGCACTCAACCCGCCAGAGATTATATTACTGGACTCGGTTCTAGTCTCTCTAGACAGACGCTCTATCAGTACCAGCTCGTGCCTCGCTTGATAGAGTCTGTTGGTTACCGCGCTTGATAACCGGTATCCTGCGTTATTATGTAAGCTGCCCTCACGTGAGCCCTCCCTCGACGCGACTTGGACGCGTCGTGGGCTCTCTGAGACTTCACAACAGATAACGAGAAGTGGTAATGTACTGTAATTTCTTGAAACATGTTTAGGGCTCGATGTACGGGATAGCTGCCCTTCTTTGAATATTTTTCGCTGATTTTCGGCCTGCTCCCTTGGATACACCCCATTTGTCAGTGTATGGCATGAAAAGATCACCAGGCTCGTCCTGAAGATAATGTAGTGACCCGAGCACTATTCTGACGCCGCATATTTTCAAAGAGCGGGAGAAACCAAGGAGAAACGCGTCGAGACGCGTCTCGCTAAGGGCTTGTTTGTGCAAGCATCTGTGATGGTTACATAATAACGCAGGATACCGGGTAACGGGCGCGGTAACCACAGGACTAACTCGGTTCCCGATCCATAAATCATTTTATGATAAATGGTCGCTCTCAGCCATCCATTTACGCCACACGAACAGCCGGCTCAGTGATCTTCCAGGAATCGCAACTCCTGAGTCCGTCCCAGGTCATTCGGCTTGATTTCGCACCTTTGACTTGCTGCACAAACGCAGTCCACACGCTTTACTTTGCCGATCCGAGCCCCGATTCGAGAGCCTGCCTCGGACTTCCAGCATATGCACGAGCATTTGACCTCAGGGCTCTGCCAATACCCAAGGACACAGATGGGTAAGTTAGAAAACTGTATGTTGGAGACGCGTACTCGAGCTATATGGCAGGCCTGAGGAGTCGTGAGGGTCGACGTATGTTCTTTTTGGTCGCACAAATACCGTTACGAACCCACCATTCTGTTTGACCTAATGGGAGGTCATTGCTATGTCGGTCTCCGGTTACGTTCAGTACAGGAATCCAAAAGACTGCACCGCGAAACCTCGGAGGCAGCCCTCGGAGACATGTCTCAATTTTCGGAAGAGTGAAAGTGAACGTTGACATTCAGTAGCGACCGTCGGGGGCTGGAACTGAGGATAACTCAGCAGGACGAGAGGCTCGCGCGAAACCCTTCTGTCTTGACTGATCGCAAGGCAATACAGTCAGCTGGGTCCCCACAAAGTAATTGTATTCCTGGGACTCCGGCGCCCGGTGAGACCTGGAACAATACAACTGAATGCGCCCGGGCATGGCCACATCACCTCAATAGGCGGACATTTTCCTCTGCATCTCGATTGCGTGTCAAATCTGTTCCTCCAAAAAACAGGAGCCTGCTGAAATCGAGCGAAATGGTACTAGGCAACTGGAATTGGAGCCTAGGAAAGGAAACCAGGAGAAGCGTAGGAATCAAATCCGCAGTCTCACTGCAGCTGTTTCAAAGATTTCACGTTTGAGATCGAGAGGGAGCATGGATTCAGCCGCCGCGGCAGAGTTTGGGGCAAAGTCGACGCCCATGCGCCCCCGTTGCGCCCCCGAAGCAAGAGTCAGGGAGCACGTGCAAGTTGATTGCCGACCTCCCTTGTTTCTCCCACCCATCGCCAAATCACTCATGCCAGCTTCTGCGTAAAACTGAATTCAAGCAAGCCAACTGACGGTTTACTTCTTATCTTAGTTTCAAAACCAAGTACTGGCATGCCCCTTGGAACAACGTGGCGCTCTCACACTGTCTTCAAACTGCGTCTGGCTTCGTTCTCTAGGACCTCTCCTACATCGCCGTATGGGGCCACGTTACGGAACCTGGAGATTGGTGCCCACAAGCGTGTCACCTTCCAGGGATTTTCTGGATGACAAGCAACCGCCACTGCACAAGAATCTCTCTCTCTCTCTCTCTCTTTTACCGTGTTGCTCTTCGCTCCATTGCGTCTGCGATGAATGTCGCAGTTTGGAAGAGGCATCCAGAAGGCTTGGCTATGCTGGCTGCTTCCGCACGAGAGATCAAGTCCGCAGCGAGCCAAAATAACTGTTGGTGGAGTTCGGGGTCGTTGGGAGCTGGATCCTTTATTCCTGCCCTTGTTTCTTCAACGCTCTGTTTCCTCTGGGAGTTCTACTCGCCCCGGCTGCTGAACCTCTGGCTTCTGCACCCAGAAATCGGACTGCTAATTTCCTTCTTCGCCGTTGACGTGCGTACACGCGCACGTGCCCGAACTCCTCCAGCGCCAACCTGCTTTAATTTCTCCAGCCTTCAAATTTCGCAGCCATCTGCTTTTGGCATGGTAAACATCAAAGACTGTCTGGAGGAAGACTGTGTATATTCCCGCGTGACACTAGCATGTTGTCTTGAATTCTTCTGTCTGCCCTGAATTTCCGGCCTCGCTCCGCTGCGTTGTCTGCTTGGGCGGCGCGGACCGAATCGTTGTCTCCCACGTTTCCCAAGAATCGCAACACGTGTTCGCCCCAAGTATCTTCCACATCTGACAGATGCCTCCGGCGTGGGGTGTGGCGTTATTCACCATGAAGCGGCGGAGGAAGGGCAGAAAGATATCCGTCTACATGCTGGTCATATGCATCAGTAGAAAGCCGCTCATGACCCATTTGCTTCGTTCCTTTATCTCGGGGATAACGTGCTCTTTCGATTAGCGCCCACACATCGCTTCTCGGTGTCTGTTCTCTCGTACGCCCACCATGATCTCCCGCAAGCCATACTCTGGACCCCGCGCACTAGTATTTGGAATCGATGTCGGCACAACGTTCAGCGGCCTTTCGTATAGGTTCGTCTTTCATGCACCTTTCCAAAGCGCCGTGCGGCTGAATAGACACCTTTACTCAGCATCCTGGAACCCGGGCAGATTCCCGCCATTCGGCCGATTACCCGGTCAGTTCTAACCGGCTCAGGCGATATGAAGTATTGATAGACAGGTATAGCTTCCCTGGCCAACAGGACGTAGGTGGTGACTCCAAGGTCCCCACGTTCATTTTTTACGACCGCGAGGGCATCGTCCGTGCGGAAGGAGCGGAAACAACACTTACTAGCTATTCGGAGAAGGCGCTAGAACAGGACTGGGAGCTTGCACAGTGGTATGATACTCCCTCCGGTCTCTCGCCTGCACAGGAATGAAAATGAGTTTTATGTCCAGGTTCAAGTTACATTTCCGACCGCCGGGTGATAGTCAAGATCTCCCGCCTCTGCCCCGGCGCCAGTCAGCTACCAAAGTCTTGGCAGACTTTCTCCGGTATCTTTTTCAGTGCGCAAAAACCTTCATTGAGGAGACACTTGGCCGCGAGGTCTGGTTGTCGTTGGAAAACAATACCCGCTTCGTGCTGGCGCATCCGAATGGTTGGGAGGGGAAGCAGCAGAGCCAAATGCGTGATGCCGCTGTCATGGCTGGTCTAATAACCGACACGGACGCGGGACATGAGCGACTTAGTTTTGTGACTGAAGGCGAAGCCAGTCTGCACTTTTGCATTCAGAATGGGCTCGCTACCAAGGCGATTGAGGTTGGCTATATTCTTCGCGCAGTTAATAGGTTTCTCACGTTGTACTTGTACAGAGCGGCAAGGGTGTCGTGGTCGTCGATGCTGGTGGAGGGACAATCGATCTCAGTACATATCGCCTTGCACCGAAATCCAACGGAGGCAAATTCCAAGAAATCGCGCCGCCGCAATGTGGGAAACCATTGATTGTCTGTTTCATTGTGGTGGCACTGACAATGTTGAACCTCTGTCCAGGTCTCTTTCAAGGATCGGTGTATGTTACCGCACGGGCTCGCCAATATATTACAGGTGATGGGTAGATTTCAAAATGCAGGGTCTCGATGTTAACCACGTCATTCCAAGAGCACCTGGCAGACTCGAAATTTGCTGACGATGTCGACTATATAGGAGACGCATTTGACACTTCGGCTAAACTGACATTCAGAGGAGACGAGGTCTCTATCAAGTTTGGCACAATCCGCGACAACTATCCGGACTTGAACATCCGCTATGGGCAGCTAAAGATTTCAGGGTATGTCCCCAGCAGCTCGTATAAGTCCCTGGCTGAATCTGTCGTGTAGAGCCAATGTTAAACAATTCTTTGAGCCATCCATTTCGGCGGTGGCCCGTGCAATCGAGGAGCAATGTATATCTGCTTCCGCTGTAGCATCCGTTTCTGTAAGTTTCCTTCCCTAAAGTCGATTTGTGTTCGTTTGCTGATACCCTCAAGGCTGTCTTTCTTGTGGGCGGATTCGCGGCTAGCGACTGGTTGTTTTCTGAGCTCAAGAACCGACTAAAGTCACTGAACCTGGGGGTGGATCTGACACGGCCGGATGCTCACCTGTGCATCTTTTTCCATTTCATCTGACACCGCACTGACGGGTGTACAGGAATAAGGCTGTGGCGGATGGTGCCGTATCCTTCTACATCGATCACCACGTCTCCGTGCGCGTGGCGAGATTTACCTACGGCCTACAGGTTATACAAGTATACGACCAGGGAAACAGCGAGCACACCGCACGCTTTGAGAAAGCGTTCAAATGCGCAACTGGACAAGTAATTGTCCCTGGCACTTTCAACCCAATTTTGAAAAAGGTGCCTCTGTTCCTCCTTCATTCACCGGCCAAGTTTGAATACCATTCGCGTAGGGAATGCAGGTTTGCGAGACAACGGAGTTTCGTAGCCTGTACACTCGGACGGCCTCACAACCCCAGTTTCTGCAACACTTCTCCGCTGACCTTTGGATCTACAACGGACATGCAGACAACCCGCAGTGGATGGACATCGACCCAGGTCTGTGTTCCTTCCGCCACTGTCACTGGTCCAAATTTAGCTCAACCAAAGTTGAGAGTCTTACAGGGTCGCCTGCAAGATCGAGGCCGACATATCCCGAGGACCAAAGTCCCTACGGTCTGTAGGACCGGGCATGCCGCAATACTACGAGTTCAAGTTTCACGTTGTTCTATCGTTCGGGCTTACTGAATTGAAAGCGCGAATTGTCTGGATGGAGAATGTATGTTCCTTGGCCTTGCCGTGATATGCCTTCATGATATCCACTCACAGGGCGTTGAAAAAAGGTCACTTTTCCGATGTCTAAACCCATCCGTCTGACCATTTCGAAGAGGGCCGGCAAAAATTGTGTATTGAAAAGCAAGGCATGTAGCTCATAAATGTATCCTTACACCTGTACCGCTTGGAGAGAAACGTGGTCTAACGCGCGGAAAGAATGGTCCGAGGAGATCTCGTAGGAATGTGGTTGCGCAAGACAATTCCGATAATCCCTGACAACTACTGCCGGTTAGACCGGGATGAATACATGTGAATGAACCCTACTCGATAAGCTGGACATGACTCGGTCTTTCTAAATTTGCTCCTCGTAAAGATAGCAGCCTCCTACAATGCAGAGCAAATTTTATCTGTGCAACTGTGCAACTCAGATTAAAGCCTAGGGACGCACCCTCGATTTCACCACGACGCTTGCGAGAGATGAACTCCTCCGCTCGCACCCAAGAATCGGCACCGCCTCGAGCTCCGATTTCCCAGTCCGTTTGGTAGTTTTGGATGACCATTACCACACAGCGGTCATCACGAATAGTGGCGCTGCCAGCAAGCTCGACGGCGTCGGACTCCTCCGAAGGAAACCAGAATGCGGCGATCACGATGGAAATCCGGGGACATGCTGCCAGCGCGTGAGGTAGAACATCGTTATGAAACCGCGGGGAGAGACAGAGATGCGACACTGCCGGCAGTGAACCAATATGGGACCATTCCTGCCAGACGAGAGGCAGAGGATCCAGGCTGTCAGCTTGGCAGTACAGCTCTAGATGTGTAACAGAGCGAAAGAGCAGGCGCTGCAGTGTCGAAAGAGGTGATTGAAGGCCAAAGAAAAAAGATAGCTTTTCGAGTCGCATTGTGTCAAGGATGAGGAGGAGGTCGAGATCAGCAGCAACGGTAATATAGACGTTGGTAGCCCCAGCGCATTTTCGTATGAGATCATTCTCTGTGTCCGGCGACGAGCGTAACAAAAACACATGGCGGACAGCGTTTTGCAAGAACTCCGCTGACTTGTTTTGGGCAGCGAGTAAAATAGAGCTATCCATGAAGGAGAGAACTCTGTAAAGCAGTGGCTCGATCCTGTAGTCGGGTTACATGGCGCCCTTTAGCCGTAGGGAAGGGACTTACCAGGCATGAACGCGGCGACAAACTAGAAGGAGTGTGGGGACCAGATTTCGATACAACACTGCAGCTATTTCGAAGATCTCTCGCTCGAGTTCGGGAGGCAGTGAGCATCCCGCGTCCGTGCCAGACTCTAACTTCTTCAAGGGAACGTCGACGCTGGTCATGAACGCGGGAAGCAAGAGTCATTGTCAAGTCAACGAGCACGTGCAGGTTGACCGTTTCCCCTTTGGGAATTTTGACTCTTACGCTCACGCCAGCGGCCATGGATTCTCAGAATGGCTGTGGATGCCTCTTCTCGTCCGCAATCCTGCCTACCCTGGCACAAAAAGACCAGCTTAATCTCCTCCTTCGCTCCAATTCCTCACCCCCCGAATCCTCACATGGCCATTCATTATTCCCGGCGTTTTCCTCGATCGATCTGGCGCGGTATGATACTGAAATCGACAGGGTTCAACAGATGTTGGCTCGTTTGACATCTGAACGGGCTGAACTACAGGAATATAGCCTCGGATACAGCAGCGCCTTCGCACCAGTCAGACGCCTTCCCACAGAAATCGTCGCCGAGATATTCGCATCGTCCGCTCCGGATCCGCTTCCCGTACTATTCTGCGATCCATCACAAGGAATCCCATCCGGCACGAATTCCAGGGTCGCTCAACGGCATCTCATTAACCTATCGCAGGTGTGCTTTGGCTGGCACGGGATCGTTATGGGCACTCCATCCCTCTGGGCCAACATTGAGGTCGATTTAACCCTAGATCCCAGCGCTCGCGGCGACTTTGACAGAGCCATTACGGGTGTATCACGCTCGCTGGATCTTTCGGGCTTCTATCCCTTAACCATCCAAGTCAACACGTACGCCGATGACGCTATTCCTGGACTTAAATTATTGGCTCAGCACTGGAGCGTTGGCGAGTTGTCGACATGTATGCCTGGCTCGATGTCTCCGCATTAGTGTTGCCGCGGCTCGGCTTCCGGCGGCTAGCCGGTTCCGAGCCGATTGATTTGAGCGAGAACTATCACCAACCCACCTTCAAAACTTGCGACTTCAGAGACCCAAATAAAGCCTCTTGCATTGGAAACCTTCAGTTTGAAGTCCAGGATCGCCAGGCCTCAACGGCTCGGGCGGCTTAGCCGAACCGAGCCAGCCGTAGCCAGCCGGCGGCAACACTACTCCGCATGCATCTCTCGTGTCAAGGGAAACCTTCCCCGCCTGGAACGTCTTGGACTCGGCGGCTTCCAGTTAGCCGAAGTTGGGATATTCGAAACCGCTCCCAAATTGACACATGTCATTTTGTCCGACTTCGACAATGCCCCTCCGGGCCTGCCCTGGAGTCGGCTACTGGAGCTCACCTACTACTCCTCCAGACCGGAACCAATTGCGGAAGGCGTCATCGGCGACAGGCTGGCTCTATTGGCTCGCTGCTCAAACCAGTGCGAGTTCAATATCTATACCCTAAACCTCACCGGCTTGGATTTGCCCATATTCGACCTCGTCCCCGTTCGCTCCAATATTCGGGTTCTTCGACTCGCCATCCTCGATTTGGGGGATGAAGAACACTGCCGGCAGGCTGTAGGGGAAATTGTCGGTACCCTCACGCTACCTTGCCTGCAGGAGTTGCACTTTTGGTCGACCAGGATCGACCAACGTCTCTTTTGGCCCCGGGATCATTTCCCCGCATTTGCGTCCCGCTCTTCCGTTGCCCAAGCTCTCACCAAATTTTCCCTCCACGAGATGGTCATCACCGAGGACGACCTGGTCGCATGCCTGTCGGAGATGCGCCTCCTTTCCGAACTCTTCATCCAGGACGTCGCTCGCGACTGTGAACGCCCAGACCACATTCTCCTATCCACCACGCTCCTCCAGCGCCTTGTCTGGAGACCTGATGACTCCCGCCTCATCCCCAATCTAACCACTTTCGCCTTCGCCTCACTATTCGACTTCGACGATGACACGTTCTTGCACATGGTGGCCTCCCGCCTGGTCGCCGGGAGCTCGAGCGATGGCCCGTTCAAGATCCAAACCACGCGCCTCATGGGGCAGGACCTGCGCACCGCTGCGACCGCGCGCCTGTCCGAATTCGAAAGACGGGGTCTCCTTCGCTGGTCTCGGCGGACGGAGAACGATCTGCGAGCTCCAGTCACTGATGTTCGCTGTGTGTTTGGTCTCCACCTTTTCCGAAGCGCCCTACTGATTCGCCGTTTAATAGTGTAAAATATTCTGAACGGCGTGGATAATGTAGCTTGCACCGTTGAGGCACACTGCGCTACAACATGGGCATGCGATATATGCGCTCACTGCGACGCATGGCATAACGAACTCGAAAATTCAACCCGCGGCATAATAATCTTTAAAATAAATTATAACAAACAGTATCTATAACCACAGCACCGGTATGGAGCTCTCAACATACGAATCGATGCCGAATACTGAGAGAAAATGAACTTGGGTAACACTCAATGATGCGGATAAACGGCTAAATTCGACCGACCAACCGTTCGCGGAAGCAGCGAATCCCGACGGGCTCGGGATATATCTGCGACCGCCTCGGGATATATCTGCGCGCGCCAATTCAACAGCGTAAGCACCATCTCCCTGGCAAGCTTTCTTTACCGTCGGGATGAAGCTGAATCAGCATAGGAACACCGCTCAATCTGCGTAAGCAACGTTTGCAGAGCACCGCAGACAAGCACTTATTCCGGGCCAAACTAATTCGCCGCGTCAGGGTTGCCGCGGCGGTGACGCGGTAGGGACGCGGCGGTGACGCGGCGGTTCAAATGTTGAACAGCGCCGTTCTCCTCATTTTGTGGCAATTTCCCTTGGGTTGAATGGTACAGAATGTAGGCCCAATGTAGGTGTAGAAGATGGCCCAGGAGTCAGCAGCAATATCACCCCTCATCTCGAGGTTACGGCCATTTCAATAATTTTGGCCGCGGCGATGATGCGGCGGTTGTGCGGTGGCGACGCGGCGGAACGCGGCGAAGTGGCTACGACTTCGCCGCGTCCACCCTTTTGGACGCGGCGACACCGCCGCGCGACGCGGCAGTATGCGGCGCCCCAACCTCTCGGACGCGGCGCGTGCACAGTCGGACGCGGCGCGGCTCCTGGAGGACGCGGCGCGGCTCGCTCTCGACGCGGCGATGAGCGGCGGGCTGTTCATGGTGTACGCGGCAGTACAGCGGCGTCGCATATCTCCTACAGTCATGGAATTTCTGTGTGGTAGGATAGATGACCACCATATTGACCATGGAGTCAACGCCGCGAGGGCATAGCCACCACCGTCAAACTCAATCATGACCCGTGCTGAGCCACCGTATAGACCAAACTTGCTCTGGGAAAAGGTGTCGACCAAATAACTTCAAATTTCTGGCTTTCCATGGGCGATATGGAGTACAGGAGACGTGCGGCGCAACGCGGCGAATTGTCTCGTGGCGCGCCACCTCGATAGCGGCGAGACAAGTTGTTGGTGCCGTATGCTCCACTGTAAATCGTGCGTACCGCTCATATAATTTCAACCAAGCCGTGACCAGAAATACCATTCTGGGGAGGACAAACTTGTCGGTCATGTTCAACGCTGCTGTGGCACAGCCACTGTGCGCCGCTGTTGAACTCAACCCCCGCTGCAAGCAGTTTTTATGGGTCAAAATTGTGGGCCGGCTTGAAGCCATTGAACCAGGTATCTAAGAAATAAGCATTAGAACACCATATACAGGGGCAAAGTGAAAGTGCCGCCCAGTGCCGCAAAGTGCCGCCCAGAGCGGTAAGGGCGGCAGTGGGGGCGGCACTCGGACGATACTTTGTCTCGCTTTGGCTGTACGGATCTTTAGAACGTGGAACCGGTTAGTTAGACCCGTGAATATGACAATTAACAAGTGTCTCAGACCACAAGTGCTTCGGAATGAAGGACTTCGTCGTCAAACTTATGCTCCTAGGGGCGGCACACAGATCATTGGGGGCGGCCAATGGGGCGGCAGTCGACCTTGAGGGGCGGCAGGGGGCGGCGAGAGGGGCGGCACTGGGGGCGGTACGGAAGGCGGCACTTTTTTTTGGAGGGCGGCACTCTGGCGGCACAGCAATGTTGGGGCGGCACTTTGCCCGTGTGAGTGTGACCAATGTGTGACATCGGGCGTCAAAAGGCGGCACGACAAATACAACTTGCCCACCATCGAGGTGTTTTCAGACCGTCGGAACAATCTTAGTTGGTTTTGTCGGGTTCGATACAATGTTTTGAGGTATAAAAATCAATCCCGATTTTTTCTCACTGGCCGGTCTATATCAGTGTTGGGTAGCTCAATCACTTGAATAAGCCTGCATGCTGAATTCCTGCGAATAAAGATCATCATCGGGAACGCGACGATGTAGTACCCTCTTACACTAGAATAGTTTAAATGTGGTTTGCGTTCCTTTTCTGCTTGCCGTATTACTCTGAAATTTCAGAACTCTGTATCATGTCTAAACTTTCGACTTCAGCGCTTGAGCGCCTTGCCGAGCTGCGTTATCGTTGAGCCCGCCAACACGCCTGCTGACTCGGCAACTTCTCTGTCTTCCTCCGAATTTGTCTACATCATTGAGTATACCTATTTCGTGATCATGTAAACAGCTCGTAACTAAATGAACTTGGAAGTCATGAATACAATGTCAACACCAGCTGGCGGCAGTCTAACGGTAGTCATTTCATTGGGCGGCAGCGTGACAGAAAGTGCCGCCCCTAAAACAGTCTGGGGGGGCGGCAGGGGCGGCAGTTGGCGGCACGGGGCGGCACTTTCACCGTGCCCCATATACAGCATATACGAGACGCGCGGCGCGGCGCGGCGAAGTGTCTGATTGCAGCACATCGCCGCGTCGCATATTACTATCGAACAAATGCCCTTTGCATGAAAATTCCAGTTGGGTCGATGTTCGCCAACCGTTTTACATTGTTTTTAGCCAAAACATGCGACCCCAACTTTTCATTGCTCATACCCAAGTTCAAGCTGACATCCACCGAATAGTAAATTCCTAAACAACCGCGGGGCCAATTACCCTGGGTCAAATCATCCCTTCAATACATTTACTGTGAGAACTAGGCCTTGTACTTTCAGGGGAACCACTCATCCTCAGAAAAGCACTTCACCAGTTCGGCGTAGAGCCAGTCCCAGCACAGCCACTGTGCCGTCGCCGTTGAACTCAACCCCACACTGCCAGCAGATTTATGGGCCGAATTGTGGGCCGGCCCAAAGCTATTGAACCTAGTATCGAAAATATAAGCATAGAAAGGTCATATATAACATATACGAGCTGCGCGGCGCGGCGCGGCGAAGTGTCTGATGAGACACTTTGCCGCGTCACCTATAACTTTCCCACAACCACTCTGTCCATCCAAGTTCCAGTCGGGGGCACATTCTACTACTGTGATACACTGTTTTCGGACAAAAAATCCCAACCCAAATTTTCATTAGGTACCCAAGTTGTGATCTCAAGCACCGACCGAATAGTAAGTTTCTGAAGAACTACTGGACCAATTGCCCAGAGTCCAATGATTTATCGAACAAGAAACATAGGCGCACTAGGCCTGGTACTGGTTATCGCACCACTCTTGCTCAAAAAGGCCGTCTCACAGTCGGTTGAATTTGCTGTTCCAGCACAGCCACTGCGCCGCCGCCGTTGAACTGACCCAAGACCCGTTCTGAGCCAATTTGTGGGGCGAAAATTGTTCTGGACAAAGCCAATGTACAATTGACATGAAATTTGGACATTGTACAGGGAAATATGGAACACAAGACATGCGCGGCGCGACGCGGCGAAGTGTCTGGTGTTGCCACATCGCCGCGTCGCCCATAACTTTAGCACCTAAGGGAGCTACGTTTTCATTACGTACGACCCCTCTTAGGGTGGTTTTGTGTAGGGGTAAAACCGGCCTAAGAGGGGTCGGTAGAGACGTAGAAACCGAAGGCGGTGGCTTCTATTACGTGCACGGAAGGCGCGCTGGCCTACGATTCCACGGCAAGTTCCGCAATATTGATCTTGATGTTCCCACAGTTCTGTCGGCAGCGACCTACCGAAAACCGACACCCTTCGTCAACCTGACATTGCGACATGACTGACTTGTATTGCCCATGGCAGTACTGGGTCAAGGGTAGGTATCAATCCTCCCTATTCTCTTCCCATAGGCGTGGGGTCAAAGATACTTCTCACAGGTTTTGCGCGGTTTCGAAGGCCTTCGGTCTTGCTCTGGGACGCTAGTGAGCGGGGTGGACTCTCTTTCAAAATCCACAAGCCACATGCTACACTATTAATGTTTACCATGGGATTCATAATGGTCTAATTACCCTGTGAGTCGACGACCGGAGGTCTACGTCGCGGGGCGACACCAACAATTATATCCAGAACCGCGCCACGGTGATCCAAACTTGATAAAGCACAACCACTCGCATGGTCAACAAAGAGTGCAACTACCTCCATGTGAGCTTCAGTAGCGCCTTGATCTCGATGAACTTTCTTGATGGACAACATAGCTCTTCGTTATCTCCCAAAAGCCATGGTTCATGCGTGTTCCTCGAAATTGTTTCAAGACAGAAGACAGGAAAAATCGCCCAATACTTCCAGTCCCACCAAACACAAGCCTCAGCATCCTTTCCTCATCCCCCAGGTTCTTCCACCGGGCTCTTCGACGACAGGAATGAGGGTGAGGTAAGAGGATTTCGTCACTCCTGGTCAATAGTGATTTAAACTATAGCTGTAGAATGTAGGATCTTAATACACACACATATATAGACATCCTCCCAAGTTCAGTTCTCTCAGCGATGTCCTGAGCCATTGCACTCCAATTCACAACAAATAACTTCAATCTTGAACACCATTTCAATCGTGAAGTTTGAACACAGGTCAGTACGCGAGATACAAATTTAGGCCGTCTCCGCATGAGGCAGGACCGAGTTACGAAGACCTTCGTTCGATTTCTTGGCTGTGGATCATACAAGATAATAGCCCTGACCTTTTACACACAAACTAACTCAATCCAACCAGTGAGAGCTTGAACTCAAAAAGAATTCAAGGACCATCCTTTCGTCGTGTGAGAACAGACCTTCGATTCCTCCGTTGCTCATGACACTGCTGAGATAGTCAGTTCCTGTTCCAGTATTGCTCTCGACGCCACTGTACAAGTGTCAGATCGCCGGCTACAGGATGATCAGCTAACCATTTCGGCGAGGTTGAACCGTGGGATGATTTCTGACCAAGGAGAATTTCGCATCTACAAGGTTTCTCTCGTCAGCAGAGATATCACATAATTTGATCCGCTATACTGCAAGTAATCTTCTATTCATTGCCTTGGGGTCTTGAGCCTTAATTTTCACATGTTGTACCGGCAATCGAAGGCTTCCCATGGAGCCGAAGGTCTCCGGTTTGCCCCCCTTTTCGACTGTTATGTGTTCCATCCATGGAGCAAAGACAGAACATTCATTTAGCGAGGTTGATAGCAGTAATCCGGCACAGATCAATTAGCTCAAGCACAATATTCATGTTCACATGGTGCATGCGAGGCGGATATGTCAGATTTCTCATGTTTTCGGCTGTTCAACATGTGCTCTGAACATCAAGATGCATCCCATTCGACTTAAATGAGTACAAGTGGTGACTAGAACACGATTTGAACGCTTCAGGATGACCAGAACTTTCGAAGATTTTTCAATTTCCAGCTTTCAGCGATGCAGGCTCAAACTCAACCTGGTAACTTGGTTCACTTTCTGGCGTCTTCGTGCACGGAGGAATAACATTTCCTGCGTCCACATTTGAGACATATAGGAGGTCCGGACGGTGTAGGGCTTTCATTTGATCTCGGTTTCAAGTGAATCCATGCAGTATTGGTTCTGCACGAAAGGTTTTACACTCAGACGATGTTTATTCGTGTTGTGATTGGTTCATCAATCATCGGTCCGGGCCCGATCCGCCGCACCAAAAGGTTTCGTTCAGAGGACAAGTGTTTCAACATGAAAGCAGTGAGGTAGCATCTTGCATTCGGCTGTCAGATTGAGCAGCAAACCCGTCGGTGAGCAAACAATCTTTTCTGTGCAAAACGGAACCTTCGGTACAGGGTCTAAATCGATGTAGGTGGACCTGGAGATCTTAAACCTGCTAATTGTCCAGTTCTTTACACCTTGGATGTCGCCAAATTCTACCAGTTGTCGTTTCCCAGTCCCCCATTCTCCGAAATGCTGAGTACGTAGACCTTCGATATTGGAAGTCGACTTCGTCCGATGTAAAATGGCAACCTGGTCAGACCTGGCCAGATAAGTGCGTGTTCTCATCCTTCTAGCTGCCATGCATAGAGACGTAGATGAGGGTGAGTACACAAACATACAATACATTTGTCCCGGTCGAAGGTCTTCGCTCGCTCTGATAATGGGATCGGCAATTGTCTCACGGTTGAAACTCCCGGATTCTTCGCCATGAAAAGGAAGTGCATTGCTGCGCGCAAGGCCGGTCGATATGGGTGAGCCGCCAGGATCAGACGAAGGTCTTCGTTCCGATATCTCCTGAATACATCAAGCACATTTCAGCGTAGCGTTGGCCAGCAGCACTGTAGCTGAAGGGCGTCAGGGACATGAACACCTGAAACCAGTTCAAAATCCGAAACCTGTGGCAGCCATTGAGCGAAATCCTTTGGAACCAAGTCCAACTTTGCCATGGTGAGATGAAACCACGCGTCAGCCACCAGCGTTGAGGATGACTGTATCTCAGTGTCGACTTGTGACAAGATCACCTTGAAGCCGGCCCGGTTCAATCAGAGATGCATGGGGCAACGAAGGCCTCCGAATGGCTTTCTTCTGACTCGAGGACCTGTATGTGGCCATACATTCTCTGTCGTCAACAAGGGAGGTTATCTGCTGTTCCATTAGAGACGGTGAGCAACTAAGAAAGCATCCGACAAATAACGAAGGCCTGCATTCCAGTCTGGAATGTGCAGCGCTGCCAGTGTAGAGGTGATCAAGTCATTGAGGAGTTTAATAAACCATTATGCAAATGTGCCGTCGGACTGTATTCCCGACTGGCAAGAATTAAGGCGTGGTCGCTGCAACGTAGACCTTCTGCAGATAGCCCAGAGGGTAGTTGGACCATCGTGAATCTGTTTTCCGACACTCTCAGGCTTATATATCACCAGACCCTCACCGTGCAGTATTCGCCTGGGCAGAAATGTACTGAAAAGTGTTGCGGACCAATGTCGAAGGCCTACCAATGGCCACAAAATTGTGCTGAAAGTGTCAAAAGCTCACACAGAGGTAGGACAACGATGCACACTATCGTGACCTCCGACCAGCAGATACCCCCCAGGACTGCGTGTGGATGTGCATACGCGACGAAGGCGCCTGGTGCGCATCCGATAGGGGCTGTGGGAACATCAAGGGAATATCACGGGAGATGCCGCGAAACAGCAGGCCAGCGGCTGCCAGCGCGGCCGTAGTGCACGTAATAGAAGCCAGCACCTTCGCTATCTACGTCTTTACCGACCCCTCATAGGCAGGTTTTACCCCTACAGAAAACGGGCCTAAGAGGGGTCGTACGTAATCAAAACGTAGCTCCCTTAAGTGAACTTTAGATCAACCACTCTGTGTATGCAGACTCCGATTGGGGGAGTTTTTTACAACTGTGCTGCGTTGTTTACGGGCGATAAATCCCACCCCGAAATTTTAATTCGATACCCAAGTCACTGTTGCGCGATCCCAGGCATCGACCGAATAGTAAATTTCTAAAGAACCAGGAGACCCATTGGCCGGAGCCCGATAATTTGCGAAACAGATTGAAGGAAAGAACTAGGCCTGGTAATGACTGTCGCACCACTGATGCTCAGAAGGCCCTTCTCTCAGCTGGTTGAACCAGCTGCCCCGCACAGCCACCGTACCGTCGCTGCTGAATTCAGCCAAAACCCGCTCTGAGCTCTTCCGTGGGCCAAAAATTGGTCTAGATGATCCCACTGTCCCATTGACTCGCAAATTGGGTGCGGGCAAAGGCTTAGGGGAATATGAAATTCAGGAGATGCGCGGAGCGGCGCGGCGAAGGGTCTCGCCCCGCCACATCGCCGCGTCACGTATAACCTTCGAACAAACACTCTGTATGTCCAAATTTCGGTTGGGGGAATGTTTTCCCAATGTAATACATTGTTTTCACCCCAAAAACCACAACCCAAATCCTTATTAACCATCCTGTGGCAATCCCAGTCCCCGACCGAATAGGAAATTTGCGACCAACCACTGGGCCGATTGGCCAGAGTCAAATTATTTCTTGAACAGATCACAGCGACTCACTAGGCGTGGTTCTTTCTAGGCCACCATTCCCAGCCAGAAGGCACTTCTCACAGTGGTCGAGCCAGCGGCCGAAAGCACAGCCACAGTGTGGTCGCCAACCAGGACTTGCTTTGAGCTATCTCGTGACCAAAAGTTTGTGCCGCACAGCGGGACTCTCCATTTGGAATCCAATTTGGGCTTTTGGGAGCAAAGTATGAGATGCAAGAAGATGCAAGACACTCGCGGCGCGGCGCGGCGAAGTGTCGCATGGCACCACATCGCCGCGGTGCCTATAACTTCTCGACAAGCCCTCTCGACGTCCCAATTTCAGTTGAGGGAATTTTTTACAACAGTGATAACTTACATTGTTTCCATGCAAATGAACCGGACCGAAAGTCTCATACATCATTCTTGTGGTAATCCCAGTCGTCGACCGAATAGGGAGTTTTAGTAGAACCACCGGACCGATTGGCAAAAGTGAAATCATTGAAGGGGTGGGAATGCCGACATAATGCTGCGCCCATATGCCTATGTTTCGTCGGAGCTGCGCAGTTTCTGATAGTGGAATGAAGGGGGGTCCACAACCAGTGCCAGAGTACCCCAGTGCCTTGTTTCTCGCTCGTACGCATGCACGAACGCCGAGTCAAGAAAGTTCCAACTACCCACAGTATGTTTATCACAGCCGAACGGCTTTCCAATGTTCCATTCATTGAACTTGGACCCCCTATTGCCCAGCTTTGATTTGGTTGGGTACGGCCTGGGGTCAAGTAAGGACCTGTCTCGCAAGGACTTCTGGATACATTGCATTCACTGGCTGTACGTTGCCGCGGATATTAGTGCCGCACCTATGAATCTCGGGTTTATGGGCTTCCGTACTTACCTGCTGCACACTTGAGTGGGCAGTCAATGGTACATCCTCTGATGGTGCGTTTACAATGATCGACGGACACAATTTCTGGGGTAGTTGAACCAGGTGGGGTTAGTTTCTCCGTCGCTGCTAGCTCTAAATTTGGGATGAGAAATGCCACTGAAAACAAACAGAGCAGCCCAGGTGTTGAAGAATATCGATATCGAACCGTGGGAAGTTGGGAACAGCTTGAAGCGAGGAGGGTTCACATTGCACAAACACTCAAATGATTGCTGGGGAGCAAATAGAACAGCCAGGGATTGGAACAATGGCGGCTGCGGTGAGTGAGATATTGGCGAGTGAGCGGCGGCATTTGTTTCAAGATTGGTTGAAATAGGCGACGAGCGCGGGCGTCAATCTAAGCGAGCGGCGGTGGAGATAGGGCCGCGGCAGTGTGCGGCGATGGAAAACATCGACGCGGCGACCACACGCGGCGACGCGGCGATGTGGTGTTGGGTCGCGGCGGTGGTACCATGTGGCGCGGTGCCGACGCGGCGCCAAAGCGGCGGACGCGGCGAATTAGCCTAGCCCACTTATTCCCTGTCATCGAGGTTCTTTTTTGTGTCGACGGCATGAGTAAAATAGGTCATACTCTTTGTGTCAAGCCAGTCCTAGGAAGCTTTAAAAGGCAGCACTGAATACTATCTGTCCCTCAACCAGCAATATTTCTCTGCTCTTCATCTTCAACATGGCAATTCTCAAACTCTACGGCGCCAAGATTGCGCTATGCACGCGCCGCGTCGCGACCGTGCTCTGTGAGCTCAAAATCCCGTTCGAGCTCGTCGAAGTTGACTTGCACGCCGGGGAGCACAAGAGCCCCGCGTACATGAAGAACCAGCCCTTTGGCCAGATTCCCTACATCGTGAGCTTCATCCCCGCAGTAGTTGTGATTGAGGGCCATACTGACTGCGCGCCGCCAGGACGACGACGGGTTCATTTTGTACGAGACGCGCGCCATCTGCCGCTACATTGCCGCCAAGTATCCTGCCTTGGGCCTTATCCCCACAGGCGCCAAGGAAAATGCGTTGTTCGAGCAGGCCGCCGCTGTGGAGGTCGCAAACTTTGACCCCAGTGCGAGCGTCGTGGCGGTTGAGACCTTCAAGAAGTAATTGTTTTCGTGTCGCCATGGTCTTTGCTGACAGTGGGCGCTCGCAGAAAATACTTCGCGATGGATGTCGACGAAGCGCTCGTGGCCAAGAACCTGGAAGTCCTGGACAAGAAACTCGACGCGTATGATGTGATTCTCGGGAAGCAGCGTTACGTGGCCGGAGATGTACGTCCTGGCTTGGTCCTGGCGAGCTGGTTGTCCGTGACTGTGCACATATATTGACCACGGCTGCGTAGAATCTCACGCTTGCCGACATCTTCCACCTCCCGAATGCGCCGTTCATCGCGTCGGGTGGCAGTGATATCATGACGCGCAAGCCCAACGTCGCGCGGTAAGTCCCATGATTTACGCGCCCTTGTATTTCACTGATCGATTGGCGGCCCAGTTGGTATAAGGAGCTGACGTCCCGTCCCTCGTGGTTGGCGTATGAAGACGGAGTGGTGACTACCACGGCGTACTGATATGGGACAAATTAGGATGCACAGATTGACTGAGTGGAGGGACTTGGAGGTTGTAAAGAACTGCATTGTTTGACAATGAATCGAGCCATTTTCGAGGATTATCCGTGGCGGTCAACGCGATTGAAGGGAAGAGATATTTGAGCGCACATGGATTACAAAGATAAAAAGATCCCGCGAACTATAGTGTCCAGCTATACGGTGCAGTGGAACCCACTAGCTGCATTGTTGGAACCGCGGCCTCGCCTTCGTCGAGAAAATAGTGAATAGCTAGCGTGAAAAAATGAGCTCGGGAGAGGGCAAAGAGTTTGTACTTACGCTCAGTTTCACCCTGCTCACGCTTACGTGCCAGAAACTCCTCAGCGCGTACCCAGTAATCTGCTCCGCCCCGTGCACCTATCTCCCAGTCCTTCGAGTAATGGGGAATCAGCATCACAACGATGCGTGGATCGCTAACAGTAAGACCCTGGGCAAATTCGATAGCGCTGCGCCGCTCGTAAGGGTAATTACCCCTGATTACAGCAATTACGACGACAATTCGAGGGCACTCGGCGAGAGCTTCATGCAGGATATCGCGGGCCAGGTTTCTCGAAAGCGAGAGGTGGGTGAGTGCGGGTAGAGCGGCAAGTAAGGCCCAATCGTGCCACTGTTCCTGCATTGGACCTCTTGGCAGGTAGAAGAGAGACAGATGGGTAACCGACAGGAAGAAGGGGCGCTTGAATGTTAGAATGCCCCAAAGAGAAGCGTTATGCAAGGACGTTGTAATATCTAGTTTCTGAGGGCGCATCCGATGGAGGGAGTCGAGGATATCGGAGCCCCAGTCTCCGGCAAGGACAAGGTTAATTATCTGGGAGCAGTTTGATAGCAGGTCTGCCACCTTGACCGCCTTTTGTGACCCGTCGAGGTAGAGGAATGCGTGACGCACAGCGGCCTTCAAGAACGCCGCAGATTTGGATGCAACAGCGGATACCAGAGGGGAATCCCACTCGAATATGATAAGAACCCTATAGAGTAGCGGCTCCACCCTGAGAAGAAAAATCAACGACACGTATCGAGAGGCGGCCGTGAGCACTTGCCACGTATGGACGCGGTGGCAAACTCGCAGAAGAGCAGGAATCGAATTGGGATGCTGGACTGCCGTTGTCTCGAAGATCTCCCGCTCTAGCTCGATAGGGAGCAATTCGATGTTGGCGGACATGGTGGTTCGGGACAAGAAGTCGGGGTGTTTACCGTTGTTATGATGATGATGTCGTGCCGATCAGCAACAACAAATACAGCCAAACTTTGATCAGCTTCCTTCTTCCTCTCATCCTCCCTAATCCTTGCTCTCATCTGACAACCAGCGGGCGACGGATCGCTTTCCCCTGGCTTTCCCGGGATATGGCGCAAGCACCAGCGCATACCCGCGCGCAGCATCTCTGGTTCTCTAACGAGACTTTGGTGCTCAAAGCAGAAACGACAATTTTCCAGGTGCCTAAAGCACTCCTTGCTGCACGATCATCCGTTTTCCGTGACATGATCGGATTTCCCCAACCATCAGAAACTGAGATGGAACTTTACGAAGGGCACCCTGTTGTCAATCTGTCGAACACTGCGTCGGATGTCGATGCATTCCTCACCGCGATACTCGACTCGAGGTACGATATTTATACTACGGCCAACCATAACACGAGCTGACTGTGTTCCCCTGGAAGCTACTTCATGCCGGCACCGGAACCCATCGAGTTGGATGCTGTTCTCGGCATCTTGCGACTGGCGCACAAGTATGATGTGCCGTATCTCTACTTGCGTGCGCTCAAACGACTCTCGATCCAAAATGGCGTTCAGTCTGTGGACGAGTACGTCGGACGTGACCACGACTATATCGACCTTGGCGCGGGAGGCTACTTTTTCTCGTGCACAAAACTCATCCAGGCGTTAACGGAAGTCGGCGCCCTGTGGCTGCTTCCGGTGGCTTATTATGACATGTGCTCAATGAGCCAGGCTCTCCTTCTACGGAATGCTAGTGGCCACGAAACGATAGTTCTGAAGTGTCTGGCGACGCAGGCCACAATTCGCCAGGGGACCGCCGCATTGAACAGGTTCCTCACCGCGCCGTCCAATCCGTCATGTACGAACTACAGAGCCTGTGACTTCTTCCGCCGAGCCGTACTCGATCAATACCTTTCGGAGGTGCAGGATGGTGAAGATTTGCACCCTTTGAAAGCCTGGGACGACGACTGGAGTTCCTTCTGCACCCATTGCGCCGATTCGGCGAGGGTTCTCCACCGCGAGACGCTTCAAAAGTTCTGGGACGATCTCCCCAACATCTTTGGACTCCCTCCTTGGCCAGAGCTAAACAGGATGAGGGATGCGGTGATGAAAGGCACTGGGTCAGGTTAGGTAGGTGTATTTATTACTGTCCTCCCATCATTCCTCCTGAATATATTCAGCAGCAGAAGTAGTGTCGGACACACTGGGTCCCAAAGCTGTCATTTATCCTGCCCGTAATAATCGTAAACACGTTCTTCTCGCGCCTAGCTTCCTTCGCGGTATCGATCACTTCAAGTTGGTGCGATTGCCCTTAGCCTCATGCAGCCTCATGCAATGTAGCTGGTCTTGAAATGTGAGCCGGAGATTTCGTGATGTCTTATAGTCTCCATGAATTCGAACCCCGGTTATTCACTGACCGTTTCACCACATGTTTTAGGTTTCATTATTCGCAAAATAGCCAGTTGAGCTGTGGCAACGCACAAGTCAAAAAGAAGCTTAAGGGAGGCTCTCAACCAAACTACGCTTATGATGTTCGTCATCTGCCGCTCAACATGCGTGCAGGATTTCGTGCATCCCTCGAACAGAAACTGTACCGAAACTCGGACCGTTTCCCGAATCCATAAATGGGTCCCTATTCTCTCCGCCATCCCAGTGCAAGGATAGCCGGTTCGGCGAACCTCCAGTAATAGTTTTCCCTGGTCATCTGGCTCGATTGCGGAACTCCGTGAGACGATGGTGCAATCCTCACTTCCCAAAAGAACACCACCACCAACCAAGTCGCTCCGCCGTCCCACCATGCCTTCAACGACCCTCGACACCGTAACAGCCCCCCTATTCTATTTCTCCCCTCCCACCGACGGCTCTGCGCCCTATAACCGCGTCAACTCCCCCAACTGGCCTGCCTCCGACCCCACATCGCAGCTCCCCCTGTCGAATTGGACGCCGGAGAAACACAATGTCCAGATCGAGAACGTTCGAGGCAAGGAAGATGCGTACCTCCTTGACGAAGCGGGATTCCAGTTCTTTCGCTCTCCCGCTAACCACAAATCGTTCTTGGACGAGGAGGAAATCAAGGCATTATATTACCAGGAGAGCGAGGAGCTGATTAAAGGGATGACTGGTGCCAGCAGGGTTGTTTTATTTGATCATAGTGCGTCTCGCCTCCCGAGTTCTTCCCCTGTGCACTGAGTGGGAGCTGCACCAGCAATCCGCCGTCGAATCCCAGGCCAAGCGGACGTGGTATCCAAACGCCAGCCGGTCACGGAAGTCCACGTCGATCAAACGCTCGCATCCGCCACCGCCCGTGTGCATCTCCACCTCCCTCCAGAACTCGCCCCGTCCCTCCTCAAACACAGATTCCAAATCATCAACCTATGGCGCCCAATTGGGCATCCCGCATTCGACATGCCGCTCACACTCTGCGATTTCCGTACAGTTGATGCGGAGCGGGACTTAGTCGCAGTTGCGCGGCTGGCGCCGGAGCGCAAGGGTGAGACGTACAGGGTGCGATGGAACCCCGAGCATCGATGGAAATATTTAAAGGGGATGACGCCAGACGAGTTCGTGTTGATCAAGTGGTGCGTACAATTATGCGCGCACTTGACAGCGATGATGACCATGTTCGCAGCTTCGACTCTGCGGAGGGTGTCTCAGTATTCACACCCCATACTGCGTTCCTGGACCCGTCGGTGCCGGAGGGGAGTCCGCCAAGGGAGTCGATTGAGTTGAGGGCACTTGTGTTTTATGATTGAACTGATGCCGCATCGAACTTTCCCTCCCGTACTCAGATTCCATAGCGCCAAAACTGAGCCAATCGAAATTTATGTGTACCTACTTCTTTCTGATCCAGTGGTCACCTCGTCTGAAGGAAGTATGCGGGAAAGGATGAAGAGCTCGTTGCGTCGTTTTATTGAGTTTGCACATCAATGTCGTCCAGGAAGTGACAGCCCTCTGGAGAAAATCAGAGTCTCCACGACGGCCACATATTCATACGATAAACACGCACTGTCGATTTCACCCCTGCGCTTCCTGGCAATGAATGCCTCCGCGCGGATCCAAAGGTCATCCCCACCCCGTGCGCCTACCTCCCAGTCTCCATCGTAGCTCACCACTACCAGCACCACCATCCGCAGGTCGGTCACTGTCGTCGCAAGGCTCTGAGCAAATACGATCGCATCATCGCGCTCCCATTCCGCCTAAAACGCGATGCCTGCGATCGCAAGCTGGGGGCATTCATCCAGCGCGTGGATCAGCACGTCGCTTGTGAATTGCCGCGAGAGACACAGATGTGTGAGTTCGGGTTGGGCAGCAAGTGCGCGCCAATGCTCCCAGGTCGGATGTGCATCCGTAGTGGTACCCGAGGACTCAAACAAGTCCAGGTGCGTAAGGAAACGAAGAGTCGAGTGATGGAGCAGCTGCCGCTTTTCGGAAACGTCTCGCGGGGCGGAGAGACTTAGTTTGCGCAGACGCATATTGCCCAGGATATCGAGGAATTGAATCTCGAGTGCCCCGTCGAAATACAGATTTGTTACCCCGGTGCAATTTTTCAGGAGGGTGGTGCGAAATTCCGATATCTTGACGGGCTGCTCGAGGAACAGGTGGCGCACCGCGGTGTGCAAGAATGATGCAGATTTGGTCTCGGCCGCGCGGAGACTCGGCAAGTTCCGGTAGTCGACTGTGAGAACTCTGTAAAGCAGTGGTTCGATCCTATGAGAGGATTAAATACATGCATCTCATGAGCCCAGAAACCGCACCAAGCATGAACCCGATGGCAAATCCGCAGAAGGAGAGGAATCATTGCCGGATGGAGGACTGCAGCAGTCTCGAGAATTTCGCGCTCTATCTCTGGAGGAAAACAGGGCTCCGGGTTGGAGCCAGTGGGCAGATCGTTGGTCGACATGAACGTTCTAAGCAGGAGTTATGCCACGTTACGAAGTTGAAACTCCGACCGTACGCATCATAGCGGCAACGCAAAACAGGAAGCGAAATCAACGAAGCGATGTGAGACGTTAACTCTGTGGTGAGGTATTGCTTTGATTGAACAAGTGGTCTGCTTTGGAGAGCTTTGCATCCTTTGTTTCATGGATGAAATGCTCAACGGAGCTCGGTCTGATGTGAGTTGTGGAACGACTCGGTGAACCCAGAAGAGTCAACGATGGTTCGATTGAGGGTTGAAATTAACCATCGGGTCTATTACTGCACAGCGATTGTCCATCCAGTGCCAGTCTTGAGCTTTCCTCGGTCGCTTAGGCTACGTCGGCGGAGAAGCACATCCAGCAAACGAAGGGCGTCGGCCATGTCATGGCAGCATTGAGGGAAGATGGACCTCTTGCACTGAGTCAGAGTCGCAAAGCTTTGGAATATGATGACCTGCGGAGTGGACAGCGATGTTTGAGGTTTTAACCATCCCGTCGCGCTTACCGATAATCTGGTGTGCCATTATTGAGCAAATGTCGAATAAAGGGAGACCCCCGACGCGAAGAGTATCCCTTATGAAAAGGTCCAAGGGGCAGAAGAAATGGCTTGTGAGGCACAGGCCAAGATATCCCAGGGCGAAACCGAGGGATTGCGAAATCGTTTGTTGTGGTTTGGGACAAGAGTGGAGCCGTGAGAAAGGATGTACACACATACAAAGTCCGGGATCTTCCGGTCGCTCTTCGTCCGCTCCCTTGACCACACCCTGCGTCAAGTTGCCCACCCACCCCACCGTTTCCTCATTAGTTCCAGATGGAACAAGCACCAGCGGAAACACGCGTAGAACATCTCTGGTTCTCCAGTGAGACCCTGGTACTTCGGGCAGAAACGAAAATTTTCCAAGTACCCAAAGCACTGCTGGCTGCACGGTCGTCCGTCTTTCGTGACATGATAGGACTCCCCCAGCTCCCGGGAAACGACACAGAGCTTTATGAAGGGATTCCCGTTGTCAATCTGTCGGACGCTGCCTCAGATGTCGATGCATTTCTCACCGCGATATTGGACTCGAGGTACGTTGTTCTATATTGGGCAAACCAAGAGATGACTCTGTTTGTCCGACAGCTACTTCATGCCGGCGCCTGAACCCATCCGTTTGGCTGCTGTACTCGGCATACTCCGACTAGCTCATAAGTACGATGTACCGTACCTCTACACGCGTGCTCTCAAACGGCTCTCCATCCGATATGGACTCCAGTCTCTGGAACAGTTCCTCACTGCCGAACGTGACTATATTACCTTTGAGGAGTGGAACTACACCGGCCAGTGCATAAAGGTTATCCAGGCGTTAACGGAAGTTAGCGCCTTGTGGCTGCTTCCAATGGCGTATTATCGGTTGTGCTCGAATGGCCAGACTATTCTGCTACAGCAGGTTGAAGGCCGTGAAACTATGATCAGGAAATGTCTGGTGGCACAGGCGCTACTGCGGAAGGGGACCGCCGCAGTGAATCGGTTCCTCACCACGCCGTCCACTCCATTCTGCACGGACTACCAAGACTGCAATCGCTGCCGTGCTCAGGAATTAGATCGATACTTATGTCAAGTGGAAGATGGGGAGGATTTGCGACCTTTGAGCAACTGGGACGACGACGATTGGGAATCAACCGACTTCTGCCGCTACTGCGGCGATGTAGCGAGACTTGAACACGCCGAGGCCCGCCAAAAAGTCTGGGACGATCTCCCGAACATTTTTGGGCTTCCCCCTTGGGCAGAGTTGTACGCGATGAGAGATGCTGTGATGAACGGTACTTAGGTGTGCACCTTGTCGTCCTGCTATCATTATTCCTGAAATTTGAATTTGAAGACAGACGCCGCATTACATCGGACACACTGCCTGTAATCGCTAATCTTGCTCTCTGTGCTCCCTACATCACACCCCATTCCATGCTATATTTACAGGACCGTTGCATTTGAACCACTGAAAACATACTATTCTGCGAAGCACATGGAGCGCACGGAGGGACGTGTGCGTCCAATGCAACACACCCCACTGCCGGTTTGGTAGCCCTGAAAGTATTGATTATCGCCGCAAATGATGTGAACTCTCGTTGAGTTCAGGCCAAAAACTATAATGAAGGACAGTAAAAAAAATTGAACGCCGCAATAGCTCAATATTCGGATGCGGGGAGTCGAACCCCGGACTGCGAGGTTCAATATGCAGATTGAATCCCCGTCCAAACCCACTCGCTGTGTTCCCTACACCACACCCGATCCCCTGTGCTCGAATTTGAGTAAATATGACAGTAAGTTAGAATGGCAAATTCAGCTGGTGTTCGAGAGACCATCCGATGATCGTAGTTAAACAGAGAGTTGTAAGGCGGCCTCAACTCCCTCCACTGCATCACTGCCTCATTACCTCCGAGATAAATTCGAAAAGGAACTCAAGTTTCAACACACAATGTA
The DNA here is from genome assembly GCA_029449255.1 of Mycena polygramma. NCBI lineage: Eukaryota > Fungi > Basidiomycota > Agaricomycetes > Agaricales > Mycenaceae > Mycena > Mycena polygramma. Next base: position 49,789 of record JARKID010000112.1, read on the forward strand.
TTTACCCAAACCCGAGTCGAACGGGAGTCTTGCTACATCCTACACGACCATCGATGCAGGGAAGGCAGTTCTGTATATCTCATAAGCGAATCGAAGGAAGTGAGGATCATCCGAGCCTGCAAGCGTGGATCAGGGCATTAAAAACAACGATCACCGATTTTTTGCTCGTCTCGAACATAATCGATTCCTCGAGGGTCATTTATAGCGACGCACCGTCCAGGACCGCATCAATATATCTTCAATCGCTGACATTGGGTTGACAACGGATGACTGAATCAATGCCTTTCACATCCCGAGTCGAACGGGGCCCCGCAGAATTGGCTGGGGCTGTTACACTAAGTACGGGTGCGCATTGGTGCCATCAGAGCTGGGGTACCTGTGAATGAGGGCGGACAAGAAAGGAAGTTTGGGGATGCAGCTCACTATTTTGATGCGTGTGATTCGGGACTTCCAGGGCTGTGTTTCTCAGAAAGCGAGTAACCGTATTTAATCGCTCTGAATACAGCGGAGTTTTCGTTCACGAACTGGAGGCGCTAAAAAGAAACCTGAACTCGTCCTTTGATCGAACGGGCTGCCCTTGGATTCCTACAGAGATACATATCTGGCAGGAGTAGGGCTCCGGCGCAATCAAGGCTGAAAATCTTGTCAGTCTGCTCCAAGAGGACAGCGAGTTTGTCATGCGTACATCCAGAATCGTGCGAAGCTCGCGGCAATTGGGCTACTTCCCAGGTGTTGTCGGACTGTGCAGATACTACTGCGAGGAACAAGGTGAGGCTGTGGAATCCGGGTCGCAAACGGCCTTGTTACTAGGTGTTGGGAATTTGCACAGCCATTCCTTTTTCTTCTTCCTTTTGTCCCAACCCCGAGTCGAACGGGAACCCGCGAAACGGATGATCTCTCATCACAATGGCACTGGAGGCGAATGCGTATTCGATGCTATTGGGACGGAGACAATAACGGTTGAGCCTACAGATGACACTTAGGATTGGCATGTCGTTTGCAAGGCAGCTGCTGGACCAATCCAATCCTGGGTTTTAGAAAATCCGCTAAAGGAAAATTGGGAGACAGCTCAATGCATGGCTATTGGGTGGTTCCAGACATGGTGTAGTCGGAGATGCGCAACGGGTCGGGAGGGGGTGCGGTGGCAGAAATTCACCCGCTGCGCTTCAACTGGCTGCGTTTGGTCCAGGACATTGAAATTGTGGCCAAAGTGAGACCTAGTGAGACCACACGAAAACAAGATTGACGGTGGAGCATGAGAGACACAAGAGAACAAGACTTGAACCGTGGAGAAACCGGAAGGGAAGTTGGTGGGAAGAGGCAAGGCAGGGACGCGTCATCACCCTTTGTCAGCCGTCTCTGACTCGGCAATCTCCGGCGTCTCTTTCTTCCCACTCTCACCATCTCGACGACACCTCTGCTACGATGCAGGTTTTATGCATCCCGCCAACTCCTTGTCTTCTTCTGTTGGCCAATTTTCAAGCCTTTGTTGTTGCGACCGACTGGATTGGATTGGATCCACGGCGACACTTGGTCTCTCAGTTGTTTCTCAGTCTATGCAGTCTCGTCAAGACAAGGCTATAACGCTTCCTAAGGAGTGGCCACGGAGGAAGATGCGACTGCTGCACGAGGCCATATCCCGTCCACGCACCGTCTGTCCCATCGTATCTCCAGGGGATGGCTGTCAATGTCAGCTCAGCACATTATTTCCAGTGCGACTTCGCTTCCACCGTCATTCCTCTGCTCCCACAGAGATTCATTGACAACCGTTGCAGCGTCTGGCGCATCCGCGTCCCACACATCCATGATTGAAATGGAAGGGTTTTCCGTTCAACTCGGGCTCAGGCCGTGTTCATGATTCGAATCGCTTTTTTCTGCGACCATGTCAGATGTCGACCGTTGGTTGACCACCGATCGGCTCTTCATGCATCTCTACCGCCCTTCCTGCTTCCAAATTCCCCATACCGCAGGCTCCATCCGTACTCACTGCACGCCCCTTGTCCAGACGTACCTTGTAATTGTTTCCTGGCTTACTCAAACTCACATCACACATTCCCAGACATGAACGCGCCGGTGCGCGCCCGCCTTGTATGAAAGGATTCGTTGATGACAGTGAGCGGGTCCGCGTTCGACTCGGGGATCGGGCATCACTCGGGTCTTGTGATCTTTTTTGACCCCCTCTGTGGATGCCAGGCCAATTCCGTTTCTGGTGAGCATTTTTGGTATGTACCTGTCCCCGCTGTCGCTGATGCGGATATCTCTCCTCCCCTCACTTGTGGTTTACCCAGGATCCGTACGTCTTCACGCGGCTACTGAACTACACTCGACCCTCCGGTCCCTCCCACCACATCTCCCTGTGTGACGCCACGACTATACTAGTACTTGCCGAAAAATATTGCTTCAATACGTACGCCCAATATTAATCGTTCCTATCCTACTCAAACTCACCGTACACATATTTAGACCTCACAGCGCCGGTGCGCGCCAGCCTTCAATGGTTTTCCCTTTCTTTTCGTCCGGCGCAAAAACTCCCGAGTGTATTTGTGATGTTGGTTCTGACTGAGATTGCAGGCTCACTCGTCGCCGGATCGGCAAATGTGTACAAGATGTGCTGCCGCTTCGCTCCGGTAGGCACGAAAATTGAACTGATAATCCATCTGAATTGCCGAGATCGAGAATTGAGTGTGAGTCTCTGGCCAGGTTGGGCCGCAATGAACTTTGAAAACTTTCTGTCGCTTGTTAGGTAAAGAAAGGGAATGGCATTCAATTATTCTGTGCAACTTATCTACGGCACTATCAAAGGTGAAGGCAATTGAGTGATTGGGGAAGGATAAGTAGGAGGAGTAGCCTGAGTGCCAGAGTGGGCGGGCGACCACCAGGTGAGAGCTATCCTTGTGGATAAACGTAGATTGGCCCGCAGAATTTTGAATGTCATCGTCCGAGAGCTTGAAAGCTTGGAGCACATAATTGAGGCGAGCAGGCAGTGTTGATGCGTGTTGAAGTCCGTTGGAATACGTGTATGTTCGACGAATGATGCAGGGAAAATCGATCGATAGCAGCAGAATACAGCGGCGTATTTATGCGCGGATGATCTTCAGTCCGCAGCCCTGCGGCGCAGGTCGCAGATGCTGTGAGTGTACTGCGCAAAGGTCACCGGATTGCAACGGTGCAGGTAGAGTTGGAGGAGATCGCCCGACGTACCTTGTTGGGGAAAGAATTGCTGTTGAACAAAAGTCGTTGTTCAACGGAAAGCCGACGGTCGTGGCCCAAGAACAAAGATCGCAGTTGCTTTCACAGTCCTAAGAGTCTGCGGCGGACTGCGGCAAAGTCCCGGCAGGCTGGAAAGACGGTCTCGTGCCTGTGTAAATGGAGACCAATGCGAGGGGGAGAGCAGAGCTTGAAAAATGGACGCGTTGGAGTGCGGCGCACTGGAGCAAGAAGTAATCCGGACTCTTACACGTCAACTATGGTTGAAGCGATATTCAGCCCGGCCCAAACTGAACTGGGGCCTGATTCTGGGCTGCAACCTCATCAAATTTGTATCAGAGAAAACCAAGATCGAGCCTGCAAAAGGAAGATTGTTTGCAATCCTAGTGTCCATCGCATGGCACCTAATATGGGACTTACGCGTGAGCCGCGTAATCACAAATTTGCACAAAAACCTCCATCCAAAAGGCCGAAAAGCCGTGACATTTTCCCAAGTGTTCAAATCAGCGGTCAATGGGACTAGTGACTGAACACTTCGTTGAAATAGTACAGTAGTCTCTCCAGTGTAATAATCATCAGCCCCCACTCAAATGAGCTTGACTGAGGAAAAACATATTATCATGCCTCCTGGACAATTGGGAACATATGCCTCATTGCCTGAGTGAAGAGAAGGCATGTCTTCTAATGTGATTTTCGAGAGACTTCCGGGCCGGTAAGGCGACCGCGGGCCGACAATCTCCGACCGGAAATCCGCTGCCGATGTACACGTGGCAATAGTTCTCTGGCTCTGTTTTTCGTCTTGCCTTCGCCACCATGGACTCCGTTCCTTCGGAACTCATCGATTCCATCTTCCTCCAGGTACCCGACATTGAAACTCTCAAGGAATGCGCTTTAGTAGCGTCCCGTTTCCGAGAACCAAGTCAGCGCATCCTCTTGCGATCTGTGAGCCTGGGAGGCACTCACCATAGTTATCGGTATGTGTGGGATATAATTCAGCGATCCCCGCACATTGCCACCTATGTCCGCACACTGAGGTTGGACATTCGCCGGGATAAAGCGTCCCCAGAATGGCTACTACCCGAGTTGCTAGACAAATTCACCAATGTGACCCAGTTGCGTCTATCCAAAGACACAGCAGAATATACAAGGGCTCGTCTTGAACCAGTGATAGCGGATGCCATCGTTGCCTTGATTCGACGGCCGACACTGGAAGGTTTCCACACCTACGACATGGAACGGCTTCCCATCTCGCTGGTCGCCGTCATTTTCTCCTCCGTCACCAGCGCATCCTTCCTTTCTGGATCAGTAGATCACCAGAACTCGACTGCTTCCACTGCAAGTCCCGCGATCTCCACTAGTGTGGAGAATCTTGTGCTCTCTGACTGCTTCACGCGTCTTCGCGATGTCCTTGCCAGCGCGGAATTTCTACCACGCATAGCGAATCTGCGTAGGCTGTGGACCAGCCCCTGCGCACATAGCAGTGCCATCATCAACGCTGCAGCGCAAAAACTGGAAGAATTATGTGTCGACTGTACAGGTATGCCCTTCCGCCATTGTGTTCTTTTACTTACCCCCGCTTGTTTTTAGACTCGCCGTACGCTCAGGGACCTGATGCTCCGCAACTTCACAATTTCCCCTCCCTCCGTTTCTTTTCCATCACACTCAAATGTGACGACTTCGATGAGCCTTGGGTCGTGTCCGCCCTGCGCTCCGTGCTTCTCTCCAGGGCCGAGGAAATCATCATCACAACCCAGTGTTCCTTCGGAATACCCGCGATATCGTCCACGACGATGAATTCCCTGAACAGAGTGCTGTCCGGTCGTCGCGTGTTCCCCCGGATCCGCTGGCGTCTTCACTCGCGGAATATGGATGATGCCGAGGCGCTCTTGAGGGACTTTACGGCCGTCATTGAGGAGGGGATTCCAACCGCTCATGAACAGGAAATGCTGGCTGTAGAATTCCTCTCGGGGGATTACACTGCACTTACCTGGCCCGGTGGGACCCCCATGCGCATCTCAGGACACGGAGTTTACTTGCCCCTCGCTTCTCCGTAGCGTCGCTGGTGGTTTGGATCAGCAGAATATCCACAAGCACCCGTGTCGAACCCATTTCTTTTTCGCGGAGATACTATGTTGATGAAATACCAAAGTCCCGGTCCATCGTAGATGTCCTCAAACCAAAGTAGAAGTGACAGCTACAATTTCAGCCAACGAGATGATGCCTCCGGGCCCCAGTGCCCTCTGTCCATACGCTGAGCCCAGTCGGAAACATTCTCGTACCAAACTTAGAGCAGGAGGCCCAGTATCGAGCGTTGCTCGCAATCATAACTTATAAAGGAATAATTGAAACCAGGTCATTCATTTCGGGGCCGCGCCATTACTTGGATAGGCCTCATATCGCATAACTTCGCTGTCCCAGTTCTCCAAGTAAAAAGTCCGTACACGTAAGTACTAAATAGCTTTACATGCCCGATCCATGATCCATTGAAACCAGGGCTGGAAGGTGTGCGAACACATCGTAAAAGCAAGCAGCGCACATCAGAAGAACGACGCCTGCTAGCAACCCAGACGGCGCCAAGGTTCCAGGCGCGCCATTGGTGCTCGCAGCGACCGCGGCAAACGCCTTCGCGCCCGCCGCCACCGTGCTCGCCGCCACCGGCTCTGTTGCACTCGTCGTGGCCTTTGATGTCTCAGAGACGACCGAAACCGCGCCGCTGACCGTCGTCTGGCAGTTCGCAGCGACAGCCTTCTGTGCGGCGGCAAGCGCAGAGGTGATGGAGCTGTTGGCAGCTGCGACGGCGGCTTTTGTGTCGTTGGAGGAGAATCTGGCGAAGTGAGGGAAATGTGTTAGTTGTGAATTGCGACTTGAAGGAAAGAAGGAAAGCAAGAAGGGGCAATGCAGGTAGGACTCGGGGCTTACAGGGTAACTTTATTGAGAGAGGCAAGGGAAGTCTGGAGCCCAGAGACAATAGTGGCGGTGGCATTGGCGGGGGAGGGCTTGACAACGCTCAAGCTTGAGGACTCCGACTCGTCAATGATCTGTTCCACGGGCATTAGTCTTGAGTCCTGAATGCGTAATCCGGCCATTCTATCGTGAGGCGACGTTCTATCGTGAGGCGACGGATGTTCGGACGCGGATGTATGTATAACGCACCGGACTCGGAAAGACGAAGCGCTGCGGCACGGCTCCACCAACACCGGTGATTTCCATGAACTGGAAATCAGCTCTCAAGTTCAACGTTCAATGCCAAGAAGCCCGAGACCGATGACATAATCGTGGTTGACCCGAGAAGGCCATGTCCGGTTGCCTGCACTGAGAAAGATGGGAGGGAAGCGGCCATCAATCGCTTGGATAAGTAGTACTCGCCCATTATTTCGACGTCCATCAGTAAGCCAATTCGCGCAAAGAGGAATTCGATCAATCCACACGAGGGACTGTAACAAAATTTGAACCTGGCCGAACCGGGGATCAATGACATACTTTCTGAGAAGCTCAATGCAGCGCACCAAGGATCACGCCACGTTCGACACCGCACCTGAGTGAAGGCAAGTCCCGCCCTGCAAACCATGAGCCCAAACAGAGTGGAATGGACACCGAAGTCCTGGAGAATTACCACCACTTTGTGGCATATCTTCTTTACGGTTTGCTCATGCGAGGTCCCCCCCGGAGCTAGACTGAGGATTATCGGTCCTACATGCTCGTCGAATAAGGAAGTAGCGGAAATATTTATACAGAAATCCCATCTCAGGTCCATCCCCAAGAGCAACAACTTTCTTCTGAGGGTGGGCGGCTTTGAAGAAGGAGAGTTTGGTGTTAGGCTCGTAACCATCCTGTCTATCGAAAGTTAGCTCTGTCGATAGACAGGCTGGACGATCTGAGTTTGAATTAATGGTTCAAGCGGGTTACCGCATTTGGTTATTCCGGACCGGGCTTTCCGTGCGGGGAGCTTCAGATCCAAACAATCACAACAACATCAAATCGCCTCTACTGAGCTCATTTGGCGGTGTAATACATCGAAGTAAAGGCAGGCGGAGATAAATATGCGAGGCAAACATTATGGAGCCTACAAATAATGAAAATTTTGAGCGAGACCAAAAAGGTTGAATAACCTTAAAAGGGAACCCGCCTGATCCGAATATTTAAACTCAGATCGTCCGGTCTGTCTATCGACAGAATTCATGGACAGACGGTCACCGGTCTAGTTTGGTGTAACAGAGAGGCGTCGACAGTCTGCAAGGTTTTGCAGTTCTACTGCAGACACTGCTCAAAAACCCGTCGAAACGCAGGTACAGGATCCACACGAAATCAACGTATTTCACCCGCTCACCAAAGGATGTTCCATTCCATTCACTTCTATCGCCCGCAGAAATTCCGTCCCTGCAATGGAGCTGGCCAGCCGCTGCGGCAGAGTTCCAACGTCCGCTTGCGGCTCCACCCTGATGGCCACACTTTTCACACGTCGAAATACCGCGACCCATAGCACCACATTTCCAATGAATTTGTCGACCAAATTTGGAGAGATCGTAAACTCGAGACCCTGAACGCAGTCCAACGACGCACGCACGTCGGGCTCCATCTCGTCCTGGTGCACGGGGGGTGACACGGGGATCAGGGCCAGCGCGAGCATCGGGTGGCAGGGGTGCCCAGCGAGCGAATCGATGATGGTTGTGAGAAGCTGTGCGAGGGCCGCGACGTCGCAGGATACGAATACGGGATTGACCAACACGGTGGCTTTTTCCAGAGCTGGGAGCAAGCCCTCGCGTGCGAGGAGGAAAACCATTGTGTTCGGCGACGTGCGTAGATGTGTGAGGCGCGGAAGATACGGCGGCTGCGATTGAGAAAGGAAAATGTAAAACCCGTCGCCAGACCCTCGCCCTGCATGGATGGTAAGGTCAACAAGACCGGCTAGTTGAGGGACGAAGGCCATGATTTCGCACTCTGGCATGAACAGGATATCGAGAAAAACGACGGAGGTGAGAGAAGGAGCGGCCGAAGCGATGAGAGGGAGTATGACACTCCATACGAGCGGCTTGACCATGACTTTAGAGAAGGTGAGCTGCGAGATAGGACAGCTTCGGAGGACGTCGAGTGTCCACCTAAGGCCAGGTGGGAGGAGTAATATCGTCGAGTGGATATGTATGCAAGTGAGGCGGGAAGATCGAGAACAATCACGAGGCACCGCAATTTCGACATATTCAAGCCCTTGCTGAGACACACGCTGGAATTCCGGTGGCCGCTGCGCCGATATCGCTCGACGAGGAGCTTTTAGCTGGTATAGCAATCGTCCGAACCACGATGCACGTCGGGTAAGAGGGAGAGCTTCGACCAGCTGGTAGGCGTCGGCGAACTGGCAGCCATTCGTCACCGTAAGGGTCGTACACTCCGTCGTGAGGATGCAGTTCAGCAGATCCCCGACAGCTCTCGACCAAGCGCGGAGCGCCTCGTCGCTCCCAACAGAAAATTTGGAGCAATCTACGTGGTTAAGTTCCAAGGATACACTTTTGACGGATGAACGGCGGGAGAGAAAGCCCTCTACACGTTGGAGATGTTCGAGTAGCGGAAATACAGAGGTGGAGCTCGCGATCGGATGTGGAAATATGAAGTTGATGCGATCCAGTGAAGTTTCGAAAAGCGCTACCCGGAGCGCAGCGAGAAGATCACGGCGGTTAGAACGCATCGGGATCTGAATAGATCTGGTCGAGGGATCGAGTCCATTGCGTGAAAAGTAGAGTGTGAGGGCAATAAAGTGAAATATGCGGCAGAGTATGGCAAGCGAGAATAGATCTTGGGGAGAGAGCGCTTCGTCCGCGAAGATTACGAAGAGGATTTCAGTCGGAAGGTCGAGGATTGAGAGAGGCGTGCCGCAAGACAGGGAAGACATGCTGAAGTAGATGTAAGGGTAAACTCTAGAGCTGGAGAAAAGCAACTCGTGTGAGATATTGGGAAAGGAAGAGAGATAAATGGAAAGCAGGTTCCACCCGATTGTAATTCGTACCGTTTGCATAACCACGCACAGGCTCCGCCAACAAGCCACCTGGATCCTGACAGAAGTTTTCAAAGGGGCTAAGAGGACAGATAGAACAAGGGGCTTCGAGATGCGGGCTAGAGAGGAATCCGATGGTGGGAGTCAAGAGGAAGGAGCGGAAGACAAATAGCGAGCAACATGCGGCACAGCCTTCCGGCCATTTCCCTTGAATTCAGCCAAATTTCAGCTGACTAGCGGTGACTGCGAGAGATTCATGAAATTGCATCTGACAAGCCAGGAGACTGGGCCAGTGGCGTTTCTTATAGATCTGGGACTGTTGGTCGAACAGAGTTGAATATTTGTTGAACTTGGAACATTGGCCTTTTGTAAACGAGTCGAGTCGCGCGGTCCACAAAAATGGGTGATACATAGGTTTTCCACAATACTTCCTCCGCCTCCGCAACCGGGGGAAACAATTCGAAAGAAAAAGGAGTGAAAGGAAAAAGAGTCATATTCCGGGTGACTCGCCGAAAATCATTCTCAAAGTGAAACTCGGCTGGTTTGATAGAAGGAAGCTTTTGAGACTCAATCAGAGGCCATGCACCCCCTTAATGGTCTTCCAGTGGTGGCCTGCCCAAAGTGCATTCGCACTTCCAGCTGCATCGCTTCCTAATCCCTCCACCTTCGCCACCCGATCCCAGCCTGTGCTTCCCGCCCCAGTATCTAATTCCACCGCGATGCCCGTCTTCAGCTCCCCTAACTCCCCCGCAATGCAATCAACGTACTCAATCGCAGCCTTGAACTGCCCCGCAACAGCGTTCAAGCTGGCTCGCTCGCCCTCGAGTCGAAAGACGCGGTTCTCCAGCTGAGAAGCCGGAAGGGTCGTCAATATGTGTGCAACGAAGCCTGCCGAACATCGTGGCATCAAACCCAGACGCATTGCTGTTAGAGGGATGAGCAACCCACCTGCAACGTCCGTAATAGCTGTGAATGAGATTGGGGCCTCGCCTTTCCCGACGATTGCAAATTTGTCACCCTCGCCGTTGTAACCGGTCAGCCACGGGATGAATTCGATGAACATTCCATTCTGATGAAAGGTCAACACCTCTGCGTAGGCTTCCCTGGATGTTTGGAGCGCACATAAATCCTGGCCGTCGGAATGTCGAGAGATTTCAAGTAGACTTGAGGTCGCGTGAGCTTGGGTTACGGCACGATTGAAATACACAAATTACTCACCAGCGATCGCATTCTTCTCTCCATGGAGACCCTCCGTGCAGCCTTCACTGGGAAACCCGTACTCGGAGGGCACAAACAGTTTGACTTGGGCGAGTTTGGCGGCGTCTGCGAGCGACGTCTGGGCGGCACCTGCCGTAGCTGTGACTGTTGCGAGCACAACCTCGACTTTGTGTTGTTTGAAGACCTCCGCAACTGCGGCAGCATCGGCATAGTCGACATGCACGACCTGGACGCTCTGAGGGACCGTTTTGGCAGAGGAGCCTGGGCGAGAGAGAAGCACGACGGAGACATTTTTGGCAGCGAGCGCCTCAATTATAGGCAACCCCAGTGTTCCGGCTCCGATGACAGCGAACGATGTGTATGAGAACATTCCTAATGTGTTGATACTTGAGCTGGGATATGTCTTGCTTTATACGCCGATAGATGAGGATAAGTAAGTTAACAGACCCAAATTTAGCGGAGGTTGACAAAGAACGAATCGCATTCGTCAGCGTTGCAAGTTCTCGGTCAGCCCGAGAGCGACCGAGGGACCGAGCGAAATTTATGCCGCTGTGGTAGGTCTCCGAAGAATGGCGTCCGAGACAGGCCCGTTTATCGTTCTGCCGAGGACTTGGTGTATGGCTTGCGGACATGGTTGCTGATGATGGCAGTGCGACGAGCGAGACCGAGTAACAATTCTCCATTTGATCTGCAAGACTGAGTGGGACTTGAATTTGTATCTGAAGAGAATTTGAACCCTTCAAGACGCCAGCGACGAGGAGCACAAGCCACCAGGATGGGTATTGAGGTCCCACCAATTTACCACTGGTGCAACACCGAATTTACAGCAATGACACTACACGCCACTCAGCCGGTGGGCGTTGGTCGGAAGAACGCAGGAGAGGTGCAGATTGTTTGGGAATTGCTTGGGAAACTTGAAGCAGCAATCATCGGGACGAGGATTGAGATCCAGGAAGCCTTTGGGGCGACAAAAAGACCGACGCCTGGTAGAATGAGAGGATTGGCGTAGATTATTGATTAGAAGACGAGGAAGGGATTTGATGGCGCTGGTAGTTGACTGGAGTGGGCTGGCGAGGTCCGCGAGGATTCGGACATGGAGGAAATTGGCAAGAGCGCATCAGCACGTGCAAGTTGATCAAGGCTGTGTTCCGCCGGGCCGTCTGATCCGCCGGGGCTTGCTCCCGACCACCACCATCGCCGCGGCCACCTGAGGGCCACTGACGCAGCGCTGTACTTGCTAGTCTGCACTTGGTCGACAGCCTTTGCGAAACACCCTTCCTTGGTGTTTGCATGCCGTGGTCGATACTGGACGACACAAGTACTTACTACTGGTGTGACAGACCCCGACTCAGCACTGATTTGCCTCCCTTGCCCAGATACTTGCCCTCAGCTTAGGGAACGCTTTCCATCGGGGCTCGGCAGCGAATGGTCCGCCCAACATGATTAGTTCGGCATTATTACAGGAGATCCCCGTTCGACTCGGGCGCGAGCCCTTATCCATTACCCATCGCGGTTTTCTTTTTTTCTTCTTCCTCGACCGAGCAAAAATACACCGCTTTTCTAATCATTTTCGTAGGGTCTGAGCCTTTTTGGCAGTCCCTGAGCGATACAAAGGTTGCTTGTTTTTCTTCTCCCTCCATCCTCGCAACGCCGCTAATGTTTTTGAATAGGCGTGGACTCACAACGCGCAGTGTATACGCTCAACACGCGCGCGCACATGTCCGACTTTGCACCGAATCACAACAGGCTTGGTGACCTAAACCAGATGTCCTGCCAGCATCACATTTCGTAGGTGAACCCGTTCGACTCGGGACAAAGCCATGGATATGGGTTGGATTCCTTTTAGTTCGTATTTCTGTCAGCTTATTCGCTTAAAATCGTATAGAGACGCTGAATGTGTCCCATACTTTCCACAGCAGGCTACAGGAATCTTTTTTCAAAATATTCCCTTGGATGCAAAAGCGTCGCAAGTTCGTACTGGTTCGACAACGGATGGATGCCCTCGTGCTGACAACATGTGCCCGGAATATTCAACTTACATCCATGATGCTGTCCGTTGAAGTCGGGCCTTAGCCGTTCCATTTTGTAAAAACTTATGGCCCTCTTCCAACGAATCGCTCACTTGTGGCTCCCGGCTCTTCCTTCAATGCGGCCCGTCCGTGTCTTTGTCCTGGCAATTGGGACCGGCTAGACACAATCCGTTGTCCAAGCTTCCGTGTACACTGGAGCCCATGTCATATCTTTTTGATCCACGGATGTGCCGCGTCATCGCGGCAGGCTGGAGGGGATCGGTGGTCCGAGCTTCTCCGTGGCCAACAAGTCTCCCAGCGCCGACACCAACGCATCGCGTCTCACACTCGGGATGATTGGTCAGGCTGACATACCGCCCGAAAGGCTGACCGATTTCGAACCGTTACTCATTCATTATGATAGCCATGATCGTGGGCGTATATATTCAGTTAGATCTAAACTCCACGCCCCATTTTGAAGACATGGCACCGGCAGTCCTCATAATTGGTGCGAGCGGTCTCATCGGTCGCCCTCTCGTTCAAGAAGTCTTGAAGAACAAGACCAAATTTGCGCGGATCGCCGTGCTTGCGGACCCCGCCAAAGTCTCTCGATTCACGGAGGTTAAAGCACAGGGCGTCGAGGTGATTGTCGGGTCATTTTTAGAGGCTGCGTCCTACAAAGGTGCAGATCCCTGAACCTTTTATCCTTGTGCAACGGAACAACACTTATCCTTCCACCAGGCTTCGACACAATCGTCTCTCTCGCAGGCAACGGCGCCATGAAGCTCCAGCCCGGCATGATTGACGCAGCAATCGCAGGCGGGGCACGGCACTTCTACCCCTCCGAGTATGGAACCGACCTAAGTCGCGACGCTGTTGGCAAGAAACGGTAATTCCGCGACAAGATCGCCACACGAGAGCATTTGCGTCTGCGCGCGCGCGAAGTCCCAGGGTTCGCGTATACGCTGCTGCTCACGGGCGCGTTCACGGAGGCGATGCCGTCGGTGTACAATAATATCGACCTGGAGACACATACGGCGCGGCCCTATGGAACGCCGGATGCCCTGGTCACGGTGACTGCCTTGCCCGAGTACGTATGATGTCCTAAATTTTCCAATTTTATCGGGATTATTGACACAGGTTGGCCGCAGCATCGTGCGGTACCTCGCCGAGTCCGTGCTGCTTCCACTGGAGGCGGGCCAGTCCTCTCGTGAGCTGCGTGTTTCCGGCGAAACGCTCACCTTCGGTGCGTTCCTCGGCCTGCTTGAGGACGTGCAGGGCGTCAAGTACACGACAACGTACCTCGACCCCCGCGAGGCTGCGGGCAACGAGGAAGCGGCCCGCATCGCGGGGGACGCGGAGAAGGAGTTATTCTGGTCCGGGATGACGCTGTTTGCGACGGGTGTGGCGTATGTGCCCGGACCGCACGACAATGCGCGCTTCTCGTTTACGCCGGAGACGGCGAAGGAGACGCTGCAACGGCTGTTTGGTAACAAATAGGACTACTGTTTACAGTTCCAAATCGACTATTGTCTGCATTCCTAGCTGCCTAGAAGCGGTCTTCAAGACTCCGAGTCTTGATGTGCACCTTGCAGGTTGCTTTTCTTATGGGAGCTTCTTGCCTACTTCTTCCTGCGCAAAATTGGTACGCCAAGCATTTGTGAAATACAACGCGATTTACTTCGTCGAAACCTGAATAAAAGTAGGCAGATCCAAAAAGGCGAAGTGGTCCGTGCACAGTGTGACAATGAACACGTGCCATCAGTCACACCGTGCCGGTCACCTTGAGTCCTCCTTCCACACCATCGTCAGTGCCGCTCAGTCGTCCATGTCGCAGGGCCACATGTCCTGCCTAGCTCAAGCATGGTCCGATTCACCACACTGATCCTTGTCTTCTCGCCTTCATGTCCAGGAACCTCGGCACAAAGACCCTCGCGCAACAGGATCGCCATCCGCGTACCTGAGACAGGATGCCAGGACTCAAAGATACTGCAAGCCGACGGTTCTCCGACTGCTCGAAGGAAGAGCACACCGCCGACGGCTAGGGCCCGTGCTTGAGCTTCTGGATCAACGATGTAAAATCGATCACCTTGGTTTTTACCGGGACTGGATGCAATGACTTTGGTCTCGAGCGCGATTGACGGTCATCGGGGCCGTCATGCGCAAACTGGCGCCGAGGTCGATCCTCTAATTCAATCAGAAAAGATGGATGAAGCTCGGAAGCTGGTCAGGAAATTTGCCGTGATTCTGCCGGCGACACACATTAAGGCGCGAGCCTGTTTTCCATCGACGCCATCTCCCTGTCTGTGTCACCCCCGGTATGCGTTCTGTACTGCTGCAGCTCGGGCTGCTCGCGACTTGGGTGCTTGCCGACGATATTACGGTCTACTCGGATGCTGCGCTCGCGGCTGGCTGGGAGAACTGGAGCTGGAGCAGTACCATAGACTTTGCCGCAACAGATTTGTTTGAAGGGTCCAGCAGTATCAGTGTAAACTCCTCGGCGTACAGCGCTCTGTCTGTGAAACTTGAAGGCACATTTCCAGACTATCAGGGCCTCAGGTTCGATATCGCGGTGCGTACGCGTTTTGGCTCTCGTCTTTTCCCTGGCGATGTGCCCTCACATTTTCTCTGTCATTATGCACCTGAACTGCACTAATTTTCGATTCTCCAGGGGGACCAACCGGATCTGACAATCACCGTCTCCTCATCCGTTGACGGCACGACATCCCCGAATATTCTGCTCTCTTCTCTGAGCACGAACGTCACCGCCGGGGCATTCACCTCTCTCCTGATTGATTTCCGCAACTTGCCAGGCAGTGGAGCAGCATTGGTACGTTTTTCTTTCCCCTTTTCTCGCCGCCAATACTATTTCTTTTGTGGGGATTTCAAGCAAATAAATAATCATCCTCCTTTCGTAGGGAAACGGGACATGGGATCGCATTACCTGGCAGGCTGGCGGAAACGGTGACGTCTACCACATCGACAACATTGTTGTCGTCGAGTCCATCGTCATTCCCCCGATCTTCCTCTCGGCGGAACCGCTTGCCGCAAACACCATCGCCGTCACAACCCAGGGCGACGTCGATTTTTCCACCTTCAACGTATCGCTCAATGGACAGGTGTGTTCTTTGGCAAAGACTGCAATAATTTCTCCTCATTGCCGCATCCTGCAGGCCGTCAAAATCCTCAACAGTACGACTTACGTTCCTGTGGGGACACCCGCGAAGAGCATCACGTACCTCACTCTGTCGAAGAACTTCGTCGCGGGGACGCTTCTGATCAACACGGGTGTGCCCAACGACGGGACCCCCGCATTCAACTTCACCCTGCCCGCGGTCCAATATCTCAGGTACGCGCTTCCGAATCCACACCCCTCGCGCTCTCCTGCTAATAAATAACGCACACATAGCCTCGTGCCACAAAACAACTTTGCCATCTCGCCGCTCATCTACGGCGTCAACTTCCCCACGAGCGCGTCGTACATCCAGGACCTCGGCGTCACGATGTCGCGCTGGGGCGGGAATGCTGTGACGGCGTACAACCCCGCTGGCCAGTTTACCAATGCGGGGAACGACTGGTACTTCGAGAACCGCGTTGCGGATCCGCCGGATGCGGACGATTGGGTTGGGTGGGTCAATGGGGCGGGGTCGAAGTCGTTGTTGACGGTGCCTGCGTATGCCCCTTCCATCCTTAAAATCCGGCGCGGAACTCAAATACTTACTCGTTCGTTTCACAGGCTCGACTGGGTCTCCAAGGATGCGACGTCTTACTCCTACCCTATTTCGGAGTATCCTTGTCAGTCATCCATTCGATCTGCTTCTCATTCTTTTATTGACAAATACCTGCAGTGCAAGCAGCGACAGACCCGTTCCTCGCCAACGCTGGCAACGGCCTCTTCCCGAACGGCTCCTACGTCACGCCCGTGCCGGACCCCACCACCGTCTACACTTCCTGGAATAGCACCATGGCGAAGGCGTGGCTCAAGGGGCTGGCCAATAAGCCGACACTTGTCGCGATCGACAACGAGATTGAGATTGCGAGCAACACACATCAGGATATGCACCCTGTGTGAGTAACGTTCATTCATATTTGTAGCGCTTGGGCTGATCTGCGGGGCTCCCAGATTGATGAGCTACGACGAGGAGTTGCAACGTGTGTTGGACTTTGCGACAGCGGCTAAGGACGCGATCCCGGGCGTGCAAGTTGCGGCACCATCGACTTGCGCGTGGTGGTACTGTACGTTAGTTTATCATTTCGCCTCATTTTATTCTGATCGGAGTTAGACTGGACGAGCTCGGTCGGGTACACGGACAACGCCGCACACGACAACATGGACTTCCTCCCGTGGTTCTTGATGAAGATGGCCGCACAACAGAACTCTACTGGCCAGCGCCTGCTCGACTATCTCGACATTCACTACTACTACGCTGCGGACACTAGTGCCAACGACGACGCTGCGAAGGCGCTTCGCTTGCGCATGACGCGCTCGCTATGGGTGCGTACTTATCAGTCTTAGATGCTAGTCCAAATACCTGATGCCGCGTGCAGGACAAGACCTACGTCGACGAATCGTGGATTGGCGTTCCCCCGCAACAAAACCACCAGTGGGACCCGACCATCGTCTCCCTCATCCCGCGCTTCCGCACGCTCATCGACATCTACTACCCCGGCACGAAGCTCTCCATCAGCGAATTCAGCTCTACGGCGGACACAGACATCACCGGCGGGCTCGTCACGGTTGATATGCTCGGCATCTTTGGCCAGCAAAAGGTAGACAGCGCAACGTACTGGGCGACGCCCGACGAACTGGGCCCGGTTGGGCTGGCGTACTGGCTGTTCCGCGGGTAAGCAGAATTTCTTCTCAACCAATCTAAGACGGCGCTGACAATGCGCACCTAAAAGGTTTGGCGTGCATTTCGGCGCCAACAGCGTACAGGTCAACCTCGCTACACCGAACCCAGACACACAGGGCGTGTACGCCGCGACGGAGAACGGCAAGCTGAGCGTTGTCATCGTGAACAAGAACCCCGACACCCCCATCACGTTCGCGCTCGCCAACTTGCCCTTCGGCTCGTACTTTGTGCGGCACTTTGGAGGGGAGGCGGGCATTGCCAAGTGGCAGGTGCGGACTCTCTTTTCTTTATTGAATTCAATTGCGATTGATGGCTGTGCGACAGACAACTGTGACGATAAGTTCAAACGACTATATCGTCGTGCCCGCTTATACCGCAGTTTTCTTGAAACAAAATTGACGGGGGCCGCCTGTGTCTGATACAACCGATTTCTCTGGGTCTATGTATCCGAACAAGTATAGAATCTTGTTTTCGTTCTCCGTCTCGCTCGAACCGGTTGTATTCAAGTGAAATTCCGTGATGTATTTTTCTCCTTCGAGTGCTGCCAGATTCCTTTGCGACATTGACAGTTACGCATGTCACAAGCGCTATTCGCGGCATTCCTGAACCCAAACTCCAAATACATCAACAAATTCCCCAGCTTCACCATCGGGGAACAAGTTGAACGAAAATACCTAAGCCCAGTCCGAGGCGACCGAGCCCTTGATTGCACCGCATAACCGCATATGAATGCGGTACGCACTCGAACGGCGTGTCTCATTATGAATGGGAACTTCCCTCGGCGTCCAGGATTGCCGTAGCGTCTTGCGCTCGACGGGGCTGCATAGGGTTCAAATCCATTTTGTTTCTCACCTGGCCCAACACACCCCATGTTGCAATTCCTCCGTGCGTCCAGTTATATTTCCACAGTGCCAGATCCACCTGAGAGACCGGCGCTCCTTACACCCCGCCGTCCTTTGCTATGTGGTAACGAGCTTCAATAAAAAGCAAGTGGCTATCAATCATGACAGGCACTCGAACGGGGTTTCCTCTTATGGCTTCTCAATAGTCTCGACCCGGACCGACATTTATTCGCTTGGAGATTTACTTAAAGCAGTGTTGACTTGCCCGCCGGAGCAATGTCACCCAGATGAGTCAGGCTCCTGTCTTTATTGCTCTGGCAAAGATGGCTGTGGAAGAGAGTAGGGATTCAATTCTTCAATTCCCGGCGGACCCAGCCACACTACAGCATGAGGAGTGTACTTGGTAAGCTTCCCGAGTTTATTGGCTGAATAATTTCATCGTACAGGGTCGACGTACCGCCCGGAGAAACGTCGCTGATACTTGTCGTTTTTGTAGTAGAGATCGCCGTTGAGGTTCGGGGAGAAACGTTTCATTTCCCAATAGCAATTGAACGGGGTAAACTGAAGGCTGTTTTACACCGAAATATATTCGCTTGGAAACTTGATTGAATAGCCCGCCGGCGAAAAATTGCTAGGAATAGGATGGAGCTTCAACTGGTTGTAATAAGGGTCTCGTTCGGAAGCTGGTGGGACGCGCGTGTTTCTTTCGTAGTAGGAGTTCGCGAAATCATGAGTGATTGGCCAGTGGCAATTTTCTGAATGATTCTGGGCTCTTGGGCTTTTTCATGCTGCCACCAAGAAGAAGACGGGGAACGATGCTCAACTCATCGGGGAACTCATTCGCCGTCCGAGGTTGCCGAAAGTCTCCGTCTCTGTCATCGCCTCAGACCGCGGCAGGTGGTGGTATTCAAATGCGTTACTAAAGGCGGGTTCCTATCCTGTCAATCCTGTCTGATAATTGAGTACAATGAAGCCGCCGGCGGGTTTCACGGTACGCCGCCCTTCGCGTATCGAGCGCCTTTAATTTCTCCATATGCTACTGCACGTTCGTGAACCACATAAAAGGCGGCTCAATCCACCCTAAAAGTCAGTTCATCTCCCAGCTGAATTACCCAACTAGAAAACAATGTTTTTCGCCAAGTCTCTCCTCGCCTTTGTCTCCGCCGCCCTCCTCGTTGGCACGGCGAGCGCGCTCACCGGAACAGGTATGTCTGCTCGCTGTCTATAGGTGGGTAACAATGCTGACGCAGCCAATATTCAGCCCACCTCGGGTTGACGGACGGTGTCACCCTCTGCGCCTGTGGCCCCCAGAACGGCCCCTTCGGTGTCGCCATCCCGAGCGACCTCGTCGGCACCCACGTCTGCTGCAACGAGCAGATCGCCATCACAGGTGCGTTTTGGTCGCCGGCATCGATCCATGTTAAATCCTGGGGCATTTAGGGCCTAGCTTCAACACGACGGCGGTCTTCACCGGCACCTATGACGCAGGCGCCGGAACGCAGGACATCGCGCTCAGCGCCAGCGCGTTTTCAGCCCTGGACAAGAACCCTGGAGACACTACTCTCGCCGGAGTTTCTTGGGTGTTCTTCTAGATGGATACCGCAAGGCCATCGAGCCGCCGTGTTGAATTTCTTGCATTGGGTTTACCGTGTTGTTAAACTGGGGCATAATCGATTGATTTTGGAACGCGTTTATCCAAGTTTCATTTTAGTTTTCTTGCGAACATGCCAATAGCTTGTTACGCACCTTCGGAAAAGTTCGGAGACGTC
Source organism: Mycena polygramma (assembly GCA_029449255.1). NCBI lineage: Eukaryota > Fungi > Basidiomycota > Agaricomycetes > Agaricales > Mycenaceae > Mycena > Mycena polygramma. Next base: position 69,670 of record JARKID010000112.1, read on the forward strand.
AAACGCTACTAGACTCTAGTTGCTCAGCTTCATGCGGCCTGCCATCCGTAGCTGCGCCTGCGCCGGCAAGAAGGCGAGAATCTCATGCGAGTGGTGATTCTGCCAAGGTCTTCGAGATCCGAGAGTTGGGAAAGGCAAATCATCCTTTGGGCCAATTTGAACTAACATGGCAAGAAGCGCACGGCTGTGCTGATGTGTTTGGCCTTGCTGCCAGCGATCGATGCTGTGCTGCTTTCTTGTCCGCTCTCCGCCATGCCAGAATCGTCGCATCCGGTGTTTCCCCCGAGCTGGAACAAATGATCTTCGAACTATGCGGCAGGTCTCGGCCTGTACTAATCCCGAAACTTATGCTCGTCGCCTCGCGGGTAAGACAGTGGCAGGTGAGGCGCCAGCCGTGGCACACGGGGCAAATATAATGGCACTTGCTATAGCGGCAACCAACGAGCCGAGCCTTTCGTGAGGATTCCGTCGGCCACCCGTCGGCACTCACTAAAGCCCTTTGTTGAACAATTGATCCGGAAGGGTCGGATTCCCAGGGTTTTTATTGGGTAATCCTGAATCGTGCATCGTGGAGTAGTAACACAGTTGGTTCCAAGTCGGATGTTCAGTTTTGCTACGGTTCCCGGCTCCCCATTAGGGTGTTTCAAAGTTAGAACTTCGGGCCCAACTTGGGCTCCAACTTGAGTTCCAATTTTGCGAAGTTGGACCTGAAGTTGGGACCAAAGTTGGAGCCAAAAAACGAAGTTGGATGTCAAGTCGTGCATAGGACCTCGACTTGACATCGAAGTTGGCCAACTCCGACGCCAACTTGACGCCCAACTTCCGCTCCAACTTCGGCTAATTTGAGATCACCCGCCAAAAGAGCGAAAAGCAAGGCCGAGGGCGTTCACAGTTGAGGCTCCAACTTAAAGTCCAACTCAGGCCCCAACTTCGCTCAAGTTGGAGGTCAAGTTGGAGGTTAAGTTGGCCTCGGATTCTTAACTTTGAAACACCCTATTGAAAGGGATTGAGTAAATCATCAGCAGCACCATTTGCACAAGGAGATGTTAATTCTGTACAACCGTTCAACTCGGACGGCGGTGGATTCTTGGGATGCAGATTTTTCAAGGGCAAGGAGCTGGGTTCTGTATTGTATACATGTATTACAAATGAATGGTGAACCGGGGGGATCTACACAGAATATTTCCTTGGCAGTTGGGGAACTGCGGACCACTGCCGCACCGCGACTCTCGCTGTATGTATACACTCTCTGAGCAATTGCAAATTTTTCTACTCCTCCGGAACTCAGGATGGCTAGAAAAAAACAGAAGGAAATAATACTTCAATCCCATCCAGTACCTGCGCATAGGTACCACCTCACTCCAACTGTGTTCCCCCCCCCCCCTCGTGGTGAGTGTCCAGAGACCAACAAATATTTGCGGCTCTCGGCAGCTCAATGTTCGGGCAATTGGGTAGCTGCAACTGACAAATACCTTGAGGACAAACTTCCTTGGTTCGAGAATGTGTCTTTGGATCGCCGTAGAGCTAATATGAACCCTGGGAAATCCGGGACTTCCGGATCAATTGTTCAACAAAGGGCTTTGACGACTGCCGACAGTTGGCCGGCGAAGTCCCCACGAAAGGCTCGTGGGTTGCCACTATACCTAGTGCCATTATGTTTGCCCCCTGTGCGTGCTGGCAGGACAAGCTCAAAATGTGATTTAGGGTCGAACCTTTGTTATACCGCGTCATTTGCCTGCAGTACAGCGCTTCAATCGACAGTTATCCAAAATTCGCCTGGAACATCATTCTATCCACCGTCCGGACAAAACCGGCCTCTTTCTTCGCCCAGGCCGTGCGTCACATAAACATAATTGGAGACGCTCTTGACTGTCTGTATCTATACAGAGAATCTGTCCCTCCGTTTGGGCGACGTGGGTGCTCTACTGCCCTCAGTCGCGTCGTTACCTCTCAAGTGTTTCAGCGCGGATATGCTTCCCTTCTTCCGCGAGCTGCCACCCACGCATCCCGTATTCCCTCGCTTAACCCATCTGGCAGTCGGAAATGCCGCCTGCTTTCCGTATTAATACACCGAACGGTTATCTCTGCTACCCAGCCCACACATCTATCCTTCGATCTCCCTGCCGCAATTCCTCTCTATTTACGGCTCCTGGAGATGGTGAATGATCCACCCATCCTGGACGAGTACAGCCCGCATCTTCCCGCCCTGGCGCGGGACCCGCGGTTTGTCACAATGTCGAATCTGTACTATCTCAAGAACTGGCGGATGGGTGCTCATGCGGGCGTCGATTATTCGAGTCGTGCCGAAGAGTTCATGACGAGGCGTCGGTCGCTGGAGTATCGACTGACCGGCGATGAAAGCGTCCGCATCGACTGATCCTCTGAAATCTATGTGCGAGTCGCCCGGACTCTAACCGACATTCTGGCACTGAGAATAGACAGGAATGAATCTTACGATGCTTCAACGATGCTCACTTCTGTTTTGCATAGTGAGAGCGTGTACCACCGTTACCACGAGCGGCGTCCGGTCCCTTTCCTTTCCGAGGGATTCCATGTATCTTCTGAATTCTGTCTAGTAACACGTCCCAAGATCAACCTTCCATTTTGTCGTGTATCTACAGTTCCTCTCTCTGCCACACGCAACAGGCGAACGTCGGGCACAAAGCTTGCGACCAGTCCGATCCTCAACTTCGCCGAAATCTGGAAATAGATTGAATGGTCCCCGCGGACTGCTCACCCACTTACATTTTACACTCATACGACCAGACCGCTCCAGATTTATCCTCAACCGCTCCGCTGTCCCAGCTCTTGTACTTTCCGCCAAAGCACCCGTAAGCTTCTCAGCGTTCTCCAAAACAGCAAAAATCACCCACGTACCCAGATCGCACATTGACTCGCCAACCTTGTTCATTTCGGCACACCATGACATCTAATGAACTCGAGAGCGCGGGTAGAGCGTGGGTTTGGTCGAACCATCTTTATACCGCTTCCTGATCCTTTCACACGAGACACACCGATTCTGGGTTCGACTTCCACCGCTCAGGTTGAAGAGTTGTGCGTTCCTTTGCCAGTGCGATTCTTCGCTTGGTACTGATATATCGATCCAGTTATTGTAATTGCTGCCGGCAAAGGATTAAATGGCGCCAGATAACGGTGCACAATCCCCATGAGTTGGCCTTCCTGCAGGACCATTTGCTATTCCGCAACGCAAAGGTCTCAAATCATCCGGAAACTGTATCGATTCTAATTTCTCCACGGTTGAGCCTTTTTTTATTTTTATTTTTTATTTTTATTTTTTTTTGGCGAACAAAAACAATCCTTTCACGTCGATTGTACTGTTTCTTCAACGGAATATTACCCAAATACCCAACAAATACCACCTCTCGTGTGCCCGTGAACCTTAACGAGGCGGTTGCCGCGGCGACAATCATGCCTATGTGAGTGCCGAGTAACCGATGGCAAGCACCTCCGTGATCCGTCTCCTAAGGTAAGGATGCCGCTCCTTTCCAAGACTTTTTCTCCCAAACCCCCATGTCGTACGGCACATTCGCCCTCCCGTCTCCCGTCCACGCCAACACACCCGACATACATGTCCCCGCCCGCTGGGCCCCGGCAGTGACCCTCCTAGCTGAAGTCCTCGCCACGGCGCTGACGTCCTTCCTCATCCTCGTTGCGCTCCTGAGCCTCGCTGGCATCGATTTCACTATGCTTAGTGCTGTGAAAGTTACTTTCGGCTTCAGCTGTCTGGTGTACGGATTAATCGACACGACTGCGCTCCTGTGGCATCGTGCCCGGAACTCTGGTGCCCCCATCACTGGTCTTGGAGAATTGGAGGAAAAGTCGAGGTCGTGGAAGGACGTGGAGGTAGGAGAGCGGTGTGGGACGGAAGGAGAGAAATAATACCAGGGTTATAGGAGGTCATAGGTGCGGCGAATTTTCCTCTTCCCATTTTATATCCACTGAGTGTAATTCCTTAGTTGTTGCTTTTTTTTTCGGGGTATTACGGGCTCGCGGATTTTACTCGCTTTCATTTGTACACAAGACTTGCACAAGATATTTCATTATTTGCCTGCTTCCTAAGGCGATGGGAAACTCTCCCCTGAAGTTCCTCCAAGCGTGCGACGCGGGCGGCGTGGACCCGCCGCTCGCGCAGGCGGTGTGGACTGGAATCACGCGACTTGCGAAGGAGAAGAATAATTTTGCGGTGCGAGTGGAGCAAGCGGCTGCGGCTGCGCAGGCGGCGGAAAATGATGTGCATGGTTTGAAGGATACTGATGTAGGGGAGCCGTCGGAGGGTCAGGTATGGCGACGAGGAGGAGGAAGTGGTTCTGGCAACCGGCGCGCTCCTTGGAGAGACTGTCGATTAAGGCGCAGAAGTAGCAGGCTAAGAAGAATGTTTGAATGTGATATCATGAATCCCGGTAGACACGTCCCTGGAAGTATGCAAACGGCGGACAAGAAATGATAATATTGATACGATATGAGAAATGCAGTGTCTACCATCTCCAAATCTCCGCCTCTTTTTGTGGCTCCTTCCGGGAGGATTCAATATTTGGACAATTTTACGTGTCTTTGACAACGATACGACCTGCTTCATAAAGAAGGGGCAGCCCCTCCTGTATGAAAGACTTGTATGCGGCAAACTGGATAGCAGTTTGTTGGTACATGAACACGATCCGGAAGTGTATCTCCGCCGTTGTGGCGTGGGCCGTCAAGATCCCGTTTAACTCCCCCAATGTGGCCGGATTCAGCGTCATCCACGGGTCAGGAACAGGGCTCAGGGCGCTAAGATATTGGGCGATGGTTAAATCTTTGAGCGTCGGACTGAACGCAAGCAGCGTCGAAAAAGCGTCGAGAAATATCGGATCGCGGTGGGCAGTGAAATTGACCGAGATTTCGATGGAGTGTAGAGCAAGGAGCGGTCGGAGTTGCGAAATCTGGAAGAGACCCATCGGGTCTGAGAGACAATCAAAGATGAGCGAAGAGACTCCGAGAGTGGAAAAGACGCACAGGTGCAGTTAAGACACAGATGCTCCAGTGTACCAGCTGAAGAGCTAAGAATCGGTGATAGATCCTTGCCCTCTGGAGCCACATTCAGTTCCAGTTTTCGTATGTTCGCAATGCAGAAGGCCAATGATGGTCGTGCGAGGATGTGGAAGACATCATCGGCGAATGAAACACGGAGCCGTGTTAATTTTGATACTGAGGGCAAGGGTGACGTTTCAACAACGTCGTGCACCTTAACATGGGAGAATAACACCGCCGGTGCCGCTGAAGCCAGAAGCACGAGCACCGAAATGGGCAGATGGAGGCGGAGGACATCCAGCGTTGTCAACGATTGCCGTTGAATGAAAGCAAGTAAGGACGAGGCTGCAACAGGATCTAGATCCATCCAGCGCCTGTGGTATCCGGCGGCCGATATGGTGAGTCTGCGCACATTCCCCAGACTGCCCAACAATCGCGTGATGTCATGGACCGTTGCGAGTGAGTCCTCCGTGCACAATGACAAGTCGAACTTGGTGATATGAGATGCGATATGAGGGGAATCCGTGACACGAACGCCCCAAGAACCGCGCGCTGGGGATTGGACATTCCGCAGAGTCAATGAAGAGAAGAGGATGCGTTGACTCGGCTCTCGGAGGTTATGGCCAGCGAGAGCACAAGATTTCAAGGATTGCCTATCGACATCTTCCAAGATAGCGGCGATGAGTTCTGGGGGGATGGAAGGCATAGATAGGCATTGGATAGGCAGGATGAGGCTGACGTAGCCTCGAGGCTAGTCAATCATTGATTCAGCCGGAAACTCCCGAGCCTCAGCCAAATAACAGAAGTCTGTGCGTATCCTGCCTGGGCTTGATGAGTGACATGCGTGAAGTGAGGTCTCGAGGAGAGGTAGAGTTGACAACGTTGAGGACGAGCGGCATTTTTTTTTCGTCGATGATAGGCCTCTGAGAAGTCAGGTACGAGGAAAATAACGAAAGGTTTCCACAAAATATTCGAGACAGTCACGGACAAATTCAGCCTCGATAAGTAGAAACATTACACGAACGGATAATCCATCTGTGAAGCGCGCACCCCAGCGCCGTTGTGCCATGGACGATTCCCCGACCTAGTACGGCAGAGCGCTGGCTCGCACCAGGCGGTGAATTCCAACTCTACCCATCCTCTCGCACGATCATCTCAGAGACGAACATCATCGCCGCGAAGTCCTATATAATTTTCGGCGGAGAATACCGCTAGCGCTGCTGGCTTCGGTCATGATCACCCCGGGATAGAAGCCTCTAGATAAGCGCGGACGACCTGAGGTAGGACCGCATGAGCGTATCCTTGACTATTAGAATTGGATCAGCACATCTCTGATCAGAGTAACAGAAGGAAGTACGTACTGCCCGCGAGGACGAATTTAGTCGCTTTGGCGTCCTGTGTGGGGACGGGGAGTTAATATGCAGCGGACAGTACAAATAACAACTCACGACGGCGTTTGTCAGATGACAATAGAAGGGTCGTGGAAGCGGGGACTGCTCCTTCAAAAGGGCACCTGAACGCCGGCACGAAATTAGATTAGCAGACGATGTAAGTAACGGTAACGCACCAAACTGTTTTTGCATATCTGAAGCCGCTTGAGTTTCGATCCAAGAAAAGATAGAGAGTCGTGACGTACATCGGGATGCGCTGTCAAAATCATTTGGGCGACGCCCATAGCTGCCGACATAGTCGGCGAACCGAATGCCGGAGGCGAGCTTGGCCTGCAGGATGTCGACTTTGTTGAGGAAGACGATGAGTGTCGTTTTCTCCAATATCTTGTTCGAGCATATGCGCGTCCAGAGTTCAACAGAATCCGCCTGAATGATGCATGAGTCCAGATCGTACACCTGTTAACGAGGAGAACTCACCAAGCGGTTCACTGAGGGCTCCTCTTCCAGCTTCTGATCAAACGCAGAGATTGGAGCCAAGAAGATGATACAGCTCATGTCATCGAAATACGGGACCCACTTCGCTGAACATCTGGTCAGCGAATTTTGGTACCACGGAATAATCGCTACCTCTGTGAGCGCGTTGCCCACCAACATCAAAGATGCGGAATTCCCGGGTTATTCCACCGCCTAGGCAGGTTAAGGAGAGCTCGTCTTGGGGTCAGAGAAAACTTACTGGGGTCCGTAAGCCACATCCGGTGTTCTGCTACACCCTGAGAACGATCAGCCATTCCGCAGGTGATACTTTTCAGAATCAATATACCAAGGTCTTCAGACGGGCGCGAAGTATATGGTCTATCTTGATCAGCAAAGTGCCAATTTTCGAAGGAGATGCACATACCATCTGTTGGGACATATCTCTGCGAGGTAACGACATCCAATTCGTCCAAGAAGCTGAATAAATATTCGACCTCAGTCCACGCAACAAAAAGTGAAATGACGCACAATCCCGGCGATTCCTGCAATCGAATACCCTGCCGCTCCAGGACGGCATGCACGGTGGGATGTGCCCAGAGACGGCGCAGATCATCTGCACGCTCATACAGAACCACCCCCGGGTCGTTCGGGTTCTCCCAATCAACGAGGTCTTGCGTCTCGACGCTTTCGCGTGTCGCATCGTCCCGCATAAATGCGCTCTTCCACGCCACAGTAGAATTGAGCGCGATCTCCTTGCCTGCGCGTCGTCGGAATAACGGGGACGTGGCGGGGCCCTGTGGGGCGACTGGCGGATCAGCTGGTGTGCCCAGCCGCCGCGCGAGCTCGTCCCCCATTTCTACCAGGCGCAGGAGGCGCATACGTATTCCAAGGAGATCCGCGTCCGGACGGAGAGAATCGCGAGAGGAGTAACTCGAGCAACTCGAGCGCGGACTCGTTTGGTCGGCGGGATTGGATGTTGGCCCTAGTGCATCTAGAATTATGCGCACGGAGCGAATAACGTTCAGCTGGATTATAGCACGCCACGAGGCCCGCTCCGCCCGAAACGCCTGTACCATAGTCAGACAGCGGTGATTTATACCCGGCGGCAAGCGCACCTTGGGCTCGCACATCAATTGGAAATCTGTCGACCGTTAGCGCGCTGTCGAAGTCGTGGTACGCAACTAATAGGCGCACTCTTAAGTGTTGTCGATTTCCCTTCACGGCGTCAGCGAATTGCGAATGCCCAGAGAGAGAGCGGTTGCATACCCGATTCACTTTGGCCTTGGAGTTGGACAATTAGATCGGAGATGGCTATCATGGACGACGTCGCGACGCACCAAGGAGAAGAATCTTCACGGGCTTGGGCTGCCTCTTCACCTCTGCCCGCTCGCGATTCAGTCGGTCATCGATTTCATCCGACACCTGCTTCGCCGCCCGCTCCCTCAGTATCCGATTATGCCGTTCTTCAGGGGTTTCGCCCTCTGGCGGGGTGAGCGCAGCAGCGATGGGGTCGACGTCGAGGGAACGCATGATGGTAGAGGGGAAGGAAGAGAACGTGCAAATAGAGTGTGCTGCCTTGTGTTGCCGGGTTCCGTGACAGATCTAAGAAGTCGAAAGGACCCCCATTTGGGGAGAAGTATACGGCATGAGCGACAACGATCTGGGAGAATCTCCAGCGTGGGACGGAATGAGAAGCAGGAGAGGAACACAAGGTTCGGAGCATTTCCTGGGTGACCTCTCCTAACGAAATGCCGTGCCCGTGGCCCGATATTTGCGCTGCGGACGGGTCCCGGGGAGTCTCTTTTGGGAATCAATAAAACCTGATGGAGTAAAACATACGATGAGTGGTCGCTGACCGAATCTCAAAACGTCAGCGCTCATTTTTTTGAGCGCTGAGACGCGGCGTCGGGATGATTGTGGCGCGGTTGTGGCGCGGGGGCCGGGGCGCACGGCGCGGCGATGAATGAACTCCGTATGGCGGAATGAAATCTTGAGCAACATACAAAGATTAATGTCAGACCGAATGCGTATTCCCCGCAACCCGGGTGGGAATTCTGAATGGGGGAGGGAGGTGGAGGAAGGCGGTGTGGTAAGACGCGGTGATCAAGCGTATTGTCGTTTACTTATCGCTGGACGCCACGACAGATTGTGAATTAAAAGTCCGTGATGGATCTGGTTCACGGAGACAGATAAGATGGCACGAGGACGGACTTACGGGAAGGTAGCAGGTGAGGCGCATATATCACGGTGAAGCGGATCGAATAAATCCATTTTGAATTACGCCAAGCAGGGTGCGCGCATATTAGGCAAGCTATTTTCGACACAGAAGTACCGATGACAGTGCACGATTTTGTTCCTGGTCCGGAACGATCACTGGCTTCCTGAATGTTCACAGCGCAATCAGAAAGGTGTCTCCAAAAGAAGCAGAAAACAAACCACCGCGGCCGCGGCCGTCGGTTCCTTTTGTGATAAAATTTTGAACGTCTCTCCAACGCTGATCATAAAGTGTGGTGTGCGGCGCCCCCTCGTAATGAGTGAATCGGACGGAAGTTGTCCCAGGGAAAATCCCCGAAATAAAACGGGCGACTTGACTGGGAGCGCGAATGGGAGAGTAGCCTATGATGAGCTGAGTGAGGCAGTTTTGTGCAATCAAATGGTCGGAATCGGCCTCTGGGGGAATTTTGGTCCCGTCCAATAAGATGGTGAGCGATTGAAGTTTTGGGCAGTGTTGGGCAAAGGAGCCCAGGCTGTACAACGTGGTACGCGGGGGGATACGTGTCGTCGTCGCATAAAAGAAATTGATAACGCGGATCTGGGGCCATGCACGGGCCATGTCTAGCACGATCTCATCGTCGAGATCGAACGGTGTATCGAGCCACAAGTCGTCCAGGTTGTGGAAGTGAAGGAATGGTGTCAACACGGCACTTTCGAGCATCACTTCTGCCGGTAAACCTATGATCGGCTCGATGCCTATGCCTGCGCCGATTTGCACTGTCTCCAGAAGCGTCGGGTTATGGGTTTTGGCGACAGTGCTGTATAAGAGGGAGAGGTCTTCCAGTCGAGCGTTCTCGGTTATTGTGACACCGAGCCAGACGAGTGGACTATGCGATAGGGACTGCGTGAACGCAATCGCGTCCCTGACGCTTGACGTCCATACCTCAATGGAAGAGAGGTGCGGAAATATACGTGAATCCGACGGCGAGGGGAAACACTTCAAGTCCGGCAGGTGTTCCATAGTCAGAGACGTCAATGTCGTGAGTGAAGCCAGGTGTTCAAGTGCGATCTGGTTAAGATAGGCGACGTGGAGCGAGTGTATGGATTTTAGACCTTTGACGAACTGAGAAATGTCTTCCCGTAGCTGGTGGTGCGTGTCGGAGGAGACTTCGCGACTTCGGTCGAAGACGAGGGTTGCCTCTTCGAGCCGTGGGCAGATCAGCGGGAGGGTTGGAATTAGGGAGAAGTGCAGATGTGGATTCGGAAAGGAACGGTTCAAATCCACAACTGAAGGAAGGAACGGAAAGTCGATGTCGATGCTGGTTATTCTGGGTCCAAGGAGACGCCGGATGAACGAGAAACAAGTTATGCTCGGAATGGACCAGACAAGCTCGGCGATATTGGGGAAGAAGTGCTCCGTCGGAAGGCACAAGGTTAGCGTGTCGAAAACTTGGGCATCAGGCACCGCACCAAGGCTTTCGCAACTGAGTGTTTTTACTCGATTCATGTAGAGCAGAGGCCGTTCCCAGTCCGCCAGTGAGATAGGCCGACGGAGGCGCTACGGATGTATTATTTTCGTCAATGTGCGTGTACATGCCCACACGGATCGGAACTCACCAGACGGTGAACAGAGCCTGAAACCACTTCATGCCCCCACACATCACTCGGCATGCATCGTAAGATATGCGCAAAGGTGTCCTGGAACGACCAAAGCGCGTCAAGAGCGACGTCTTGAAAAAATTTGGATGTCCTGGCTAGAGCGGCAAGATCCCCAGCAGCATCCTCGGGGAGTTTCTGCCCATGGTCTGGGTATAGTTGGAAGCAGATCATGTGGACAACTTCGGGGATCTGTAGTGCGGAATGCATTTTCTAGTGAGCGATGATCGTGGTGGGAGGCAAGGCGAAAGGCTGTGCATTTGTAATTGCTCATATTGACGTGTATTGTCCATGGCTTTGGGAAGGGACCGGGATCGGGATCCGGTTGTACTGGCAAAAGAAAATCAGAAAACGCTGTATTTACACTCTCAAGACCCACCAGGCCTTCAAACCCATTTTACACCACGGCCCGAGCTAAAAAGAACCACGGTCATGAATTCTGGAAGGATCACCTTGGGATTGCCTTGGGAAGTATCAATCGAGTCCCAATCTTCGTGCTTCTTTCGACCTTCATCGACGAAGTTCCCCAGATCCGAATTGCCGTTCCGTTCCTGAGAATCCCTCTACAAACCGTTTAGGATATGTCGCATGAATGCTTGAGAACTAGATGTGGAACAAGTAATAATTTCCAACCGACATCAATCCAAATATGCAGGAGGAGAGTCTGACAGACCCCGTCCCCACTGAGACTGCATCTCTCCTTCCAGCATTCTAATTCGTGCTCTGAGGGCCTCATTCTCTTCCCTCGCTTCCTCCAAATGGGTGCTGTTCCCAGCACTGCTCTGTACAGCCTCCAACCGCTTCTGAACCTCGCGCAACTGCGTCGTGAGGTACTCCTGGCGACTCTGTACGAGGTCTGAGTTAGCGGTGCGATCGGAAGGCGACGTTACAGCGGATTTGAGTCGATTTGATGGCTGTGGTCGGGTGTTCGAGGTTTGATTTACAATGAAATACGACTCGGGCTGAAGCTCTTCAAGCCCAGATCGTCTCCTCTTGCGGGCCTGACGGACTAAAATAAGGCCGACCAAGGCGAGTAGCGCAAGGACGCCAAGCACAATTCCGGCGATAGCTCCGCCAGTAAGAGATTTCCTACAGGTCATTTTTGAGGTGAGTTCCGCGAAGAAATGGAACGTACTTCGATCCTCCCACGATGGGCAGGCCGGTATTGGTACTTTGCGACATCGACGTAGAACTGACTGGGATCGCAACATCCGTGTTGGAGGGACTCGGGGCAGTGTTCTCGGAGGAAAATGCGGATGTTGGAACCGCGGTCGAGGTGTTCGACCTTGGAGGCGATGAAGTGGGAGATGCGCTGGAGGTCGAAGACAATGCAGTGGAAGATGTGTCCGAAGTTGAAGACGATGATGTAGGAGGTGGTTCGGAACTTGACGATGGAGGGGGAGGTGTCTTCGTGACTACCTGTGTCTGAGTCTCAGTAACGACCTGCGTCGAGGAGCTGACGGAAAAGAATGAGTGCGCTGAACAAACAAGAGACTCAAGTCTCACGTTGGAGTCGTTTCTGGGGAACCGTCGGGACATGCAAAGGACCCGGATTGAAATATCCCATTCTGAATACTGTGATGAACAACTCTCCACGGTGATCCACTGAATCAAGCGCACCTCGTCATAAGCACACGTCCCTGCCCCATCCCTGTACGTGCAAGTGAATTCCGTTTGGCTGCTGGAGCCGTTACCGTTGGAGTTGGCCCCGGTGCTCAGCCCTTGACCCGTCAATGATGCACCATCCTTGTCAGTGTCCGGACAGTCGAAGGATGCACTACGGGGCCATGAATAGCGAAACCCGCCCGCGAGTGGCGCACTGGAGGGGGAGAGGGTGGATTTTGCCATGGGGAAGAGGCGAGAGGACAGCATCTGCGATATGTCAGTACTTGTACATATCAACAACCTGCGAAGAATCAGAACTTCTCCTGCGAGACCAGATACAACGACAAGATGATCAATCGGTTCGAGAGTTCCCATGCCACGGCTGCCTTTCCTGTTCTTCACTGTTAGATGACATACTTGGCTGTCCTCGCCTGGACGAGGTTTTGTGTAGGGAGAAATACGCATGGGTTTGAAAAAATACAGCCAGTCGCCATGCCTCGCGAATAAACCTGCGTCGAAACCAGAAGGATTCAATAGTATCTGCTGTGCATATCAAAATATTGAAATAGCAGCAGTTGATCTTCTGCCGCGTACGTAAATCATTTTTTGTCGGGAATATATGTGGAACAATTGACTGACTCTTCTAGCTATTTTACCAGCTTCGTCGCAGCCGACTATGCAAGTCCATTTATGGTCACAAATCTGGGGGATATGCGAACTGAAATCAAAGGGCGCCTCGGATCTTGGAGCACAAGGGAACAGTCTACCTACCAGAGTCGCCCAGAAGTGGATACACCGAGCCGTGATGACCTCGGACGCCTCACGCTGCGTGAGAGAGATTCAAAGGCATGCGCCAAGATTCTTCTTGCCAGATGAGCCCAAATCTCTTCAACTCAACCGTCTAGCTGGGGCCCGGGGCAGGAGTATACCCGGAATGCCCAGGAATAGGTCTGCCAGCTTGATTCTTGGCTCGGAGTGATTCGGTCGGCAAGAATTGGTCCAGGATCCCAGGTTCTGCAAGGGGCCCGGACTCACGTATGCAGGCCAAAGGAGTGTCGCCTATGTGTGGTCTGTATATCATCTCATGGATCGAGAAAGTACTGCTTCATGACGGTTTGGGTGAGAGCTGTTTGGCAGATGCAAGTGCCGGATCGACCGGTCCGCCATCCGCCACCCCTATTTTGCACATCGGTGTAAGTCAACATTGGTGAGCTCAGCTTGGAGACTATGAGTATGCAGATTACAGCGAATTATTTCAGTGGAGCGCTACACTCTGGGGTAATGGATTCCTCCACTGGGTTGTGAAGCGATACTAAATGATTGGAAGCCACGCAAAACGCGCACAGACCGGTGGCTCTTATTTTCACCATTTTATAATGTACAACGCCAGGTCCAATATTATTACACACTACGATCCAGTTCATGCGAATCGGGGTACAATGTCCTTCTGGATGTACTCCTCGAGTGTGCCAAACTTGACGCCGAGCGCGACGAGATCCGGGTTGGGCGTCGGGGTGCTGGTGTACATGCCAATTTTCGCTTGGAAGAGGAACTGGGGGTGGCGAATCAGTTTCAACGAGCAGAGTATGAAGGATGGAGATAGGAGCGTACCATCTCGTCGATCTCGGCCATTCCGAAAGAGGGTACAGCGGAGAACGTCACTTCCTTCTTGATCGCTGAGTATTCAAGTACAATTAACTAGACCGCCCAAACCGCTCGAAAACAAATGAGAGGAGACGTACCGGAGGCAATCTTTGCTGCGAGCTCCGGGTATGTGAAGCGTGCGCTTATCACGGGGTAGGACTTGCCCAACACGCCCTTGCTTGCGTCGGGGTAGTGCGTGAGCAGCGCGACCGCAGCCTGACCGAGGTCGTGTCCGACCCAGGTTGCAGCCTGCTGGTCTTCAGGGCCGTATTTCGCAATAGGGATTGTGTAGCCCGTATCGGTCTTTGTCAGGGAGCCAAGTCTGCGATGGCAAGGACATAATGTCAGCAGTTGGAAAAAGCGAAATGAGGAGGGCGACGCACTTCCACAAGTTTTCGAGGAACCAGCCGGTGAGAAGCACGGCGTACGGGACACCGGAGGCTTTCAGGTATTCCTCAATGATAGCTTTGTCTGTGTGCGAGTGAGTACTATTGTCAGCAAAGAAAACCGAAAATGCACGTACTGTCAACATGGTAGACATGTTTGTACAACCCGTTGGACTCCTTCGTCGCATTGGGGAGGGAACTAATCGAACAATAAGAGACGGGAATTAAATGCGCGCAGATAAAATCGTACCTCCAAATGAAGAACTTCACGCCGACCTCCTTTGCTGCATCGACGAGATTCTTCCCCTGTGTAATTTCTCCCTTCCCTTGCGGGTCAGCTGGGAAAACATCGGGCGCCCAGAAGTTCGTATTCTATCAACGGCCGCCTCAGCGCTGAGGTGATTTCGTAAATTGGATGCGCGCACCCCAAAAACGGCTTCGCTGCCCTGGATAGCCTTCTTGACTGACTCCTTGTCCCACAGATCGCCGACAACGACTTCAACACCCCTTGCGATGAGCGCCTTGCTTGCGTCGGTGTCAAGGCTCCTCGTGACGGCGCGCGGCGTGTATTTCCCGTCCGCAAGTACGGCCTCAAGAACGGAGGAGCCTGCATTGATGTAACAATCTCGTCAGGCTCGCAATGAGCACAAAACAAATCCACACACCCTGCGTTCCGGTGGCACCAAAGATTGCGATGGTAGGCATGATGTGTTTGGATTGTTCGAGTGAGATGGGTACGGTGCTTTGGATGAGGTTGAGAGAAGGAGGAGCTCTTATAGTCTGTGGGCGCCATCATCGTCAGCTGGAATGAGCAAAGGATTGGTAAGGCGGCTCGCACACGGGAGACCGCCTTTGTCACGAGGAGGTGATGGGTCACATGCCAGAAGATCTTGCGGTGTTCCGAGTTCGTTCTAGCAGGTTCCAGCGCCGTTGGGCTGCTCTGGCCTTGGCAAAGCATAGAGGAGTATGCCACGCTTGGCAGAGTTTCGGCTGAAATTTTGTATTCGAATGAGGCATTCAGGAGGCATTGAAAAGTAGTTGTACGTGACCAAATCCATTCCGGTCAATCGCTGCGTCAATCAGCTTGAATTGAAAGAGTTCCCGAGAACTAAAACATACACACCGCGTCCTAACTGGAGGTTGGGATCCTTACTTTTTAGTGTGGGCGATGTTTTGTAAGCAGGCGGGCGGCGGGCGGTGTTCCGACAGATAGGGGTTGGATAGTGTCACAGAATTGGAACAACGATAGCTGGGTTGAGTTCTTCCCAAATCGCGTTCTTGTTCAAAATTTGAAAGCGTGGACCATTTGCTTATCTACCGTCAAAATGCCTAGCTTGCAGACTACTGATACACATACTATACTTTACGCGTAGCGGGCGACCACCTCCTTCTGCACAAACTCCTCGAGCGTGCCGAACTTGACGCCGAGCGTGACGAGGTCGGGATTAGGCACCGGCGTCGTGTTGTACATGCCGATTTTCGCCTGGTAGAGGAACTGTGCAGAGGTTCAGTTTCGTATAATTTATAGCGCTTGAAGGGAAGAAGGATGAACATACCATCTCGTCGAGCTCATGCGTTCCCGAGGTCGGCACGGGCGTGAACGTCACTTCCTTCTTGATCGCTGGGGACTTACACGTTGAATTGAACCCGCAAATTGAGATTAAAACGCACCGGCGTCGATAGCCGCGGTAAGTTCGGGGTACTTGAAGCGCGCGCTGATCACGGGGTAGGACTTGCCCAGCACGCCCTTGCTGGCGTCGGGGTAGTGCGTGAGCAGGGCGACGGCAGAGGCACCAAGGTCGTGTGCGACCCAGGTCGAGGTCTGCGTGTCCTCCGCCTTGTATTTCGGGATGTACCCTGTGTCGGTCTTTGAGAGGGAGCCGATTCTACAACGGTGTGAACGGTCAACTTGGAGGGGAAGTGGATTGGAGAACGACGCACTTCACAGATTTTCGAGGAACCAGGCGGTGAGGAGCATAGCGTACGGGACACCAGAGGCTTTGAGGTAGTCCTCGATCACGCTTTTGTCTAGAGTACAACGCTAATTGTCAGTGAGATTGAAGAGTGAGCGAGGCAGGGCAACACACTGTCGACATGGTATGCGTGTTTATAAAGGCCGTTTGACTCTTTCGCAGAGCTGGGGAGGGAACTGGACATGTACATGGGACTGGGAATAGACATTCGAGGGGCGTACCTCCAGATGAAGAACTTCACGCCGACTTCCTTCGCGGCATCGACGAGATTCTTCCCCTGCGTAATCTCTCCCTTCCCTTGAGGGTCAGCAGGGTACACATCGGGCGCCCAGAAGTTCGTATTCTGTCAAACGCCCCCTCAGCGCTATTACTTCCACTGATTAGATTCGCTCACCCCGAACACCGCGTCGCTGCCCTTAATGGCCTTCTTGAGTGATTCCTCGTCCCAGAGGTCGCCAACGACAACTTCAACACCTCTGGCAATGAGCGCCTTGCTGGCGTCGGTGTCGAGGCTCCGGGTGACGGCGCGGGGGGTGTACTTCCCGTCGGCAAGTACGGCCTCGAAGACGGAGGAGCCTGTGTCGGTGAGAATTCGTGGTCAACGTCGCAGGGAGCAGAAGCAACATCCACGCACCCTGCGTTCCATTTGCGCCGAAGATTGCGATGGTAGGCATATGTTTCGATTGTTGGGTTGTTGGAGTGGGGTGAATTCGGAGTCTCGGACGTTGGTGAGGTCCACTTTGAAACCAGCAGGACTTTTATAGCTGGTAGGGCATCAACTTCGACTGCAATATGGGCCCGATTGGGAACAAGCTCACCCGCACGGGAGCCCGCCTCAATCATAAATCGGCTCTGATTGATAAGATGTCGGGAGCAGTGGATGTTCCAAGTTGATTCCGAGAGGTGAGACCTTGTAGATTTCGCCTTGCAGATGGTTTTGCATTCCTTACAAAGGGGTATACGTTTGTGGAATCACAGTCAGCCTGTCGGAACGCCGACAATTATTTCATGGTCTGTATTCGAATGAGTCCGTGTTCGATTTCGGATTTGAACACACTCAACGGGTGACAAGGTGGGGCTGTTTAGAAACATTCACCGCGGCGGATTTACTTGACTAAAAGTGTGGATCGATTCGTTGAATGAGATACCTCTGTCGCCTCTTCCAATGTCGTGCGCAAAATCCTGTACATTCGCTGAAGGGCTGTCCACCAATTTTTTCCCTTGAGAGATACATGGAGTAACATGGCGGATGACGTTCGGATTTGGAAACGCGTCAGATGTACCCGCTGATTGTTCCGCACTGCTAATGGTAAGCATTTTGGGCGAGAGGAAACGGTTAGAGAAACCCCAGCAGCCGTGCTATGTAGAGAGATGGAGGCCCGATTCTCTAATCGTCGCATAGTGTGGCAAAGTTCGAGGAAAGTTGGCAAGTGCTGTCGCGAGTCGCGACTCCGAAAGCAGAGGTTCAGAGAGTGGCAGGTAGAAATACAGCCAGAGTCATTTTCAAGGTTGCCTCGTACAAAGAACAGTACTCAAATCCATGGGAGAAAGCGAACAAAAGGCTCGAAAGTAATCGTCCGTGGTGGAAGAAAGGGAAGACGCGTTTGATCCGGCACTGCCTCTGCCAAATCCGTGCAATCAAATGATCACCTTTTGCTCCCAACCCCATCGACTGTGTTCTCGGTTTTCTGCCCTCGAAGGCGGGCCAGCTATTCTCCAACCTGGTTAGCCAGGGAAATCACTATTGACATCAGTCAGCCGTTCCCTCGCTTTTGCTGCTTTCTCATTACTTATTAGTACAGTCCCGGCAAGCCAGTGCAGCGGTCAAACTGTGGCTTCTGCACGAGTTCTAGAAGTGCTGCAGGTAAAAATCCGAGTCAGTTCTGGCCAGCGGGATAAACAAGGTTTTTATTCATCCCCCCAAAAAGACTCCACCTAATTCATGGTCTGACGACGGGGGAGTAGATATTCAGGCTAATTCGCCGCGCGGATTATATTGCGCTCTGCCGTAGTGCCGTTATACGTCCACGGACGGAATCAACCACGACCCCCGCCATACCCACAGCACAAAACTGACGCTGATGTATCGATTCAACGTCTCTCCCGCCGCGATGAGTGGATCTTGCATGAACGGTATAGTCCACGCAAACCACGTCGCTGTCCAGACGTAGCCGAGGAAGCTAGCGATACGAGGGGGCACCAGTCCGGTTCGTCGATTGAGTGGTGCTACCAGACCTTCGAATGCAAAGGCCAGAGGCTGGAGGCCGAAGAAGATCAGCGATCCGCTGCGCCCACGGCCGCGTAAAAGCACAGTTTCCGCGAGGTAATGTACCATCCCTGAGATACCGAATGCGACACTGGTTTCGACTGCGGTGGCGATGGCCGATCTGGCGGGCAGCCGTAGAAGGTGGGACAGACGCCGCACGTGCGAAGTCAGAGGCTGCGAGCGACGTCGAGTGAGTGAGATCAGGTCCCCATAGATTGGCATGACACTCACCCGTCGTAACAGCTGGTGCCAGCATTTTCTGGATGAAAAAAACATCAGTCAGATTCCTCCAAAGGACGTTGCGAATACTGACCCCCAGAAATTGCGCACGTTTGTTCCCTCGGCGACACGGCCAAAGAGCGGTGGCCAATCTTCTGGAGCGGACACCCCCGTTGCCACAGCCATAATGCTGAGAAGACAATGCGGGATCTCTAGAATCGCGTATGCGGTAAGTGCACACACATCCGACTGGACATAGAGCTCCACTGGCCATCCGACCATTCGCAAACCCGTCCGATATGCTGGGCTCCACCGGACGTACAGATTCAACACGTCTAGTAGGAGGACAGCGCGAACGAGCGTACCCAGGCGCCGGCGGATGAAGAGGCGCTTCGAGACGTTGTTCCCCGGGGAAGGGAGATATCGTTTTGGTGAGTGTGTCCAGCCCACGCCACGAGGGCTCAAGAACAGGTCGAGTGCCCATCGCAGGCGTCGCGCAAGGGGAGCTTCCTCGATGTGCTCGCGACCCCCACCCGAATCCGCTTGGGTAGCAGGTAATTTTCTGAGCTCGCGTTGGACGTCGGTGAGGAGGATGTAATCTGACGCGTTGAGAAGCCATATGAACCAGAAGGCGCAGCAGAGGTAGCCGTCACCGTGCAGAGAAAATTTCCAGGACAGGCCGAGGAGGGGAATACAGAGTAGGCGACGATACGTCGATGGTGGCATGGCCAGCGACATCACGATGACGGTGAAGTACGCCGTGAACAGGCCAAAGGGTAAGGGGCGGATATCTGTGGGCATCGTTGACTCCTCAGACGGGGAAGGTTGGTAGGAGTGCAACCCAGGAGGGTGAGTCAAAGTTGATCGTGTTCGGTACCCGCGAAAGCGAGGGATGTTGAACTTACCTTGCTTGCTGAAAGCAGCATCACCTCTTTCGTCGGACCGAATTACCTGAATGGTGGGGCGCTAGCAGCGGCACGAAGCTAGTGATACAGACAGGTATCGATCAACGTCTGGACTGACTCCGCAGTTTCATGCTTATCGCTTCTAGCTCCCTACCGTGGACAGACCTCATCGTCTAACTGCGTCGAGGTAATTGTGGTCCCTATCGTGTCCCATGTGTTAAACTTTGACTCGCTTGACCCTAGCATCGCGATAGACGATCAGAGCACAGTTTATAAACCACTGGGACCGGGCCACCCACCTAGCTCAAACATGATCTCCCGCCTTCTGCTCTACGTACTCTTTCCTCTCCATGTCTGGGGCTTCTTCCGCTCTACTCCGGGACCCGGGGACCAGATGGCAATCTTCCGTCAAGACGTAGCAAATGGGGAGCAGTGTCTTTCGAGCATGAACAATGTCATGTCCTCCTTCAATTGCAACTCCTCCGTCCTAGCTATTTGGGTAATTGTAACAGACAGTACCTGTGGCGCGGTTTGCTAACACCCTCGTTCTGCAGTACATTTACCAGGCATCGAGCAAATGCGTAACAACTATGGAAGCTAGTATCTCGCACCTCGAGGTGGGTCCAAACTCCCTCGTCATTGCCCACGGTCGTGAAATAAACTCTGTGACAGTCGTCTCGAGGCGAATACAACGCCGACCACGCCGCAGTGCTAACCAACCTTGCGCAAAAATGGACTCCACTGGTTCAGGATATGATCAACCAGACTTCGCAGAAGTTTACTTGTTTTGATGGCGAGGATACCCTTTCTTGTGCTCTCCGCCTCAATCTGACTTTGGTGAAGTTGTTCTCCCAGGCTCGTCTGTATTCGCGTGCCGGAAGATCAACACTTTCAAAATATTGGCCTCGCGGTACTATGAGAAACTGATGACTATAGTGCCTGTTCTTGTGAGTTGACATCCCAGTGTGCGAGGTTGAAACGCCCAATTGAATACGTTGCATAGGATCCATTGCACCTACTGTTGGAGACCACGAACAATGTGCTCCTCGCGTTGATCAATTTGTTTCTGACCAGTTATTGCCCTATTATCGCTGGCATCTCTACCAGGGCAGAGCTTTGATCCAAGTTGACATATTTCCTTACATCGCTTCAACCCCGCTGTGTTGAATATGATCGTTACTTGTCGACTCTTCTCTATGTGCATTATTACTCTCCATAACCCATTTTGATACATCATTTCGACGCTACATTTGACCGAGAAATTGACTGTTCATATGAGGATTGAACGGACATCAACACTTCAACATTTGGAAGTTGTACTGTACCTCGTTTGTGGTAGATCGTGAGTCTGCACACAGGCTGAATAGAGGGGATTCTTTTTCAAACTGGCGGACATATCATGACGTGGCCCTGGCAGGTGCCCATCCTTCCCAGATCCCGCTAGATTTGACGCTAGATTTGGGGTTGAATAATCGTAAGTTGATCGTAAGCAGCGACTTCCCGCTGTTGCTAACTTCCAGAGCCTACTCGTCGATATCTTGACACAGATATTCTTTGAGCTTTCGTTGAAAACCCAGTCATGAATATTGTTAGGATTTTCCAAGATTTCTTTCCGGTCATGCAATTGAACTCCGATCACTGCGTCACGTAAAGTTGATGTAAAAGATTACCCAACACTGCCTCTTTCCTTCCTTCAATCCCTCGTCTCCGTTCTGTCGACTGCCCGCAACTGTCCAATACCTTCTACATGACACTTTAGCTTACCTAATCCCAAGCTGCATCCGGACTGCCTTCTTTTGGGCTATCCTGGCGCTCTCCCCAGTGCGCAAGTCCGCGTTTCGGTTGTCCATCTCGCAGGATGGCTGGCAGGATGCCAAGTTGAACGAACCTTGTGGGTCTGTTACGAATGTACGTCGAACGGAGCTGATCCGATTGTGCCAGCGCACTTAGCCAACCCAGGCCTGTTCTAGAAGGAATTATTCGGTCGAAACCAGCGATGCATGAAGTCAATCCTGCTCTGACGGTGTGAAGGGCTCATATCGGGCCATCTTGCTCCACAAAAGGTGTTGTACAGATGACTTGCAGAACCGGGATCCGGGCTGAGGAGCCTAGAGTACCGTTTCACATCCACCATCGAGCTTGCACTAATAGGATTCGATCTGCCAAGGCGTCGTATCAGTTATTTCAAACCACCCGATCCCAGCCAAACACAGAAACGGATTTCCCAAAACAACTGACGTATAGCAGTTCTCAAACGGGTTCCTGGTGCAAGTCGCATAGCTTGAGGTTCAGCTCGGTTTCCCGAGACGACCGAGCCGAGGTCGATTACTGGCCCCAAACCATGGCTTCTACGCGGCCCCAGGCAAGTAAACCAACTCACCCGGCGTCGCGCATCCGTGCTGTGTAGTTAAGTGTCTTCGCTTGCGCTGTCGCATATTTACATCCCCCCAGCATTCGTTCGGCGCTCGACACCGCCGCCTTCCACAACATGCCATCCGCTCCCATCGTCGGCCATGTTGCAACACTTCTAATTAGTGAGGTCTTTTGCGTCAGCGTCCTGTTGTGAGAGCCTAACACCCAGAAGTGTCAGTGGTCTTCTACACTCTATATCGCCTCGTTTTATTTCCCCGGTACTTGTCACCCCTACGCAACATGCCTGGCCCCTCGATGGGTAATCCTATCCTCGGGCAATACCAACAAATTGCCGACCCTGCGTTCAACAATGCCTGGGCAACGAAATATGGCTCCTGTTTCCGGGTTATGGGCCCACTTGGAAGCGAGGCCATCGTGGTTATGGCTCCGGAGGCCCTGGACCAGATCCTCGTCAAGGATTGGGTTTTTTACCCCCGGGTACGTGCCCATGATGCATTCACCGTCGACCAAGGAGCGATATTTTTTTTTTCAGCCGCAATTCTTCCGAAACATCATGTGGTTGGGCGTTGGCCGCGGTCTCACTACTGCAATTGGGAACGACCACAAGCGAATGCGAGCAGCACAGAACCCCGCTTTTTCCGCTCTGAATCTGTGTACATGTGAGATTTTCGGTTTCTGTGCGTTCCAGATGCTGATATCGTCGCAGTCGAGGATGCATGCAAGACTTCAATCACACGGTACCTTTTATCCCTTTCTATGTTTCTCCGTCACTTAATGCCAATGCAAATTATAGCCTTCTTGCGACAGTCCAAGCCGAAGTTGGATCCGGCCCCGGAAATGGGAAGGTGGTACAGATCTATTCCCTGGGTAAGATCGAATCTCTTGAAAAATGCCAGGACATGTAGTGACAATTCTCCTAGGGTGCACATCAATCTTGGACATGCTTTGTACAAGTATTTTTGGTCAATCCATCGATTCATCAGACCACAAACTAGCGGTGGCGTTTGAGAGATTGAGAGCACTCGAGATCGGTTAGTTTCGGTATGCTCACGACTGAGCTCTATTTGACAATCATTTAGAGCAAAATTTGTGGAGGGTCCTCGCCACTTCTGCAACTTGCGCAGGTACTCGCCACGCGTTGTCGAGATGGGTATACCGCCATCGCCACTGGGTCGCTTGGAGTTGGTCTGTTGGTCAGTGTTCCCGCGTTGACCTTCCCAATCCATATAAACTTACGCCTCGCCCCAAGGTCCACTGGCGGGTTTCTCTGAAGCAGTGACGGAAATTCGAAACGGGCTAAAAGCCTTGATCCCGAGGGACGACAAAATTCCGCCCGATGGCCTTCTGCACATCCTGACGAGTGAAAGTGCCTCGGACAGCGAGTTGATCAATCACCTCCGAGTGTTCATTGCTGCTGGCCAAGGCACGGTTTCTACAGCGCTCGCGTCGGTATGTGAAGCCATAAATTGGATGACGATTATTGATTTTGACAGACGTTGTACTTTCTCGCCAATGATGCGGAATGTCAACGAATGCTCCGCGAAGAACTAGCGCCTGTCTTCGAGAACGATTCTACACCGAGTGACCGTGACCTGAAGAACTTAAAATGGTTGAACTGTGTCATGTTGGTTTCTTCCGCTCCTCGCCTCGTCTGGGCTCTGACCCATTTCGCAGTAACGAGAGTCTACGTGTTAATACTCCCTTCCCGGTTGTTGTTCGCGAAGCCACGAAAACTGCGAGCATTGGTGGTGTCTTGGTTCCGAAAGGGACTGTGCTTGTCATTCCTGTCAGTCTAATTCCAAATATTCGCCACAAACGATCCTGAAAACCGCAGATTGAGGCTATCAACACCCGACGAGAAGTCTGGGGCCCTGATACTGATGTGTATGTCTCTCACTCGTCAAATCTCGTGGAGACTTCACACAAAAGATCGTTAGCTTCCGCCCGAGCCGCTGGCTTGATCTTCCTCCCGACTATAATCCCAAATTCTCCACTCTCACGTTCTTGGCTGGACCATTACATTGCATGGGACGCTCGGTCGCTATGATGCAATTGAGGATGATAATCGCGTCAGTTCACGTATTCTTAGTTCCATTGTAAAGTCTGACCTCCCGTCTCAGATCCCTCATTCACCACTTCGAGTTTCTGCCCCCGTTTCCGGGATATCTACCGGATACAGCGCTACTGGTAACGAAACGTATGCAAAGGCCCCGTTTATCCCCAGATACTCAACGCTGTTCCATAGACCCTCGGGATAAAATGCCGTTACTTGTCCGGCGCGTTATATCAAAGGCATAGGTGCAGATAGGTGTTCAGTATCGCGGTTGTGAAATTCGATAGGCGTTCGCTAATTACATGAGCTCAACTCTGTTTCATTGAAGCTCATTTCTGGCGCAACGACTGAGGTCAAACTCGGCATCTCAACATCTCAATGACTCGAGTGACTCTTGTAAAAACACAGCCACTAGCAAACAAAACATGGTCCGTGCACCCCTTCTACAAGGACATGGTCCGTGCGCCGTCTCAGCGCTATAAATCTAACTCCTACCTCTTCTATACCTCACTTACCTAGATGGCATGGGTCCCTTCACTACCCGGGTCCATGGCCCGCGCGCACACCTCATCGCACGGCGACCACGTCCATTCTGGGTGTGCGCGCGGCCTGGGCGGGCTTCGGCTCGTCCACTATTCCAATATTTTCCTGTCCTGCGATAGCCGTTCGGCTTCGCAGGCCTTTTTCTTGGCCTAACAGCGGCCTAACCCTAACCTGAGAGGCGTTCAGAATCGCCAGTACTTTTAACTGAGTGGGTCAGTGTTTGCAAAATTACTTCATTTACGTTCTCAACAGCACGACGGTAGATTTGGGAAGTATGCAGTGTTTCCTGTTTACCAAATCGATTCTGTGTCTGAACCTTGAACCGATAAATTCTGAAGTCCATAATGCTCATGATGCATCTGATCGCGGTTATGTAGATCGCAGTCCTACAGTAACTCCACGGTGAGTCCTTTGCACCTTTCTCGCTCATGTACATGGTTGCAGGACACGGAGGAGTAAATTAACCGCGGTGGTCCCTACAAGGCACGTACGGCTGCTGTACCGACATACATCAAGCCCGAAATGTATGCTACAGCCATTTTCTGCCGCCCGAACGATACGACAGAACCAACATTGAGCCCTTCTCACGAAACAGACCGTCGCAGATGGGACTTGGGAATAGGGAGCTATGGTGTAACTTCATTGTCGTCTAGGCGGATTTCCCGGTCTGCGAGCTACGAAAGGTCAGCCCTCGGTTTCACGGAGACAGCAGGCTTGCGCTCATGTTCATTCAAGTTGTGAACGCAGCGTTAATTGCACGTCTAACTGCGTGGACTTTGTGAAAATTGAATGCGATGGAGATTGTTCTCGGTGGAAGAGGATGTGTTTGTGTTGCCTGACACTGACGAGCTCGAGTTTTCACGGATTTCTCATCCCGGCGTGCTACCAAATGCTTGTTCAGTTCTTAGCGCAAAACCAGAAGGAGATGGTGATTAGGGGTCGATCAAGCATCGTTGCTCGTTGCCCGAGATGGCCCGAAGGTCAAGGCCGAAATCCCGAACGTCTTGCAAGGTAGCGGGAAAAGACGTCGAAGCGCATATAGGAACTCGCCACCGGGCGCGGTACCCACTGGCATGTGAGCTGCGGTCTTTCTCGAGCATTCCGCGAAGATTATAGGATAGGGGTGCGCCGGTGGCTGCCGCAGGGTCGGTGTCCGACTTCTGTGCGGGTTGGTTGCTACTGCTGAGTTCGCTGGGCCGTTTAGCGGTCCGCAGCTTTCTCTTTTGCAGGTTGGCACGGCATGTAAGAGTTCTCGATTTTGATCATCGTGGTGAAAGGAGGGAAGCGCTCGCGAATATCGATTTCTTCAACACCAATTAGAATTTAGGTGTGAAGCCTTTTGGACTGTCGATTCTCGCCACGTTGGAACTTTGGTGAGGGATATCTTCACACAGAAAATGATTCCCGCTACCGTAAGGTACGGGTTTCTATAGGGCGCCCTAACTTCAGCCACTTGCAGTAGATCACATTTTCGTCAGCACTTTTTGCGTAAAACCCGAAATAATCGGTGTGTGTGTAATTTTTGCTCGTGTAAGCACTAAGCGACCTTCGAGATGATTCGGTCGGCTCGGCTCCCTCTTTTGCTCTTGACCTCCATGCACGTCGCCTGGCAATGTACCGCTCTCAATCCAAGCCTGGATAAAATACCTGTTGTCTCTTGACTGGCCTCTGCTTTGAAAGAGTCTCGACCTCAACCCAACCTCAATCTGTAGCTTCTGTGTTACTCGCGTTTCCCTGCGATGCCTTAATCTGCTTAAATTTATCCTTGTGTGATCAAGTCGACTCTCCTATGACCTCGCTGTTGGCTGTGATTGGCTGTTTTTGCCCTCAAACCCTTCCGCATGGCTCTGTTGCCCAGTCCTCTGTGGGTTCGAACTTCGTCAGGCTTCCGATTGCTTGCTTGAACGTTCTTGTACACTCAAGTGTTCTCTGTGGCATCTACTCTTTTGGCGTCAAAATTTGCACTCCTTCATCGTGTCCGCCGGGTGGGGCGAATCTGTCAAGTAGATCTTCAAATTGCGATTCGCATGGGTCTGACTAGTGGCTTTGGTACTCTCTCTCCTCGCACCTCGTCCCACGCCCTTCCTACCCCTGAAGACACGGCGTACTCTACCCAATGGCCAGCGCTGAGTCTTCCCAAAGATCGCTGGTGTATTCAATCCACGGTATGCAACAGATTGCCGGTCGTCATCCAAACCCACGCAGTTTAATCATTCGAACACCCGAACGATGGTCAGTGTCGATAGTTCAATCCATTTTACCCTATATCAACTTCGATTTCTGACTTGATTACATCCAGATTGCCCTCAGCCGCTCGCCGACTTGTCAACGACCCTTGGAACGCCGTCACGAATTTGTTCCGATACTCTTGGTAGTCTGTTTCATTAATTACTGGTTGAAACCCCAGCTCCGCGCGCATGCAGCTCGGTGTACGCATGCCAGTGCCCTTCGACATTGGATGTCGACCCATCTCTACAACTTCTTTGGATAGCCTTAATTAGTCTGATTACCAGCTCGCAATCACAATCGCATTCCAACCTCCTACGCTACTATTTTTGACCGGCTAATCGGCCACCTTAGGATTTATCGCTCGTTCTTGACAGCCCTATTGTACCTATGCAGACCACGCTGCACCCAAATGAAGACTGATATCATGTGGATAGTTCGATATAATTTCCATGAATTTAGTCCAAGTGTTGATGGTTCAAGGAATTTCTTTCCGTCGGGATCGCCAACAAGGCCAAACACGAGGCAACCGGCCACCCCGTTAATCAGCCTCTGTAGTTAAAGGCTCCGGGCCGTTTGTTTCAGGAATGGTATAGGGGATGTTTAGGGACCATTTTGTACAGTTATGGTTGACATACAAGGTATAGAACAGCAGAGAAAAAATACATATTATCGTAGAACAGCGTACGGGTTGACCCGTCCCCGACTATCCAGGGCTTTCGGCACGCCCAGCAGTTGTGGCGCCCCAAATCATGGTGCAAATCGTTTCAAATGAGGCCTCACGACATACTAGAGTACCCAGCCTGACACCGAGATAGCACTGTGGCCCAAAAATAATGCAAAGCTCTCGGGCACAAAGTTTGGGTGGTTTCAGCTCGAAGCCGGCGATGAGAAGCGGATCGTTGCGGGGAAAATGTTGGACACGCACAAGGATAGAGGTTTACCCATCCCATAACACCACACCAAATCCTAGACCCATAACATGCATAGGGTGCACAGCGTGGATGCGACCGTCTGACCGCCACAAGATGGGAGCGACGAGGTATCCGGGTTGTCACAGCGGTGGGTGAGGTGGATGCGCGCTCTGTGATGTTGCAGAAGGAAGCCCAGGACTGTGGGAGTAGAATGAGCCCAAAAAGTCGTGGAACGATGAAGAAGTGAGGGAGCAAGATGGAGAGTGGTCGCAGGACGGCAAGGAAACGCGGATCGGGGCTGTGCGGCCGAGCCTAAACACACCACAACATGTGATCCGAACATCACTTTCGGTTGAATTTCAGTATGGACCATCGCTGTAGGTCCCCCTCGCTCCCTGTGGTTCAAAGTTGACCATACTGTAGCTGCATTTGGTTGTACAGAGCAAATGGCCGGTAGCCTAGTTTGGCCGGCTACCCAGTCGCAAATAGTATCTGTTCTGCATCTACAAATAATTTTTTCTCACTTGCGCGATTTGCTACCGGGTCGTTTCGGAAGTTAGTGCAGACAATATACATACGTGTCGCGTAATATTTGTGTCTTTGGTTTCTCTCCTGTTGATCTGCCATCGGATCTTCTCCACCGATTACCGGATGCATTCAATTTCTTTCCATCAATGCGCATACTAACCAGCGGCGAGTTAATGTCAACATAAAGCTTTCAACAATACTGCGGGTGTGTTGATCACATTGCAGTTGAATTTGGCTGGAAACTCGACTGAAGCTCTTGCGTCCCATTTGCGGCACCAGAGGTCCGTGAAAACAAAAAAAGTCTCTATCTCGATGAAGGGGTGCACGACTGTCAAATGACATCTAAACGCAGTGAGTGTGTAGTCCATGTTCGAGGTAGCGGGTCCTGCCGCTTGTCGGCCCTACTCGCTTTATGGCGGCGTCTGAGCCCAGCAATAATGCCATTTTGGGCGCCGGACACCTATTAGTCATTGTTGGCGAGTAATTCAACGGAAGAGGTGCCGACGTTATCC
The DNA here is from genome assembly GCA_029449255.1 of Mycena polygramma. Lineage (NCBI taxonomy): Eukaryota > Fungi > Basidiomycota > Agaricomycetes > Agaricales > Mycenaceae > Mycena > Mycena polygramma. Next base: position 98,577 of record JARKID010000112.1, read on the forward strand.
CTATTCCAACCTTGTTCAATTACCTCCCTGCCGGGCAAGCGCAGCCCTCACAGTATAAAGAGACCCGCCCTCTGTTCGTCAAATTAAACACCAGCATCTCCCATGTCTACTCAGCAAGCCCTCATAATCCCGTCCCCGAAAGCGCCCTTTGTCCTTGTCCAGCGGCCAATCCCCGTTCCCGGAAAGGACGAGGTTCGCATCAAGATCATGGCCGTGGGGTTGAATCCCATGAACTGGGCCCAGCGTGAGATGGACTTCTTCATCAAGGAATATCCCGCCGTTATAGGCGCCGACATCGCTGGTGTGGTGGACGCGGTCGGTGATGGTGTCGAGGGATTCGTCAAAGGCGACGAAGTGTTAGTACTCCTCTTCCGTTTTGGTGTTGCATGGAAGCTGATATGTACTCGGTTGATAAGATTTGTGCAAGCTATTGAGGGTGGCTTCCAGGAATACGTCACCCTCCCCGCCCTTCTGCTCATTCGCGTATGTACATCGCAAAAAAAAAAACAGATCATCGCAGCTAATCACCGAGCAGAAACCTAAAAACGCGAGCTTCGACGAGGTGGCCAGCTTTCCAGTCACATTCCCCACGGCGGCTGTCGGGCTGTGCGCCCCAGAGCCCATCGGTCTCGGTCTCAACCCCACGTTCTCCTGGGACAAACCGCAGCAGGGCTCTTCCGCGCTCGTCCTCGGCGCGAGCACATCCGTGGGCCAATTCGGTGTGTATTCTATCTCCCGCATTTTCCCTGCACTTGTGAACAGTTGCTTATAAAACATGATGCAGCTGTCCAATTGCTTCGATTCCTCGGCTTCACCCGAATTGTTGTGTACGGCTCCAAGGCCCACTTTGCGTACCTCAAAGACCTCGGCGCCACCGAGTTCATCGACCGCGCAGAGATCGCGCTTGACGCGCTCGTCGTGTCCCCGCCTGTGAAAGTGGTATACGACGCCACGCCCCCGGGCGCCCTGAACGCTGCATATGACTCGGTGGTCGACGGCGGCAAGATTGTCACTTGCCGCCCCAGGGCGACAACCGACAGAGAGGGGCGCGGTATTACCCTCGTTAAGTGCTTCGGATACTATATAGGCTCTGATATTATCGCGGGCGCCCCTGGCGCGGTTCCCGCGCACACGACGTTCGGGAAGTACATCATTTCGGAGCTGCCCAAGCTGATCGAGAAAGGCTTGATTGGGGTCCGTCGTTTATTCATTGTTTTGCGCGTCGAGATGGCTGAGATATTCTAGGCGAACCGGATCGAGGTCCTTCCGAAGGGGCTTGCTGGGATTCCGGACGGGCTGGAGAGGATGAAGGCGGGGAGTGTGAGCGGCGTCAAGCTCGTGGCGCACCCGCAGGACTGATAAAACACATTCGCACCTATCATGGTGGCGAAATACCTGTAGATTCGCGATTTGACTTAAATATGACACGGTTTTGAGGCGATTCTCACAAGTCATGTGACCGTGTCGAGACGCCGCATAGGTACCGAGTTCAACCTCCGGAAGAAAACCTAGCGGAGCATACTAATTACCTTGAGTCTTATCCTTGATCTCTGACCGCCAGAGCTGTTTCTCTACAGTACATGCGGCTCCTACGGTGAGCACACAGCCCCAACACGTAAACTTGAATGCTGATAAATAAATTTCGAGTACACTACACGCTCTACCGCTGAAAGAATTACTGCGGAGCTCCCTCGCCGTCGTATCGCTGCCCTTGATTCATCCCACTAAAATACGTACCCCAATCTTGGATCCTGTTAAACCCCGTTAGCGATGACCAAATCCAAGAGAATGACTCCTCACTCGAGATTCGTCGGCGCATTAGCCCACATCGCAATGGCCGCATCGTCAATGGCATCTGCAGTCCCCTCCGCACTGGTCGTTGGATTGCGCTGTGGTCCTGCACGGTGCATAACCGAGGGGAGTGGTACAGTGGCCCATCCCGTCGTTGGATTTGTTGGGCTTGGATTCGGGTTGGGGAACGCCGGGGGCATGGATGCCCATTCCGTCGTTGGATTTGTTTGATTCGGATTGGGATTCGGATTGGGAAACGCCATGCTGTGCTGGCTCCCGCTACTCGGAGCGTGCAACGCCGCCGCAAAGCTGACATCGAACCGGGGAGATACACTGTAGCTCCCTGCCCCCGCCCCCGGCTCCCCAGCTACAGGCTCGTGGGCGGCACCGACCCAGGCGAAAGGTGGACTTTCCGAGTCCGACGAATCTGGCCATACCTCCATTCGCACATGAGGTCCTCCGCCTGAGTCAGAGTGCGAGCGTTTATGCGTACGGGGCGGGGCGGTATCAGGCTCTGTCGTATGGGCTTTTGTTTCTGTTGCTTTTTCGCCTTGAGTTGCAGGTACCGGGACCTGCCCTACGTTTCCGAGCTCGTTGAGGAGATTACAATAAAATCCCGCCATCGGCCACCTGCGCCAGTCAGCTGACTGATCAAAGCACAAGATTATACTTGAGGGAAGCGCACCGGCTCTCGCACACGCGCATGGCCTGCACGCACTTTTGCACCTCCGCTATCTCGGTGTTCATCTGCGGCGGGACACCTGTGCGCTTCCCGCTCCACATGTTCAGCAGCAGCACGATTCCTGCGGTCGTTAAAGCCGGCTGCCAATTAAAAGAAAATCAGACATCCAACCCGATTCAGGATGATTGATTCGTTTGCGGGGGACGTGAGGAAGGCACGTACGAGGAGGATTACCGCGGGCGTGCAGCCCATGCGTTGATACCAGACGTCTGCGACGTGGCTACATGAGCGCGCTGCGTTGGTGCAAATCCCGAGCGAGGGGAGGGCCTGTAGGGGTAGGATGTCAGCGCGGTGAGTGAGGTTATACTCAAAAGATATATAATATATAACACCAACATGCATGGAGGGAGGCGTCTCGCGTACCATGGCAATTAATGGCCGGTGCGTCGTCATCTGCACGTAGTAGTAGCTGCAGTAGAGCGCCACGGACTGCTTGAACCACAGCGGGTCTTCGCGGTTCGGGTCCCAGCACACTACATTGAAGGTCAAATTTCGGTGTCAGTTGTAAGTTTACCAGCGAGGATGACGCACAGTGCTCCGGGATCGTGTCGGCCCACTTGGTGAGCACTGAGTTGAGCTCGGCGACTACGACCTCCTCCCACTCCGAGTCCCCCCAGATCCGCAATTGGAGGGAATACTGCAAATTATTTTGAGCTCAGCGCCGGTTTCAAATGAGTAAGTGAATATGACAGACGAGGAGATAGAGGCTGAACGCGAGGATGTTGTTCAGTCGGAGGAACGAATTGAAGAACGCGACTCGAGACGGCTTCCCCGGTGGCTGGCGGAAAGAGCAAGCCGGGTCCTCGTGCTGCCAATATTCGTCGTCGCACTCCGTCGGCAATGGGACATCGAAACTGTATTGTTAAATGATAAAATAGCAGTCGTGCGAGAGAGGATTGGGCGCACTCGTGGTACTGCATCGCGCACGGACGACCCAGCCTTGAGCTAATGACGCGGTCGTAGGAGATCAGAATCCAGAACGCGCGCCGCCACAGCTCTGCCTCGACGGTGTGGTGTGCACAGGGCTGCCGCCGGTGAGCCCCGGCATCCTGCGCCATGCGGATGCCCATGCCCACCAGCGTCCAGGTTGCCAGCGTCGAGGCGCCCTCGAGGAATTGGATCGCGAGCTATATGGCTTTCAGTGCTTCATCTTACTTTCTTGTACACCTCGGACGTACACAAAGCCGCTGTAGATCCACCAAACTCGGCGTCTCGAAGAGGTTTTCTAGCAGTGGTGGGACCTGAGTGTAGTAACTCCAACCGCAGTCGAGTGGCGCCGCTGCGTCAAACACGCGCGGGTCGTCGGAGAAGCGTGAGGCCACGGCACACACCAGAAGAACATTCGCCCCGAACTTGTCGTCCCGCAGGTGCAGATTATCCGCGAGCGCCCGGGCGAACGTAGGGCGGTGTAGGAGCGGTTGGTAAATGTTGCTGTGCTCGAAGTACAGATCCACCAGGGTCGCCAGGAGGTCTGGCGATGGGAAGACGTACTGCGGTTTCTGCGTATCCGGGACTCTGGGTTTCCACTACACCGACACGAATCGGGGTGAGCGCACATGCTGGAATTGGAAGAGGAGATGGACTCACAGGCTGGCAAAGCAAGGATCGGGGGGAACTGCTGGGCGTCGCGTACCCACTGGCAGCCTTCAGCTCCGCCGCGGTTTTGACGAGCGCCGCGCCGCTGGACCTGCCAAAGAAGCGCGGCTCGTGGCTGTCTAGTTTCAGGTGGAGGAGGTCGTCAGATAGGCACGCTTCTTTCTTCGTTGGTTGCGACTCGCTCGCGTTGAGCGAGCGAATCATCGCAAGGACCTCTGGGCCTGGTGTGTTCGTACCACATTGGCTGTTTTCCAATGCCTCAGATGAGGATTTACGCTCCGACGACAGCTTGATAAACTTGATTCAACATCTGCGTCTCTCTTTGAACAATGGACTTACTCGCCTTGCGCAGAAGCTTCTCAGTGTGCGCCAGCTTCTGTTCCAGAACCTGCGTATAACTGCCCAATATGAAGAGTCGAGTGGTCCCGACAGAATCCAGGACGTACATACCTTTGGCGTTTCTGGAGCCCGTTAGAGAACATATAGCGACTAAAGTGAGCAGCTCACCGTGGTTGTTGGCGCCCCGGAATATATGCACTCTATTTTGTTATCTACGCAGGGGGTGCATTTATTCGTCGAACTTCGCAGCCCGTCACCTAGAGGGTTTTAGCCTTGCTTATATGCAACCAATGGCGACGTACATGCTCCTGTGGCAGCAATGGGTTTATTACACGCTGAAATTCAACGAAAAGACTTACTGCGTTTCTGTCTACACGCATCACAAGAGCGTTGAATGCGCCTTCTCTTTGCGGGCGCGGCGAAAATGTCTTCCGTGTCTCTCTCGGACGCCATGGACGGTCGACAATGGGGAGGGTGAAGATGAAGGTTGCTAGCAGGGACGCACTCGGATAATCGTTCCGACTTGGTTCCGATCCGACCCTGCCTCGCGTAAATGACCTGACTCACCGGCTTCCTTTTCCGAATGATTTCAAACATGAAGTGTTGATTCCGCGTGAAATCGTTTGAACCATGAAAATACGACGAGCCGCATGAATCAGCGGGACCATTTGTCAAGACCATCGATCCCGCTCCGAGTCCTCAAAAGAAAATCTTCGTGCGCGAGCTGATGACGTCGAAAAGCCGATGAGTTCATGAGCAAAACTCAGATTAAAGTACCTTCATTTCTACCACGATCAATGATACCTACGTGTTGCGTGCATCAGACTTTTGAAATTTTGATTGTGGTGCTGTACAACACCAAACAACACCAAAAAACGCGTGAAAACGCGCTGAAACGCCACAATACACAATGTCAACAATTTTTGACCAAATTCTGACAGCACCGAACAATGATCTGCGGACACCGTCAAAGCGGAATATAATTTCGCGGCTTTGGACTTCCACAGGACCTACCATGACCATGCCAAGCTCTGTGCTCGATGTGAGCCACATTCGTTGTCTTTGCGGCCGCCAGGGCCACCTCAATTTTGGGTGAACAACGCCGAAACACCAAAAAACACGTGCAATACCACAATCAAAATGTCAACTCACTCATGGGGTGCTAAAAGTTGGCCGTGCATACGTAGACCGGCAAGCAAGCGACAGATCTCAAAAACAAACTTGGTCATGCAATGGATGATTCTCCCCAACAAGCGATGTCTTCGGAAATTTATCTCCTAACACCGAACTGAGGAAGCACCAGACCGGACTTTACTTTACGACCTCACGGCTTACAAGCCCTCACGACTTTCTCTCGCCTCTTTTCTTTAGGCTCGTCGAGGTATTTCTACCTTACTATGTACATCAGGAAAAAATTGCTTGGCTACGTTGCGCCTGGTAGCCGAAATACCTGTGGTAGCCCGGTAGACAAGTACCCCTTGTGGTAGCCCGTGGTAGCCACGTGCCAACGTCTGGTAGCTGCTGGTAGCCTGTACGGTTGGCTACGGTAGCCGCTGGTAGCGCTCAGTACCTTGCACTTGAAGATACCGTAGCTGCTCGTTGCACGCAGTAGCGCACAGTAGTGCCCAATAACCAACAATAGACACCTGAAATCTCGCGAAAAGTTGGTGCAAAACATATATATTCGGACTAGCTAAACAGATGCAAACTCAAACAGGGAAAGTACTGCACTACCGCTGGTCTCCGCTAGCCGTACACGCCCGACGCGAGGTGCGAAGCGCGGCACGGCACGAGGGGCGAGTGCGGGCGGAGGCAGCTGCATGCAAAAAACATGCAGGTAACATCCATCAAGCAGCGATGTTCCACGTAAACAAGGTTGACTCACCTATACACGGCACGGCCTCCCATTCACCACTGAGCTGACTCTGCACGGTGCATCGGTCTATATAAGCGAATAGCCTTGCGTCAGATAAGACATAAATTCAAACTACGGTACTCACTGCGACATGGTGGCGAGTGGCGTCATTGGGCAGTCATGGAAGACCAAAATTTGAAGGGACTTGATGGTAGAAGAAAGGAAAGGGGGTTCGAGCTTTGAGCTTGAGGCTGGTAGGAATTGAAGAGTAGGAATTGAGGGAGACAAGCGAGAGGGAGTGGGACGAGAGGCTTGAGGGTTTCTGTGGTTTGCACGACACACGACATCGGAACACATGAGCCGTGAGAGGTTTGAGGCATTGGAGGGCCGAAGATGCCTGGAAAGATTTGAAGAAGGCTTGAGGTGGCTGGACGGTTGACAAGAGCGCGGAGGGAGGACGAAGGGAGGGCGAAGGAAGGAGGGAGATGATGGGGGGAGGCAAGGGACACGTCAACCGTGCCGTTATTTGCTGTCAAACATGACGCCATCGTGCACGTGCCGTCGGACTTTGAATGACTTGTGTGTTTTCTTTCTGTGAATTTCTGGGTGAAACCAAAGGCACAAATGAACTGTTCTTTCCACCCAGATACCATCCCGCTGGGCATCGGACGTTGTATTCTACCAAAGGAAATGAAAACAACATTATTCTGTGAGTGCCGGCAAGTTGCCGGTTACCGAGCGCTACCACCCATGACCGTCGGCTATCAGCAGCTACGGATCTGGCATCTGCGGCTCCTCGGCGCAACCAGGGCTACCAGGGCTACTGAGCACTGGCAGGCGGCTACCTGGGCTATCGGCGCTACATAATCTTGTGAGCAGCAACATAGCAAAATCTTTTTTCCTGATGTACGGAGACGGGTATCACATTGTTAAATTGTTAAACCAGGCGCCAGCCGGTTTCAAGATGACTGTCACGTCCGATTTTGAAATATACAATAAGACTAAGTGAAATTGGAGTGAAAGTACATCTGATTAGTTCCTGGGGGCGGAGATTCCGTGACACTCACTGGTAAATGCATATAGAAGTTGGTGAAGTCATTCTGGAGGAAATACGTGACGATGCGGGAAAGGAGGCACCGAGAGAAACAACGTACCACACAAGCCCGACATGCTTCTTCGGGCGCCCTTCGGCATAGTCGTCCGTAGGATCCCCGATACTCGACTTCGTTCTAGCAAATCGAATGGGGGTTGCTTGAGAGTTCGGGGCGGGTGAAAAGGCCCACCCGAGGCCAACGCGAACGTATATTAGCATGTTGGCGGTACCGACAATTGCGGGCGTCACGTCGATGAGGAAGCGGAGGTTCGAGCGGGCAGCGTAGGCGGTGACAAAGAAAATGGCCCAGACCCTACGGTGCGTCAGTTGCGAGCGCAAAAAGGATGCGCATGCACGGAGACGTACGTGGAGAGCGCGGCGCTTTCGACGATGATGGCGATGATTGACTGGGGTCGGACGAGCGGGTCAGCGAAGTACCAGAGTCGTGGAATGGATAAGATGAACCGTGAAGGTGCGACCCGCCGCTGGTTTGAGGATGCTTTGAACGCGCCAGAGCCGCCAACCGATTAATACTGGACAAGGTTGTGAGCCTCGGCGCTGTGGGCACATGCAAATGCCTACCTGTACAGTATATGTTCGTGCTGCAAGAATATTATTGGCACGGAAAATATGGAGTGGAAATATACTTGCAACACCGTACACGCGCAGTCCGAAATGATCCATCCGTTTGCCAACTGGAGGACGCTGTCGCCAGGCTGATATTTCGAAAAGTCAACTGCTATGCCAACGGTGCTTGCTGGCGGATCTTTAGCTACAATGGCTTCTGTGATATCTGGGGAACTCACCGATGAGCCCAAACAGCGTCAACGCCGGGAAAAACATAACGTAGCGGTTATGGCCCCACACGGTCCACAACCGATGCACCTAAGCACCGTTGAGAGAATCTTTTTGTGATAACAAAGGAGGGTCGCACGAATAATGCGTCCACGACGGCCAGCGACGCAAGCAGGAATGTGTTTTGGATGATTTGTGTCACCTGCGAGAAATCCCCGTAAAACCCGAGCGGGTTCGTGCCGTTGTCGATCACAACAAATGCCAAAAACAGTCGGTCGAGAGTGAGGATCCAGTGCTAATTGGATGTCAGCGAGAGAGGGACCTGGAGGTGCCAGTGGACGTACACCTGTCACCGCGATAAAAAGAACGGAGCCACCGAACAGGATGGGCGAACGCCAGATGGGACGCTGGCTCCGCATCCCTCGGGACTGAGCCGTGAGCACCAGATAGATTGAGGTGAAGAAGAGGACGAGATAAAAGAAAGTGGCGATGACTACAGTGGCCAGCGCAGTCGAAGTACGGGGGACGGTCAACATCCTGGGTGTGTGAGGGTCGACGTCGAGAAGCAAGAGCGTGAAGCGGTGCCAGACGGCGTTTACAAGTATTTGAGAACATCAGGCAGAAGCACGGATTGCAACTGGTCACCAGATGACGGTGGGTCCCGCATCATGGCAGCATCAAGAAAGAGAAATGGCGAGCGGAGGGTGCAGGAGATTTGGTAACGGATGTAGACGCAGATAAGTTGGGTAATCTCAAGTGGGTTCGTTTGGGCTAACGGAAGAACTTCAATTTGTGCAGAAAGCAACGTCGATGGAAAGTGTTGGAAGTTGGTTTCTCTCGAGAAGAAACGAGGACACTGTTACGAGTTGAAGAATCAGCCGCAGCGTGATATGACATCAGGCAATACGAGAACAATCTTGTAAGATGGATGTACGGAGCACATTCTGGGGCAGAATCTCAAGAGTCGGCCTGTGAAGGAAAATATCAGAAGGAGGGACAGCGGTATACAGTTATTCGAGCCTCACGATGACGGTTCTGTAGGTTGGTTCAGCGTCTCCTGCACTGCCTCCCAGCGACGAGAGTACTCCACAGTACCTTCCGCCCACCGGTGGTCCCCTGGCTCCCTGTTCGCGTACATCTGGCGGGTTTCTATCACGAGGAGCCTCGGGAAAATGCTGGACAGGAAACTGGCCACCGCGAAGGTGTCGTCGATCGGAGAATGTCCGAGCAGCAAATTTGTGAGGCTCGTATGGATAGTTCGTTGTTCGCTGTCGTCAAGTTCTGAAGCCGGGATTTCGTGGGCGTTGAGCTCGATCCCGAGGTACGTGAGATCGGGGCAATTGTCTGCGAAGACGCGAAGCGTGGCGAGAGTAACCCGACGATCACCGGGGAGTACTTCGTCGGGAACCAACTCCAGCTCGCGAAGATTCGGCCAAGCGCGCGCAAGGAGCAGAACCATCGCGTCGTCGAGATCGAAGCCACCGGGGATTCGGAGGCTGAGGATTACGAGGTTTCCGAAACAAAAGAGCATCTGTAACGCTGCGTGTTTGGCAGCATACGCCTCGAGCAGCACCAAACGTTCGGCGTGATAGATGTCGAGGTTAAGGTACCACAAAGTGTGGGGGATGTTCACCACCACTGATCGGTACAGAGCTGATATGGCGGAGAATGTGGTACATCCGTGGGTAGAAACGACCTTTAGATCCACGAGCGCTGGAGGAGAAAGGGCCGTGATACATGAGATTGCCACTTGGAGTGTATTTGGGTATATTTCTAGGCGCAGTAGCGCGGGAAATCGTGGGGTGTGGGGCGAGCGAGAGGAAGAGATTGCAGTAGTGTCATCGAGGTTTTCCATCGTCAGGTTGTTTAACGTCGAAAGTGTTCCCAGATGCTCGATTGCGGACGCGTCCAAATCGTTGACGCGCAGCCTCTCTATGCCCTGTAGTCCACGCACAAACAACGACGTGCTGCTGCAGATATGTTCCCGGAACCCAAAGGGGGGGACGCCTTCATAGTAGACCTCTGCGAAGGTCAGAGATGGGCACTTGAGCGCGATTCTCGGAAGGATGGACAGCGGCGGGACGGTGGAAGGAAGCTGGATGTACAGAGTGGTAATGCGGGGTCCCAGGAACATGTGAATGTGGCAGAAACGCGAGTGGTCCAAATCCGTCCAATCGAGAAAGCGCAGGTTGGGGAATAATGGGTCTCCGGGATGACAAAGGGCGAGGATTTCGAGAATCTCGAGAGGCGGTAGCTGAGAATTCCCGCCGATATACAGGTCCTTTATGCGGTGGAGATAAAACAAGGGCCGGTTCCAGTCTGCACTCATGATTGGTCGTATCATCACCTATAGGAACCCGGTGAGAGGCCGAAAACCATGACTGCACGTGAGCGTACCAAATTATCCATTGCGGTTGAGTCTCCCGGATCTACTTCATTCCACAGATCATCCGGCATGCATCGAAGAATGTGAGCGAACGTGTCTTGGACACTCCATAGGTACTCGAGAGCAGGATCCTGAAAAAACTTCGCCGTCCTTGCGAGCGCAGCGAGATCGCGGCGTCCAGACACCCCAAAGTCATCGGAAGTGAAGTGAGATGGCACCTGGGAGCAGATCATTTCAACCAGTTCAGGAATTTGCAGTACCCGATGCATCGCTGGCTTTGTCTGTGTGGAGGAAGATGAGAGGCGCAAAGCTGTGCCGTGTTGTTGACTGTTTCCGAGTCTTAAAAATTTATTTTTAAACTCGGTTTTAGGAGCCGTTTTCCCGCCAACCTCGACAGCTTTTGCTCGATGACGTTCGTGATTCGTGGTGGAAAGGTTACTGTTTAAGGGAATTCTGGTGGGACCTTTTTGCCCAGTAAGGCAATTTACATGAGCGAGATTACGCATTTTACCACCTCTCTCACGCCGCTTTCATCTTTTTCAAACGTAGGGTTAAGGTTGGCCGCTCGCCCACGACGCCCAGGAACCGGCGCCATATGCATCCGTCGCGCCGGCCATCTTCACATGTCCGGCAACGATCGTAACGTCCGAAAATTTGTCTCGCAAGTTCGTTTTGATTTTCCAATAACAGCTCCTAGGGCTTCTTCATTTCTTTAACCAACAGTGCCTCGCTCTTCCCTTGCTCGTCCGTTGCGAGAGTCCATTAGAACTCCTGAACAACCGCACCCGGTATCATTTCTTACCACATTTCAATCAAATCCTGATCATCGATATCTTTTGATGTAGGCGGATCCTGGCGGATCCGAATCGACGTGACTCAGACTCTGTCTTCCTGCCTCCATCTGCTGCCTACGACTTCGAGCCCCACTCTGACCTAACAGTCTTACCTCGTTTCTAGTGAGTTCCTTTCGACCCGCTATGCAAGACGCTCAGAGTGTGCTCAGCGATGCGTGTATCAATTTACACCGAAGTCGAGCCACCAGGTAACCATCTGGCCTCGCTTTTCGCTTGCGCCCCAGTCTCATCTCCTGCTAGAACAGCGACCATGCCCCCCGCTACCGCTGGATGGTCCTATTCTGTTGCAAGTCTTGTTTACCCCCTCTCCTGCTGTTCCGGCTCCCTCTGCTGCTGTCCCGGCTTTGTCTGCTGCTGTCCCGGCTCCATCTGCTGCTGTCCCGGCTTCATCTGCCGCGGGCGATATCGCTATTCCTGTCGTCCATCCTCAATCTTCCGAAGTGTCGGCTGTTCAGCCTCCTTCGACGTCTCCGGGTCTGACGCTGCGCGGTCTTGCCGCCTTACTGATACGGGCCGTTCTCGTTCTGAGCCTCTGCTGGATCGTCTGGATTGTACCCGCTGGCGGCATCAAAACCTCCGGTCATAACCGTCCAGGTGAGTGTCAGTGTGGTCATGGAAACCTCTTGCTGATGCACTAGACGTCCGGCTCGCCTCAGATGTTCCCGCATCTGGCTCTTGCCCGGCGTGGCAGGGTTCGGATCCCCCGTGTTCCGTATCCTGCCCACGACCGTATCTCGGCAGTTCACTGCTTGAGTTCGGTCCGTATTCGTGCCCGGCGGATGCCCGACGGGGCGATGTCGAGTTTATGGCACGGGGGTCGGCGCGCACCTCCTCAGCACTTGATGCAAAGCGTGTCCATATAAAATTGTGCCCTCCGAGCGCCCGACGGGGCCTCGCGGCATGCCCGATTATGGGCTATTTAAACCGCCTGATTACGTCCGCCCTTATATTGGGCTACGTGATCATGGACATAATAAAAACGAAGTTAAACCACCCTTTCGAGGGAAACATAAACATGAAATCCAGTTTGAGCATGACCGACCGCAATTCGGTCGCTCCTGCAGGCATATGTAATGAAGATGGAATTCAAATGACACTCAGTTACCCATTTCAAGGAGGTTGTTGTGTTGCGAGCCTGATCACAGGCAACCCTTTCAATTATCTTGAACGTTTTGCTGATTGCGCGCCAACTTTGGCTGCTGCATCTCCTAGTAGCTCCGTAATTTTTGGCGGTGGAGCACGACAAACGATCAATGGACGGCGATTATCGCCTCACCTTGTCCACGCTAATGGTATTCCATCTTGGGTCCATATGGAATACACTTATGAGTTCCAGTGCACGCGCGCTAATCTTGGGGAAATTTTAAATCGGCACAGAAATTGTGTCGCTGCCCAGATGCCGTTGAGTAAAATTATGCAAATGCTAACAAAGCCTGAGGTTCTCGCGTTGTCTAAATTGCACCAAGTATGGATACCCGCTAGACTCAGTGCGGCGAAGTGCAAAGAACGTTTGGCCGAACATGTATGTGTCGACTGTCTTGAATTAATTACTGTGTTCTGCTGCACCAATGCAGACAGCAAAGGAAAGCTCAAACCAACGGTGATTCATCCGAATGTGGCGAAACGACCCAAGAAAGTCAAATATGTTCTGCGGACCCCCGCCAGGCTAGCATGCGAGGCTCTTCAGAGAAAAAAAGCGGTTTACAGACTCAAAATGTTGAGACGAAAGAATACTGGTCGGCTCAAGGACACTGTGTTTCCACCGAAGCCACTCAAGAGCTCGGATGCCCATCGTATAATATCCAACCATTGCAAGACTGTCAGTCCCAGAAATTTTGTCGAAGCCGGCTGTGCTGTGTGTGGCTGCCTTGTGCAGTTGAAAAACCTCACGTTGTTGGATGAATTCGATGGAAGCCTCGCTCTATTGGTCAGGTCCGGTGTAACTAGAAAAGAGCGCTTCAGTCTCAGTGATCCTATCGAGGAGTTGGAAGGGCCCGTGCTCGCGGAAGGATGCAAGCATATCTGCGTGGATTGTGAGACTTTTTTAACCAATGGTATAGTCCCAAGAACCGCACTTGTACGCGATAATTGGATAGGTGCGGTACCTCCTCAGCTTGAAGATCTAACTTATGCTGAAGGAATAATGATTGCCAGGGTCCGTCACAATAGATGTGTGGTCAGAGTCAATTCCGGTCGTGTTAGGATGAGTGCGAATGCGATAATGTTTTCGCAGCCAGTTTTGTCGATCCTAAATCGTCTCCCTCCCTCCAAAAGCGAAATGAGCGACATCCTTGCTTTCATCTTCATGGGTTCTTCAGCGCCCACTCAAGAAGATTTCGAGCGAACTCCGATGCTCGTACGCAAAAGTAAGGTTGTGGCAGCCTTGCGATGGTTGAAACTAAATCACGAAGGTTACAAAGACCTTGAAATTTCGAAGGAGAATCTAGATTCATACGCAGAAAGGGACATACCAGTCGTTGTTGATTTCCACCGAACCGGCCAGGAGGTGAGTGATGCAGTTCCCGCAGGTACAACACCCGTGTACGAAGTCGCCCGAGAGGATGGTACGAAAACTGGGAAGTGCAGCTTCGCTGTCCATGGCCTCACCGGAACGGAATACGCAACTGCAACAATGAAAACTATCAAATCCGTAGCTCTGCAACATCTCACTCACAAAGGAAAAATGTTGGGAATTGGACGCTCCGAGTTGCCGGTGAGCATGTACGACGATCCGATGGCGTACCCGGGTATGTTCCCATGGCTATTTCCCTACGGGAAAGGTGGTATAGGTCAGCCAAGTCATTCTAACAAGCAAGGGGATTTAACTCGCAAGAAATCACTGCTCCTATATCACGACAAACGGTTTCAACTTGACACTTATTTTCCGATGATTGCGTTCAACCACGAGCAATTAAAAGCCGCTTCAACGGGTAGTATGCTGTTGGCAAAGAGATCCAAGTTCGCTGGAATTGCACGCAGACTTTCAGCAGTGAATCCGGAAGTTGCTGGCAACATAGCAGATAGGATGGCTGCTGGCGACCATGTCAAACCCTCAAACCCGGCGGAGCAACTTTGTTTTGACTTGATTAAGGATTTGGATGGAGTCGCGGGCCGAGTCAAGGGTTCCATAACTTCGAAGAAGTACATGCGCAACGAGATTTGGTCGACAGTAGCCTTTTTCAACGCACCTACATGGTTTATTACACTTGCTTGGTCCGATGTTCATCACCCACTAGCTCTGTACTACGCTCAGACGGATACTGTATATCGCCCGGAGATACTTACATCGAAGGAAAGGAACAAATTGATGTCTCGCAATCCTGTTTCGGCTGCCAGATTTTTCCATTTCATGGTTGAAGCTTTTATTGCAGATGTCCTTGGCTGGGAAAGCCAGGAGCGCGGACTTTTCGGCCACACCAACGCTTTCTACGGTACAGTAGAGCAACAAGGTCGGTTAACTCTACATATACATAAGCTTATCTGGATAGCAAACGCGCTATCCCCACAAGAGATACGGGATCGCCTAATGAACCCGAACTCACGATTCAGAAAGCGACTTATAACTTACCTCGAGGATTCTCACCGAGCAGAGTACTTCCATGGATCGAGCGACGCAGTGATTGCCAGTCGAAAAGTCAACCCAGTGCCGGCAGATGCAGACAGCGACGATGAGATCGACTGGACTTCTGACTATCGACCACCTACCCAAACTCTGCCAAAACCCCCTCCACGGCGGTGTAAGGCTGCGTCGTGTACCGAGTTCTGTGCCAATTGCAGACGTCTTGATCGTTGGTGGAAAGGATATGAACTGGAAGTGGACGACTTGTTGCTGCGTTCCAATGTGCACACACACTTTCTTTCTGTTGAACATCAGCGCGCTGAAGACGCGAAAACTAGATGGAGGAAAAATAAAAAGAGCAAGAAAGTCACCGAGTTCAAAATTAAGCGCGAAAGAAAGGGATGCTTGACAAAAACCGGCGTGTGCAGAGCTAGGTTCCCGCGAGAGGTGCATCTCAAATCAAGCATGGCGGATGACGGCCACATCGACGTAAGACACATTGAACCAATGATGAACACTGTGAATCCGATCCTAACCTTTCTCAACCGATGCAATACTGACGTCTCAAGCATGCTATCTGGAACAGCAGTCAAAGCCGTGGTTTCCTACGTCTCAGATTATATTTCAAAGTTGAGTTTGAAGTCGTACCAAATGTTTGCCTCTGTCTACGATGTTTTCCAAAAAGATTCAGAGATGCTGGGAGGATCAGCGAGGGATAAGGACAATGCACGGCACATGATGAGGAAAATGGTGAATTCCATGAGTGCCAAGATGGAAATTGGCAGTCCCATGGCTTCGATGTACCTGCTCGGGAACCCGGATCACTATGCAAGCCACAACTATGTGCCGTTCGCGTGGAGACAATATGTCCAGTTTGTGCGTCATTTTTGGGTAGAATCTATCAAGGAAGAGGAAGAAGAGGAGGATGAGGAGGACTGGCCAGGACGGGATAATGAGGAACGAGTCCCAATTGGACACATAGATGGAAAATTTGTACCGAGCTCTGCGGTCGACGATTATAGGTATAGACCTCTTGAGTACAGTAATCTGACTCTGTACGAGTGGGTTCAGTGCGCTACCAAGAAGAAAAGGACTCCTAAACAGCGTGAAGATTTTGAAGAGGATATCAGGCTCACACGACATGCACGGTCTGATCAATACAAGGCTGCATTATCGAGGTTGAACAATGAGGATGAATTATTCTCTGATCAGGAAGACGCACTCGAAGATGAACCAGACGAAGATGAGTATCGGGTTGAACTTGCAGCATCGATGGCAGGACAGAACGACGACGAATCAGACTGGGAGACTGATGATGAGGATGATATCATATTGGAGAAAGATGCAAGAAATAAAAAGGCAAACCGGCCAGTTCCACTGCCATTCATGCCGGATCACCCCCTATTCTTCTCGCACTCGGTATCGTGCGACTTCGGAAACTTCTACACCGTGATACCGAATTTCATTGGCGGCGCCATTCCACGATCCGACAAGGGTGACCGGGCTGCTTACTGCATGACCATCCTGACACTTTTCAAGCCTTGGAGATCACCCGGCGACCTGAAAGATTCCCTGTCCACCTGGGAACAGGCATTTAAAGAACATCAATTTACGGAGCGCCAGTCCCAGCTGATAAAAAATTTCGATGTCAGGTATGAATGCAATGATGCGAGAGATGACCACTTCGCACAAATGAAAAAGAAACTTGCAGAATCCAAGGCAGCAGGAAAATCCCTATGGCCATCCGGATTTTTGAGCTACAAAGACAAGTTCGCGGAGGATCTCAACGATTTTGACTACGGCTCCGATGACGACGAGCTGGAGGATAATGACGATGATGTTGAAAAAGGCCCAAAGACCCTGAGAATGCTGGCCGAGGCAAAAGACATTAGAAACATCATGCAGACAAGCGGTTGGTTAGATGCCTCTGTTGACGGATTACCGCACGTAGAGAAGGATCATCTCATGGTCCCACTGAGACCGAGGATGGAGTGGGTAACCACAGTCAAGCATCAACGATCGGAGCTCACAGCAAATAAGCTTGCCAACATGCCCCCGGTGTCTGAAATAAATAAGCGGCGGAAATTGCTCAATAGCACAAGTATCTTACCTCACGACTATTTCAACCATCGCTCAAATGTGGATGCAGCGACTAATGCGGACATTGTGTCCAGCATAATTATGTCTTATCAGCTCAACACAGAACAGACAAGAGCATTCAGGATAGTTACGGATCACGCATCTAGTGCGCAAATTATGCCGCTGCGGATGTATCTTGGCGGAATGGGAGGTACAGGTAAATCCCAAGTGTTGAAGGCCATGATCGAGTTCTTCAAGCGGAGGAATGAAGATTACCGGTATATAGTCCTTGGTCCAACTGGGTCTACGGCTGCTCTGTTAAACGGTTCAACTTACCATTCGGTTTTCAGAATTCCACGAGAGTCCAAAAGTAAGAATCGTGATGACATTGAAGGCATCCGGAACGAAGGTTCGTCCCTGGCATCGGTCACTGAGCGCTTGCAAGGGGTAGACTATGTGTTTTTGGACGAAATATCCATGATATCCTGTAACGACCTTCAGCTGATAGCTACTCAAGCCGCGAAAGCCAGGAATATCCACGATGATTCGTTTGGATCCTTGAGTATGATTGTAGCGGGTGATTTTGCGCAGCTACCCCCAATGACGGGCCCATCTTTATATAGCGGAACAGTCACCCTCCAGGTTTCGGACGCTGTAGACCAGCGGAATCAGAATGCCGTGCTGGGAAGAATCTTATGGCACCAATTCAACACTGTGGTAATGCTACGTCAGAACATGAGACAGCAAACGCAAACCGAAGACGATGACAAACTGCGATGTGCGTTGGAAAATATGCGATATGGAGCGTGCACTGAGAAGGATATTGAGTTCCTTGAATCCAGGATTGCAGGGTTCAGACCTGAAAATCCCAAACTGAATGCGAGAGATATCAGGAATGTGTCTATTATCACGGCACGCAACAGCCAGAAAGACGCACTAAACAAGATGGGGGCAGAGAGATTTGCGCGGGATACGAACCAGACCTTGATAGAGTTCTGTTCAACTGACCGAATCAGTGCAAGATCCGTGGATAAGAGCAAGTGGAAAAACTGCGAGCAGTCCGGAATCAAGCGAATGACTAAGTCGTTGCAGAAGAAGTTATGGGACGCTCCGCCTTCAACGTCGAACGAGTTCATACCTGGGAAACTGACACTTTGCCTTGGCATGCCGGTAATGTTGCGCGCAAACGATGCGACCGAGCTGTGCATCACAAAAGGGCAAGAGGCAGAAGTTTGTGGTTGGCATTCCACAGAAGGATCCGATGGACAGCAGATATTGGAAACCCTATTTGTGCGACTCGTTAACCCGCCAAGAACTATTCAAATTGGCGACCTACCAGAGAACGTGGTCCCCTTGGTACGAACCGTAACCCACATCACCTGCTTGTTATCGGACGACACCCTGCTCTCGGTTTTGAGGGACCAAGTCGTATGCCTGTTGAATTTTGGGATGACCGATTATACGGCTCAGGGTAAATCCAGAAAGAAGAATCCGGTTGAACTTACGCACTGCAATGACCATCGGTCCTACTACGTCGCACTTTCCAGAGGTTTCACCGCGGAAGGCACGGTGATAATTCAAGGTTTTGACTCAAAGAAAATAACATCGGGAATGTCGGGCTATCTTCGTCAAGAGCTGAGAGAACTAGAAATCTTGGATGAGATTACAAGATTGCGGTTTGAAGGGAGACTTCCACCCTCTGTAACAGGACTCTACAGACGACGGCTGATTCGCAGTTTTTACGCTTGGAAAACAGACCATCGTGATCCACCGCATTTTCATCCAGCGATGAAGTGGAATCCTTCGATGGGGCCGCGTGTTCCAGAGCCAGAGATATATACTGAATGGCGTCCATCCCGTGCTCATAGCAGGAAAGAAAAAAAGTCCCTCTTGACGCAGTTGGCCCGATGAGCGACGTCAAGGTTCCAGTAGCCGATGGCAGAGGCAAAAAGCGAGCTAGAGATGACCCAGGAGAACGAGTAACCGGTGAAAGCGGCACGTTGAATGTTTCCTCCGTACCTCACCGTATTCGTCCTGCAGGCCTTGTTTGGGACTCTTTTGACCACAGCTGTGGTTACGATGCAACGTTCACGATACTAAGCAATCTGTGGTTAGAAAATCCCAATGGATGGACGGCAGATTTTACCTACATGAGCGGCTTCCTGGGCGAGCTAGCAACGTTGCTTCAATCGGCTGCAGAGGGAAGAATATTGCTTGAGGCAGCCAGGAATTCAGTCAGACGGGCCATGCATAGATCCAAGCCTGACTACTTTCCTTACGGACCTAACACGACTTCGATAGATAGAATAGCCCAGGTGATCTTGCCCACAAAATACTATGCCGTCGGAAGACAGTCTTGCAGTGGCTGCGGATATATCGATCAGCAGAGCTACGGCATCCTGGAGTCTTATCTGTCAGCTGGATTGAGTACGAGACGAACGTACCCCAACGGTGTGACGCTGCAAGAATGGTTGAATAATTATCTGACGAAAGGTCGTCTAGATTGTCCGAGCTGTCGATTGAGAGGGATAAGAAGCAGATTAGCGATGATCTCGACGCTGAGAGCTGTGCCACCAGTGATTCTGCTGGACATAAACAGTGAAAGACTTATCTTCGACGACGAGCTAGTGTTTCCCTGCGACGGTGCGGACATCAAGATGAGAGTACGGGGAATAATATATGGCGGCCAAGGCCATTTCACGTGTAGATACATAGAGAAAGGTGGGGAGATGTGGTTTCATGACGGGATAACCACAGGGAGACACTGTCTTCCAGAGGTTAGCATCCACAATGTACCGGACAGATTGACGCTGCACCATTGCGGTGAGAAGAAGGCCGTGGCCGTCATCTACGCGCGGGATCTTTGATGTCGTGATCCGATTAGATAGGTATTTAAGTTGATACTTGAGTTAATAATTCAATATTAAAAATGAACAAGACTCGGTTTGCCATGCGCATGCAATGGCCCTCAAGCCCAAGTGTTGAGCATTAGCTAATCCCAATTGAATCCGAAAGGAGACAAAGACAGAAAGACAGAAGGGCTGCGACGGCTGTAGAAGGTCGGGGAACGCGAGAATAGCAGTCAGTAGCCAACATGAGTAAATAATTACCGTCATATAAGGGAGTATGGAAGAACATTGTATGGATAATATCCGAAATTTGTAAAGAACAGAGGGAGAAGGTCACTATAGCTTGACATCGAGCTGGAACAAAGAAGGATTTAACATAGTCCGATAGAATGCTGGGATGACAATCTGCCGCCTGACACAATCAGGAATCAGAACTCGCAGAACAAGGAAATACGCACCTAAACTGACTCAGAATTATGCAGTGCCGCGGTTCTCATGATGTTCAACTCTTGCCATGGAGGAAGCCCGAAGATGGGCGGAAGTTCATCCCAAAATCTGAGAAGGGCGTTGTCATGATGTGACCTCGCCGCGATTTTGCAGGGATCGCAGAATTCGTTCCAACTCCACGCATCGTCATTCCAGACATCCAAGGGCATCAAGTCCGCCCCTTTCTGCTGTTCGCAGAAGTATTCATACAGTGAAGTGAGGCGATAATGATTGCACTTTTCCTGAGACGTGCATGAAGGAGTCGATGGTAGGGTGAGAAATGTGGTCATTGCCCCGGTCCCTCGCCGCAGTCCGCTGTACGCGGCCAAACATCTTTGAACGACCGCTTCGTCGGCTTCGAGTGCGGCAGCTTGTCGCAGTCGATCGGCACCCGCAGTCGCGGCCCTATAGTGAGCGATTGGAAGTAGCCACAATGCGCCAACCTCCGTGACCGCGTGGATTATTTTGAGGTCATTGACAGGATCGGCGTGGGTGTTATCGTCAATACGATCCGGGAGATAATCAAGATAGTTGTTCAGCGATCGGGGTCCGTATTGGATGGACAAACGTTCGAGAGCGCGGGTGTAGAGATACTGCACGTCGTACTTGTGGGCAAGTCGAAGAACCCCCAGAACGGCATCGAGTTTGACGCGCGCCGGTGGTGGCATGAAGTAGCTTACGAGGATTTAGAATCGCGATTACTTTTAGCTAAACACTGCAGACGTACCTCGAGTCAAATATCGCGGAGAGGAACGCTTCGACATCCGTGGCGCTGTCCGATAGATTGACTACGGGGCTCTCCTCCATCATTTCTGTATCTCCGTCCTGATGTTGGGGAAATGCTGCCATATCTCGAAAAACGGACGACTGCCCAGCGAGAATCGATTTTGGGACACGGAAAATTTTCGTTTCTGCCCTGAGGACCAGGGTGTCACTAGAGAACCACAGGTGATCCACACGCGTATCGCTATCCATCGTAGCCGGATCACGAGCAAGAACGAAAAGATTGATGGTCGAAACCAGAGATTATAAGGCAGATGGATGAGACCAAGATGAGAGGAAGAAACAAGGGTGGCCAAAGCTTGGCCGTGTCTGACGTGATGATCAATCATCGGCACGCCTCCACTGGAGGCGTGCCGAAAGCAGATGGCATCTGCTTTCAACCAAATTTCGACGCAAAAATCCAGGTAATGCTGGAGAAGGTAGCAGTCTCACAAACCCTCGGCCCGAGTGAATCCATAGTCACCTCTCAAGGTACGTATCAATCGGAGAAATTGTAAATTTATAAACGCCACCAGCTGCCGCGGCGCTGGCAGCTTGTTGAATCGCTAAGTACTTCTTAGGCTTCCACTGAGGCTGAAAGCTGATCTTTAGCACGGCCTTGATAGCGGCATGGATGCTGCTGCTGCTTGCCGCTTCATCACCGTCCCTTCATGCAGTTTGGCCACGAGTCTCCTTCCTAAATCCGGTGACTTGCGCTTCAGAGCCACCTTACGCTCGTGCTACTGCCGTAATGAGCTGCTGGACGCCCTACACTGCCGGTCCGATCCACCGTTTTCCATATGCCCAACAACAACGTTATTCTGGGCGTGATTGACGGGTTCAGTATGATCTCCGCGAATTTCCCCTAAAATCGCCGTTGATATTGACGAGGACTCGCACATAACCCATGCAGATTGCAGTGATATTGTCCATTTAATCGCAGTCCATCTCGGAGCTCAGGCGGAAAGCAAGGCCTCCGGCAATGTGGCGATTGGATGTGGCGGTCAATCTGTCAATCACTCTCCCATTTGCCTTTCAAAAGCCGGAGTTCAATTTTAGCATGGCAGCTGTGGACCTTCGCCGTGCCTTATTATCTCACCCAGCCATGATGCACGTCCTTGACTCTCGCCTGCATGGCCTACGACACGGTTCCGGCCAGTCCCACTCCAAATGGCTCACAGGCGCGGCAGCGCAAGAGATTCAGGTTCTGGGTCCTTGCAGGAATGGTCTTCTTCGTGTTTGTGTCCCTTGTATTCGCGCGGAAGCAATTCGCGCGGACACAGGTCGAGCAATTTCGGCCGGAGCCACATGCACTTATCCCAGCACCTCCCCCGCCGCGTATCTATCTACGAGCGGGGGATGTGAGTCGAGAGGGACTTGGGGTTCGTCTTCTGCTCTCATACGTTCGACCATTGAAGCGTTTCTCTCGCAGTCCACACTTCAGCATTTTAAGCATAGCATTGTTTTCTCGAATGCGCTACATACCTCTCTCCTGCTCGCTGCAAACGATCCTTACGAGCTGCGCCCATATTCAACCTCGGAGCTTTACAACGGAGACAGAGATTTTTGTCTTGACGTATCCAGAGCCTGTCGGATTCAAGCGTACGTGCCGCATGAAGAACGCGAGCGCCTCGTACGCGCGTTATGTGAAGGACAGCCGGGGGCGATAGAGAGAATGGACCAAATTAGAACCGCTATGGCCGAGTGCACAAGCATTGTGGATACCGAAGACAGCGAGGTGCGTAAGGGTTCTCTGTATTAGCGGTATTCACTCCATTGAACGGCGTCCTGTAAGACAACCAACGACCTCAACGGCTGTGTAATGGGATGGGTCCGCGAGCGACTGGCGCCTCCACCGCTTCATCCACCACTCACTGCCCCGCTGACACGCCCAATTACCGTCGGCGTCCACATCCGCTGGGGTGACACCGCCGCCGAACCAGGCGAAGATATGGCAACTCATACATTTTACGGCTCTTGGTCACTCCCGAACATCGTTCGCGTCCTCGCTGACCTCCGCGAGTACGCCCATCCGCACGGCATCGCCCTCACGATTGCAATGCAAAATGCGGATCCCACCGTGCTTGCATTTTTAAACGAACCAGTGTATACACTCCTTGACTCGGACGACGCCTTCACGGACCTCCGCGTGCTGAGCCAGAACGACGTGCTCCTTCTGGGAGAGTCTTCGTACGGTGTGATGGCGCACCTGCTCGCGATGCCTGGGCTAACGCTCGTGGAGGGTGGTGGATTGTGCGTGCTCCTCACAGGGGATATTCATGCATTCACTGATGTGTTTCCAGCCATAAATTCATTAATACCAGTGGCTTCGGTAGGCACGTTGTTTTCTTGGATGATTATACACCGGAGAGCCTACAGCTGGTGGTTGAGCGAATATAATCAAGTACAGTGGACTATGGTTGAATTGTTGCGTCTACCGAACACGGGTGATAACTTAGCAAGAACGCGACCGCAGTTGACTAAATTGAACAATGCCTTCATGAACAAGTACCAATAAGCTTTACCCCTGCGACCCTGAGGCAACGTTCAAAGTATTCCCCAAACAACGCTTGAAAGGATATACCGCCGCTCCGCGTCAGGCTGAAACCCGACACGTACAAATCTAGGACACCGGCTGAGATATTGACTCTTCGGTGTCCGTTGCCGCAAGTGTCTTCTAAGTCTGTAAATACTCTGCCATATCTATAATGGCTTAGCTACTTATTCGACATCAGCTTCCTGTTAGTTCGAAGATCGTGGAATCCTGGTTCAACCGCGCTCATGCCGAAATATGTGCGTGGGAGAAAACATCGGCTGACTGTGGTAATATGATGGATCGGAGTTTGAACTCAGTTACATAACGTTCTTGTCTCGAACGTCCATGTCGACAAGCGATCCTTCCACTGTCGCGCTGGAGCCCTACCTTCCTCCTGAGCTGGAGCGCGAAATCTTCGAGATCGCTGCAGGCGAGGCTCCAGGAACTATTCCCACCCTGCTCCGGGTTTGCCACCGGGTCCATGCGTGGTGCGTTTTTATCTCGGTCGCTTTGGTCCGCGTTTTTAATTCCCTGCAAAGGGTTGAACCGCTGCTTTACACAGTTCTCTACACAGGCGATTGGCACTCACCTCTCATGCTGGCGGTCCAATCCAAATCAGAAGTCTTCTTGCGAAACGCCGTGCGCCATATTTTCCTCGGTTGCCCCCTCGTGGTATCCGAGTTACAGAAGAATTTCTTATTGAAGTGTTCTGGCCTCGTTAACCTGTATGTTGATGGACGGTCTTCTCCCGAATTTCTCCTTGCCTTCGACAAGACACGGCTGCAACGACTGAGTCTCGTTTTCTCGCCTGCTGATTCCGAATGGCCACGTTCGACGTTCCAACTCCCGGTCTTTCTGTCCATTACACACCTGGACCTAATTCTGGAAGATGCACCTAAAACTCGTCGTTCAGGCTGGCAGGACTGGTCAGCCCTTGTTGCGCTACCCGCGCTTACGCACCTATGCTTATCCCACTTCCCCCGGAAGGTTCTGCTCCGTGCAGTGGTGGAATGCTCCAATCTTTCAATCCTAGTCGCCAGGGTTTGGGGTTCGGCGATCCGCAGAGACGCCATTGCGTTGGCTCTTGCGACTGCTGATCCACGTATGGTGATAATGGTGGTGCCGAAACCCCGAGGAGACCGGATAATAGGCGCGCGGGGTGGTAACGACTTTTGGCTGCGCGCAGAGGCGTTTATTGCCAAGAAGACACGGGGCGAAATCGACGGTACGTTTTTTACCATCAGCTGTCCCCGAAGAGATCCTAATTTTGACCAGAGAGCTGCTATTTTCTGGACAATGTGCGCTAGTTTATTGAAGGTGGCTCCCCATCTACTGTGCAATGTTTTCGCTGGCAAACACAACCGTCGCGTAACTTCAACGGAAGTCACTGGCTATTCGCTTCTTTGCTTCCCCTTCAATGAACGGCGCGCCAAACTCGGATATTTTCCGCACCGTGGAATTTAATGCGTCTCTGCCAATAACACCTTGTACCCCTCAACCCCTGCCCATGAGTTTTGGCGCGTTGGACGCACCCACGGCCATCGGACCGACAACCGAGGTGGAGCGAAGGTCGAGTGGAAGTGATCGTTTCCCTCCATTCTGTTCCACCGATCGGTCTCACTCTTCCGCTGTCACCTGGGTTAGAACGCCGTCGCCTGACTGGTCAGTACAGGGGCAAGTGGAGCTCGCCGAGAGGCTCCGTGCCTCCTCCGAGCAGCTCGTTTGTCGTGGAGATCATCGAATTTCTCGCGGCGAATTGGGCCGACGGCAAGCGGAAATTTCCACGACGTGAGCTTCAACGCCGGACGCCGGACCACATTTTTACCGGTTCATATATTCAACAACGTGCGCCCGGAGGAATGGAAAGCCTCCTGAAATATTCAGGAGCCGCGGAAGCGATCGATCGGTGTGCGGACCAGCGGACCAGCGAGACCGCGGATGTAAAAAAGTCTCGTCTCCTTACCTCTCCTTACCTCTCCCCTTTTCATCCCCTGTCCGCGCAGGTATAAATAAGACCCCCTAGCTCTGTAGGAAATCATCACTCCGGTGATCTCCCCCCACTCCCACCCACCCCCACTTCCACTCTAAACCACAAATGCCTTCATTCGCTCCTGATGTTGAGCGCGGAATCCCCATGCATGCTATGACCTTGTCCCTCCCTCCCAACGCATTCGTCCCCCAAGACAGTGCCCCCTCCACCCCCGCTCTCGAGAAAGATAACGTTCTGTCGCTGCGGGCGGCGGAGAAACAGAACGCTCCCCCCCTTGCCTTCCCGAAGAAGAAACGCACGACTAGCCGTTGGATTCGGTTTCAGTTATGGTTCAACACGTATAGGTACGCCGTCGTCCACGTCCTTTCGCACTATGCTAACCGCGCATTGCAGAAAATTCTTTACCTTCATCGTCTCTTTGAATCTCGTTGCATTGGTTCTCGCCGCCACCAACACATGGGCATATCCCAGAAGATTTGCGGGCGCGTTCGTTTTGGGCAACCTGCAGTGTGCTATCTTGGTTAGGAACGAATTATTCGGGCGGTTCTTGTACCTGCTCGTCAACACCCTCTTCGCAAAGGTACGCGCATTCCCACTTAGCTTTGATCCGTGCTCACCCATTGTCGCAGTGGCCGCCTCTCTGGCTTCGTCTCGGTCTCACATCGGCTCTTCAGCATCTCGGTGGTGTGCACACGGGGTGCGCCACGTCTGGCGCCGCTTGGCTTGTTTATCGTCTCGTCCGCATCGGCACTCATTACGACCGCTACCCTACCTCTATCGTCGCTTCGGGAGTCGTCACCACTGTTGCTGTGTTCGTCTCTATGGCTTCCGCTGTACGTCTTCGGCCCCTCTTCCTCTTTGATCTCATAACTGACGCTCTTCAACAGATTCCTTGGGTTCGCAATACCCACCACAACATTTTCGAAGTGTTTCATCGTGTCGTCGGGTGGATCGGTCTTATCTCAACTTGGGTCTTCGTCGTCCTCGGCGACTCCTACAATCATCAAACCCACTCTTGGGGTTCGAGCGGCATCCGAATGATCAGTCACCAGGATTTCTGGTTCGCAGTTGTCATGTCTATTTTGTGAGTGCAGCTCAGTCATCTCTCGTCAACGCACTCTAACCACTGCCTTCAGCGTCATCACTCCCTGGCTCACCGTGCGCCGGGTCCCCGTCCAGATTGAATTGCCATCGCCAAAAGTCGCTGTTTTACGTTTCGAGCGGGGTATGCAACAGGGCCTGCTGGCCAGAATTTCGCTAGGATCGCAATTGGAATATCACGCATTCGGAACTATTTCGTACGTCTCTCATTATCTTGCCCTTCGCTTCCACGCTGACCGCTCTGCAGTAAGGGCAAAGACTCCAACGAGCATTACTTGATTTGTGGTGTCCAGGGCGATTTCACTAAGTCCCTCGTTCAGAATCCGCCGACACATATGTGGACGCGTCAGCTAAAGGTTCGTTGTTCTTTCTCTTCGCATACTCCCTCATACTGATTTTTTCTCCCTCCAGTTTGCCGGTGTTTCCAACACCACGAAGATATATAAACGCGGAATTCGCGTCTGCACCGGAACGGGTCTCGGCGCCGCCCTCTCGAGTTGTTTGCAAAGCCCTGATTGGTACGTGCTCACACTCCGAGCGTGTTTCTTCCACTGACTTCGCATGCACAGGTACCTCATCTGGATCGGCTCCGACCAGGCAAAGACTTTTGGCCCTACGATTTCGTCATTGATTACCGATAACCTGCCGCCGACGCAGTACTGTCTCTGGGATTCGAAAGAACGCGGGAAACGACCCGACATTATGAAGCTGATCAAGGAGACGTACGACTCGTGGGGCGCCGAAGTCGTGTTCATCACATCAAATATGGGG
This sequence comes from Mycena polygramma, assembly GCA_029449255.1. Taxonomy (NCBI): domain Eukaryota; kingdom Fungi; phylum Basidiomycota; class Agaricomycetes; order Agaricales; family Mycenaceae; genus Mycena; species Mycena polygramma. The sequence goes on from JARKID010000112.1 coordinate 126,161, forward strand.
GGGAACACCGAGATGATGGAGGGGTGCAAGAAAGAGGGGATACCTGCCTTTGGTACTTTGGTATGCGCTTTTCTTCCAACCCGTTTAACGCGCTAACTGACTTCTACTTTTTCACAGTGGGATTTCTAGGACTTCTCTTTTCGTTGCTTATTATCATAGATTGCATGGAGCTGGCTCTGCACCGTAGAATGTATTTGGATTTGAGTCGTCGTAAAATGCTACAAACTGGAACCGTCAGGGAACTAATTCTAGCCCTTTTTCACATGTGTGCACATTTTGAGAGTCATCAACGATGCAATCGGCCTGGATCTTAACTTTTAGCAACTACCTGAGCTGGAGACGAATCCTGACCGTACTCAGCATACGTACTTGAACTTGTTTTGAACCACATCGGGGCCGTTGGACACGCCGAAACAGCATCAACATCAACAGTCTAATCAGAATCACATCAGAAATTTACCCGAAACTCTTCCTCAACCACGACCATCATGCTCACGATCGCTATACTTGCCACAGGCCGCTCGCACATAGCACATACACAACTTTGCGCAATTCTTGCGTGTACTTGCGTCACCCGAAGAGGGTATTTCTCGGATGCTCATCCGACCGTGGGTTCCAGCGCCGACGGAGCACGCCCGCAGTTCCGCTTTCCCCACTTTCCACTCTCGTTATTGAACGGCTCATCTTGGAGAGTATAAAGCCGCTATTGGCGTCAAGGCAACTCCCATCTTCTCCCCATGTGCTCCCATCTTGCGTTCGCGGCTTTTGCCGCCCTCCTCACGCCCGGAGTACTCGGTCTCCACGAAAGAACCTATCATTCCTCTCCGCTTGCGATCCAGCCATTCACTATCCTTAAACGCACCGCCGACTACGATCCCGACAATACCGCCCTGTATCTCACATGCCCTGCAGGCAACGATGTCGTACAACCCGCGGCCACGATATACGACTCCACGGGCGAGCTTGTCTGGGCCGACCCGAGTCTCGCCTGCTCGGATCTGAACTACCAGACGTACGATGGGCAGCAGTTCCTTACGATGTGGGTCGGCACGGGCAACGGCGCGTCGGGGCTGCAGACGGGCTCTGGGAACGGTATCATGCTGAACTCGAAGTACGAGATCGTGCAGAACGTCTCTGCTGTCAACCCTGGGCTCACGGATCTGCATGAATTCCACATCGTTGGAAATAAGACTGCCCTCGTGACCGCGTTCAACCCCATACCGGTGAGTTGCCTATCCGTCCTACTACGCATCCTTGTTGACGGTGCTGTCTTACAAATTAGCTTAACTTGACATCGGTCGGCGGCCTGAAAAACGGGTGGTATTTGAACTCCATCTTCCAGGAGATCGACATCGCCACTGGCGATGTCCTCTTCAACTGGACCTCCATCGACCACATCGCGCTCAACGAGTCGTACAACAACATCCTGCTCACTGGTGAGGGCACCAACTCGTCCACCGCATGGGATCCCGTGCACATCAACTCCATCGACAAAGTCAGTAATACTAATTCTCACTTACACTTCTTGATTATGCAGTTAACAAAACCCTCCCATGTGTAGGACACTGACGGCAACTACCTCATCTCCGCCCGCAATTGCCAAACGATCTACAAAGTCGACAAGAACGGCACCATCATCTGGCGGCTCGGCGGGAAATCGTCCGATTTCAAGGCACAGGGTGTCTTCAACGATACCCAGTTCCACTGGCAGCATCATGTCCGGTGGCGCGCGGGCGGCGCACAGATCTCCGTGTTCGACGACGGCGCGGCGGTTCTGGACACGACCATCGTCATTGATGAACCGGTCGCGACGGGGAAATACCTCGCGCTCGACCAGAACGCCATGACCGTCTCTCTCGTGAAGCGATACTTTCCTGCGCCGAGTGCGTCCATCCTTCCTCCTACTTCACATCTAAGCATGCTGATTCTTTATTTGGCAGACACCGGACCAAGCTTCGCAGAAGGCAGCGTCGAGCCCTACGGAGACACCGTCGTCGTCGGCTACGGCGGCAACCCCTGGGTCACCGTCCACGACGCCTCCTCCGCCTCTGTCCTCTTCTCCGCCGTCATCGGCCCAGAGGACCCCACGCTCTGGCTCGGCGGCATCAACAACTACCGCGTCTTCCGCACCTCCACGCGCGAGTTCGTGGGGCACCCCACGCAGCCGCCGAGCGTCGCGCTCGTGGGCGGGGCGGTGTACGTGTCGTGGAATGGGGCGACGAGTGTTGCGTCGTATACACTCTTCACTGGGAATGCAACGGACGCGGTGAGCACGAACGTGACGAGCGTTAGGAGGAGTGGGTTCGAGACGCAGATCAGTGCGGAGGGGAGTAGTGCGTTTATCGCTGTTGCTGCGGTGGCTTCGAACGGCACGGTGTTGGGGAGGAGTGCGGTTTATAACACTACTGATGGGAGTGAAGTTGCGCGTCGGTGAAGTGTGGAACTTCGCGCATGAAAATTAATCTACATAAATATCACGTATGGGAATCCGTTAATAGTATCCACACATTCGTTTAACCCCTTGGGCTGCATGATTATCCCGCCCTAGTCAACTGCTCCGAATCCCAACTATGCAGAATTTACCGTCCTCACTTACTCTCGGTTGCATTCGCTCAAATTCAACCCCAGGGAATCGGGTGTGGTGTACGGAACACCGCGAGTGGTCTTAGTCACAGCATGACCCAGATGAAAGCTCGCTGTCCGGGGCTCGACTCCCCGCGCCCGAATAAAACGCAGTTCCGGATCTTTTTTTTCGGAATCCACAGCCATGAAATACCGGTGACTGGCGCGCGCGCTGTATCGGACTTACTGGCTTCGCGTCTGCTGCCTGCCCGAACTCAGGCGTCATCTCAACTGATTCGATGGATGCCGAACTATCAAGAGTGGCGACACCGGATGGGTGGGTACACCGTAAAGACTGTTAACAATTACTTTGACGGTTCGGTGAGTCGCCTTGGATAAAACCTCCTTTTATTTCCTTTCCCTTACCTGTTCGCGGGGGTCTAGGAAGAATTGTGGACATATTATGCATTACGTCTTTCAATGGACCGCGCGAGTATAATTACAAGAGGGCAGTGTTCAAAATTTAACACATATTCCATGTTCAGCCAAAAGCCCCAGATTCTAGGTAACGCCGCTGGTCGGCCGTGAGGAATTCATTATTGAACGCACTGAAGCGGAGATAGCCGGAAGGCTGTGCTGCATGTTGCTCGTTATTTGTCTTCTCCGCTTCCTCTTCACACTCTCACCATCGGATTTCTCTTTAACCCGCATCTCGAGAATCTTTCCTGCTCGCCCCTTTGGTAACCTCGGCTAGGATCTAGGTGGCTTGTCGGCTGAGCCTGTGCGTGGTTATGCAAACGGTACGAGTTACAGTCGAGTGGAATCTCTCCTCATTTCCTAATATCTCACACGAGTTGCTTTTCTCCAGCTTTAGAGTTTACCCTTACATTTACTGCAGCATGGATTCCTTGTCTCGCTGCACACTTCTCTCAATTCTCGACCTTCCGACGGAAATCCTCTTCGTAATCTTCGCGGACGAAGCGCTCTCTCCCCAAGACTTACTATCCCTTGCCATACTTTGCCGCAGATTTCACTTCATTGCCCTCACACTCTACTTTTCGCGCGATGGGCTCGATCCCTCCACCAGATCTATCCAGATAACGATGCGCTCCAACCGCCGTGATCTTCTCGCTGCACTCCGCATGGCGCTTTTCGACAGTTCGCTGGATGACATCACCTTCAGATTTCCACATCCGACCACTGCCTCTGTGTTTCCGCTACTCAGACATCTCCAACGTGCAGAGGGTTTTCTCTCCCGCCGTTCATCCGTGAAAAGTGTATCCTTGGAACTTGACCACGAATATTGCTCCAAATTTTCCGTTGGGAGCGACGAGGCGCTCCGCGCTTGGGCAAGAGCTTTCGGGGATTTGCTGAATTGCATCCTCAAGACGGAGTGTACGACCCTTACAGTGACGAATGGCTGCTATTTCGCCCACGCCTACGAGCTGTCCGCGACTCTTTCCCCTACTCATACTGCGTCGTGGCTCGGCCGATTACTACACTGGCCTCGTCGAGCGATATCGGCGCAACGACCACCCGAGTTCCAGCGTGTTTCTGAGCAAGGTCTGGAATATGTCGAAATTGCGTTGCCCCGTGATTGTTCTCGATCTTCCCGCCTCACTTGCCTACATATCCACTCGACGACGTTACTCCTCCCACCTGGCCTCAGTTGGACACTGGAGGTTCTTCGAAGCTGTCCTATCTCGCGGCTTACCTTCTCCGAAGTCACGGTCGATTTGAATGTATGGACCACCATACTCCCTCTCACTGTTGCTTCGGCCGCTCCTTCGCTCACCTCCGTCGGTTTCCTGGATATCCTAATCATGCCAGAGCATGAAATATTGGCCTTCATTCCCAAGCTGCCCAACCTTGTCGAGCTTGACATTTCTACTTTGCATACTCCCAAAGGCGTCGGCGACGGGTTTTACATTGCCATTCGTCGACCACAGCTCCCATATCTTCCGCGCCTCACGCATCTACGCACGACGCCAAACACAATGTGCTTCCTCCTCGCGCGCGAGGGCCTGCTCCCCTCCCTTGAAAAAGCCACCATGCTGGTCAATTCCACATTCGTGCACTGCCCCGTCGCGTCATTAGCGAAGCTTCTCATAACCATTATCGAAGAGCTGGCCAGCCATCCCCGCCACCCGATGCTCGCGCTGGCCCTGATCCCTGTGTCCCACCCCGTGCAACAGGGCGAAATGGAGCCCGATGTGCAATACCTGACGGTAATAGGATTAATCCATTCCACCAACTTGTGGAGGATAGGATTTTTATTTTACGACAAATTGCGTAATCCTAGCTCAGGTTCTATCTAAGTAATCTACGAGTAATGTAAACCATGTTTCGAGTGAATGTGTGTAAGAAAGTCAGAAACGGAGTCGCGGGGGGAGAAGGGTGATAGGATAAAATAGGATAGGATAAGATACTATAGGATAGGGTAGGATAGGATAGGATAGGAGGGGGTTCAACGTCTCTAAAAATGCGAATCCTATCCTATCCTATCCTATCCTATCCGTCAGTCGCCAGCATTCATAGGCATTGCGATAGGATAGAATAGGATCGCTCCAGTGGGGTCCGAATCCTAACCAGATGCTTTCAGTATCTTGTAGGCTTGCTTGCTGGCGCGAAGAGTTGACACGGGCATGTTGGGCATCACGCCTTGTCAAAATTCCCAGCTGTAGGACTCTCGACGAGAGCGGTCAAGCACCAACATGCTAAGGATAGGATAAAACATTGCCATTGGCGTCGCTGGGCGTCCCAGAGCACCGGGAGAGGGCCACGATCCTACCTCGAGACGCTTCCCCGTCTGCCGTGAATTCAGGATAGGATAAGATAGAAAGCGTTGCGGAAATTTTGCTGTACAGTCGGATAGAAATGGTGAATGTAGGATCTAAGAACCGTCTCCGTTTTGTCTCGGGTAATAGCTCCATGAATTGCGTTGAAAGTGCGTTGAAAGAGAGGGTGAGCGTGCGCCGACGTCTCAGCTAAATTCTGTTCGGGATCATTGAAGATGTACCATCAACGTCGCCCAAAAAATTGGTTGTGCCACTCACATCTTCTGAAAACCCTAATGGCGCGAGTGAAAAGGACCCAACTTGACTCAACGGGATATCTACGATGACTCGGCTCTCGTGGTTGAGATATTCTTCGGCGCGGAATGAGTGCTGTTGATGAAGACTGCAGTGGAGATCGGGGAGATTCAGGGAAAGGAATAAGTCGGTCTCAGAACGAGCGGTGTCAAGATGGAAGAAACAAAGCGAGGTGGAACAAAGAGGGCGAACAACACTGGCAAGGAGCCGATCAAAGCGGGCAGAAACCGATCGATGTGACGGCATCTACACAGACAAACAATGCTCCTTGTCCTCGACCACGACGACCGCTTTCCTCAAGAGCTCAACGCGGACTCAGAACTGCTCGGCTCTCCGTCGATGAGCTGATCCTTGGCTTGCTCTGTATACCTCCCCCAACTCGACTGGTCCCTATGCATGCTGCACGCAAGACTTGGGTCACTGGTGCGGCAGTGGTGCCACTCGTACGGGTGGCACCGTTGGACATCCTCTGTTGGTTCATGCCCAGTCTCGATGCTATCACATCATGGAATGCGCCAGAAATCCCCAGAATAGCCTCGATTTCCAACTCCCACAGATACGACACAAGAGTTTCCAAAAATCCCGCGAAGTGCGACTCTGTCGACTTTTGATAGTATGTCAGCAATCCCTTGACATCCTGGCCAACTGGACTGATTCAAGGACCCTTCGGCTTGCGATAGGATGATCACTCTGACCAACTGAGGAGATATTATTGTGTCTCGTGCTGTCCCTTTTGTTCTCTATCCCATCCCATCCTACCACGTCCGATTCTTTCCTTTCCTGTCCTGTGCCATCCTATCCTATCCTATCCTATCCCATTCTACCCTACTCTATTCTATGCCCTACTCTATCCTATGCCCATATCCCATTCTGCTCCATTCTATCCCATTCGATCCTATCCTATTCGATCCTATCCGAGTCGATCCTACCCTAATCCTTTCGCGCAGAAACTCTGGAAATTTCCGAGCCAGGACTGATGAATCGTTTCGTATCCTAACTTGTATTGTGGTTCTAATCCTTTCGTAGAGTCTCACTCTCGCTCTGCGTGTTATGGGATCTGGTGTAACGGTGAGTCCTATCCTACACTATCCTATCCTATCCTATCCTATCGCCCTCCTCCCCCTTGACTCCGTTTCTGACTTTCTTATGCAGATTCAATCCAAACATGCTTTACATTACTCGTAGACTACTTAGATAGAACATGAGTTAGGATTACACAATTTGTAGTAGAATAAAAATCCTATTGTCCACAAAGTAACGGAACGGATTAATCCGATCATCTGCGGTCGTCGCGATGTGCGTACGTCGTTGGACTGCGTTCAGGGTCTCGAGTTCGAGTTTACGATATCTCCGGATGAGATCGACAAGCTCATTGGGAATGTGGTGCTGTGGGTCGCGGTGTTTCGACGCGTGAAAAGCGTGGCAATCAAGATGGAGCCGCAAGCGGATGTTGGAACTCTGCCACAGCGACTGGCCGACACAATTGCACGGACGGAATTTCTGCGGGCAATAGAAGTGAATGGGACGGAATATTCTCTGGTAGACGGTCGGATGATGATGTCTTCTCTTTAATTCTCAAGGCGCTGTGGTCCCAGTGATTTTTTCTTGCACTTCTGGGTCCAGCTCTGCAGTCGTGACGATTGGATATCAATTGGGCACTCGTCATTCGCGTGATTCAAACTTCTCTGCTGGCTGCGTCGTGCCGCACTCGTGCGAAACTGGGTTCTATTTATCTCATAGCATTGTCATTTGGTCACCGGGTCCGACGGTGAACTGGATTGAAAACCAGGGAAATTGGCTCCTCCTCACAAATTTCGAGGTGAATTGGATGCCAGGGCTGATAGATCATCAGAATTCTCCAACACTTCACTTGTCTGTTGTCTCCTGCTCTTTGCCTGTCTTGTTCCATCCTTCTCCTTGCAACTTCCCCGAAGTTAAATAGGTGCAACGTGGCAAGACCGCATCATTAGGGTGTTTCATAATAGGATATGGGGCCCAACTCGGGCTCCAACTTGAGCTCCAACTTGGGTCCCAACTTGAGGAAAGTTGGGTCATAAGTTGGACAGTCTATCGTGAACGCCCTTTTCGGTGTCGAGTGCCTCAACTTGGTCGCCGAGCGGGTGATCCGAGTCTGACAAGCCAAATTGCGAAATAGCCGAAGTTGGAGACCGAAGTTGGGGACGAAGTTGGACAAAAGTTGGATGTCAAGTCGTGGTCCTATGCACGACTTGACATCCAACTTTGATTTTTGGCTCCAACTTCGGTCCCAACTTCATCTCCAACTTCGCAAAGTTGGAGCTCAAGTTGGAGCCCAAGTTGGGCCCCAAATCCTATTATGAAACACCCTATTACTATGCCTACGAGCTAACATTCAGAATCGAAGCGTCCGAGATAATCTCTCTGTGTCCGCCTTCCTCGTGACCCTCTTCCGGAACCCACTGGATTCGCATGGATAAAACACACGTTGCGGTGACGGGTTTCCCGTTCTGCACCGCATTGACCACATGGGTTGTAGCAAGAGCCCCCATCCTATTGCTAGGATCCGCTGGTGTAGCGATAACGACCGTCTGGCTGACGAGCTTCCGGTCAGTCAACTCCTCACGGAGGGTCTTGACAACCTTGAGGTATTCCTTGCGGGAGTAAACGGTGCCTGTGGCAACGTCCCTAGTCAGAGTGGCAGATGAGTGGATTATCTTCTCAGAAGTTCAAAGCCTCTCACGTCTCTTCAGCGTGGGGGGAGAAGAACTTCTTCAAGGCTTCCTGGGAAACCTTGTCGTCCGGGGAGAGGGCGACCAGGGCGAAAACCTCGCGGATGTAGTCGGAAAGGGAAGAAACGTCTTTGGGCATGGCTGGCTGGTGGATGTGTATAATGTCTGGGCAGTGATATTCGCTGGCTAAATAGTCAGTTAACGGCGTGCTGCATTGACGGATCACCCTACTCATAATGGACCGATCGAATCATAATGAACACATGCAGTGATTCTGTCCGGCTGAGCGGATAGCAATGAATTGGGCGGGCTGTTCTGCCAGCTCCGAACACAATTACATGTAGCCGCCTGTCATTTCCGACCTACTTTTCTGAACGCCGTTTCGGGCTTCTCGGCTTCAAATGGACAATCAGTTACAGACGTGGACGGACCGAACATAAAATCATTTCACGACTCAAGATCCGACCTGCCTTGCACCGCTCACTGTAAAATGAGGCCGCTCGTGCAACGTAGCAGCTAGCTGCACCCCTTTTGTTTTTTCAGCATCTCCCACTGGTGTGATATAAGCCAGAACATCACTAGCTGCGTTCTCAGGTCGTCGCGTGTTGAAATCACTGGATCAACACTGGATGCACCTTCGATGATAAATCGTTCACAAATTACCTTGCCATAAGGTAGAAAACAAATTCTTGTCTGATTCAGTGTGGCCGAGATGCCCGAAGTTCAAGTTGCTCATAAGGTTCACTCAAGCGTGACCGTATCACATCAATTTGATCGTCACCGCATCAGTGCGTCCTTCTTCTGACCCTCATCTGCATTTTTTTCATGCATCCGATTCTGGAGGTTCGGAATATACAACGCCTCCCCCCTTCCATTCGCGTATGTCCCCGTTCCTCTACCTCCTCCTGTGGCTGAAAGGCTTCCAGAGAGTCGCGCTCGCGGCTTGCAGAGAAAACCCCTCATTCACTACTCTTCGACGGGTAGAACAGCTCTCGGACAGCGCATCTGACTCCCAGAAACCTTACTTTGTCCTGGTATTTTTTCGGAGCCTTGACCCGACACTGATTCCAACATCAGACGAGCTCGAGTCCCCCAGGTCTGATACTTGGAATCGTGTGGCGTGTGCAGCGACGTCTCTGCATGCTATCTTCTCGCTGATTGTCGCCATAAAATACCCAGAGGCAGAAGAAGTCGGGGAATATCTATGGCCTCGTGTCTGGTCTTGGCTGCATTTCATAGACGGACACGAGGAACACCTTCCATCCCCGTCCCCCATATCCGAGGCCACATACGTCCGGTTTCTAATATTTGCGTCGAGCATCTCTGGGTCAATTAACTCCCCCACCATTTGTTCGACACCCGGGCTCCCAGTTATTATCGGTAAAGCGTGGTTGGCTTTTCCTTCATCCGAAGAAACAAAGCCGGCTGCGTTCGAGCCCCTCCTCCGAAACCTGGGGACTTTCATCGGTAACTTGAACTTCAAGAACCCGTCGAATTTTGCGGAGATCGTCGAGGGTGCCGGAGGAACGCTCGATGACTTGGCTCGCCTTGTGCTGAAGTACATCCGTCACATAATCGCGGGAGAAGGTCTCTGGGAATGGGGCTCTCAAGGCGTTTACACTCGTTGGCTCGTGTTTTTCCTTCACGACTCACCGTCCAAATCAACATCCCACCTTCATCCGCTGCGGGAGGAATTCCTCGACATGCTGCGCCACCACGAATTCATCCAGGAACTTGTCGCTGCAATATTTCTCATTCTACCCGCCCGTGACTCGCTTCTGGCCGGGACGCGACTCTGTGACAGAGCAAAGTCTATCATGGATTCATTTGAATTACTGGAACGCCTTCTAACCACGCGTATGGGCCACCGGTGGTTACCAGACGCCCTGGACGCCGGGCTCCTGCGGTTGTTAGCAGATTGCACGACACAATTTCCAGAAGAGCTGGACCACACTGTGGGGCATTTTCTGACCAAGTTACTACCGGACGGCATGGTATACTACCACGTAGTTGCTGCGGTGGAGAACGCCCTGGACAAAGCCGCGGAAGATCCCTGCGCTCCCGACTTCGAAGCGCTTTCTGAAGCGCTTTCTGAAGACTGGGGGGAATTCATTGAACTGGCGCAAAGTCGCATCACGATCAAGCAAGATCTGCATCCGTACATGGTGTCTATCCAGGCTTGCGATAATATTGAGGTTCGTGTGCGGTCCCCTTTTCATGACCTGATATTGCTGACTTCCGCGCCCAGTGCTTAAAAACTCAAAGTAGATCGCGCTTCGGACGGTGCTCAGGATGCAATTCCTTCTACTACTGTTCGCGCCAGTGTCTGACCGTCGACTGGAAGCGCGGTGGACATCGCGAGCATTGCGCCTCTTACACCACATTGACTCTGGGTGCGTTTCAAACTACGTCTCAGCTTGTCCTCAATAATCAAAGCGCAAACAGCCGAATCCAGGTCATGTCCCCTCGACTTCCATGAACGGCACTTCTTGCGAGCGTTGGCGGAAAGCTTTTATGACGAGAACGTCTGCGAAATAAACGCGCAGCAAGCCAAAAGCATGGCCCATGACGCATCTCATAGTGGTATCGTCATCACCCTTTTCGATTTCATCCAGAACCCAATGCAAATCACCCTCGGACCATTGCCAGAGTCATCCGTGGCCAAAAGGCTCGGTGAAATCGGGGCGGAGTGGTCGAATATCGTTGCGCGCGCAGTCAACAGTCGTGGGCGCCTCCATCTCCATGTCATACTGGTACCTCAAGACACCGGGCAACGGTTTTGGGTGGTCCCTTTGCGGACAAGTAGCTCGCGCATCCACGACGCTCTGTTGCAGCTCGCCATGAATCTTCCCGAGGGTTGCGACGACAGATACATCGTGGATGAAGTGGAGACTATTCGCGATCGTGACGAGTTAGTATCGGAGGAACTGGTGGAGCTTCATTAGCCGTTTTAAACAAGAGATTTTCTTCGACCCCGTCTACAGTGCCTTGTAGCAAATCAGTGTGGCGCGTCCCCGTTCGACTCAGGGTTGGGAGCTATAAGGAAACGAAAATGATTTTTTTCTTGAAACGACGCATCAGTGTTTGCTAATGGGAATCTGTCCCGCTGTCTTAGACGCACCGAAAATGTATGTACGCCCTGTGTTCTCTGACCTTAGTGACAGGAATTTCAGCTTTTATTGCGCCGGTGCGTAGCTCCGCCCCCGTAGCTTATCTCCGTGCGAATCCAAGGGTAGCCCGTTCGACTCGGGATCAAGCTATAGCTTAGTTGTCTCTCTATTTTTGGTGTCTGCCGCTACAGAGGTCAAGCTTCGACCCGTTCATTTTATTTGAACAAGACTGCGACTGTAGAGCGTATCCGACCTTTCCGTTGTAAAGCTAGTGAACAACGTGGTTGGACCGCAGCATCGACTAATTAATGAGCCGCAGCCGAGGGATGGAGACTGGAGGTGGCGGTTACTCAATGAACACGAATGGGCTGCAAAAAAGTCTTTGACCCCGAAAACTATCCCTGACCCCGAGTCGAACGTGCTCCCCGGATTCTCTTATAACGATACAAGCCAAGCACAACACAAACAGTCAGATGAATTCACGATAATTCCTCCTTCCAGTCCCGACGAGTCGAGGCAATCGAATGAACATTGCAAGTCAAGCCATGCATCCTGTGACCAACGTAAGCCACAGCAGATGGCCCATACCCGATTGAACGTTCGCCCGACCTACTACAACTTGTCCAAGAACCCAGTGTCCGTTTCCTTAAGCATGACATGGAGAACGTCCGTTATTTGTCCGTGCAGATCCTCTGAAACAGATGGCTAACCCTCGAAGACAGCCAGGAAGTGAGATTTAAACGTACTGGCTCGTGCGACGGCGGCCACATATTCTTCATTGACGACGGTCATCTCTTCATCGAGTATCTGCAAACGTTTTGCCTTGCGCGTATTCGGTAAATTTCACGTGGCTAAGCATATCGAGGACTACGGACCTGCTCTTCCTCTGGCTCGGGTTCAGGGAGCGATTTAATCAGGTACTCGACCTGCTTCGCCTTCACGATCAGGTCCGTCACCAATTCCTTTTTATTCGCTGGCAATGCCAGGTCACCGAAATCAATCAGCAGTGGCGCCAATGGTGAGAAAAGGCTCACCATCAAACACCTCAGGTGAATCGTACTTCTCTGGATTGCGTTGTTTCGTGATCGGGACGTCCTCGCTGACCTGGACGAAATCGGCGCGCGAGGTAAGGTAGGCGATAGTGGAAGACATTTTATGGTGAGTAGCTGTTGTATTTCGTCCTGGAGCTGCATTATACGGTCCATGTTCGACAGTTCCTGCAGCATGCTCGGTGGCCGCCCCGTCCAGCTCAGAGTTCAAGACAAGGCATGAATCGCTTGTGGGCGGAGGTGATGGGCCATCGCGGTCTCGCCCGTCCTCGTGACATGACGCGTACATCGTAGGGGACCAAATACGACCAACTAGGCTGCGATAATTTATTTATTTGACGTGTGCTCCGGCGTTGCTGAGCTTTTGGATAGGAAACCAAGGAGAGAGATATTGGTTTCATCGCGTAACGCAGAAGGTTGTCTTGCAGGATAAGGACCTGAATGTGCTGTGGGTGGAAGGTTGATGGAAATCGAGAACCGGGCGGGAATCCCTTACATCGACTAGTTGCTGAACTGTAAGGGGACTGACGCCGAACGAAAATAAAAAGAACTTGCAAGTCCATGCGCACGAATGGGTCGCAAAAAAGTCTTCGACTCTGAAAACATTTCCCTGACCCCGAGTCGAACGAGCCCCGCTCGATCCATCGAAGAAGTTCGAGCAAATTACGCGGGTGCACACCGGCGCTATCAGGTCTGAAATCTGCAAAAGATATCTCTGTCGAAAAGACAGGGAACGTTAGCAGGATCGAGATTGAACGCGAGTTCAGCGGCAATGTCGCGGCTGAAATGTGCTCGGAACTATGGAAACCCGGAGCACCACGCTTTTTTACCGACGTCCGGCTTCTTCTGCCGTATGATGCGATTGATCGGCGGTTCCGAGACCCCGAAAACTCAGTATACATGCCTTGCCAGTGTAACCACAATCTTACCGGACAGGTATCATCACTTCGAAGTTCCCACTGCACCGAAATTAGCCTTGCGGGTGCCGGATCGGCATTGCAAGCAAAGCCAAACACAATGTTGAACGAGCCCGCAGCTGCCACCGTCGGACATATGAGCTCAATACTCAGTGAGTACACTCTTGGGGCCTCTAAGACTCAGATTTAATTGGTTCTGACAACGGGAAAAAATGGGCAGCCCCACAATTCCAATTGCCGGATCGGCACTCCAAGCAAAGCAAGATACAGAGGCCGAGGACCCCGCAGCTGCCAATCTGCTTCCAATACACTCCAAGTACATTCCTAGGAGCTTCAAAACCTATGACTTATTGTTTTCTGACATCAGAAATGAAACAGACGGAGCTCCAAGTGCGAGATCGGACCTTGCAAGCACAGACAAATACAGATGTTTGTGAGCCCGCAGCTGCCACCGTCGCATATCTAACCTTAGTACTTTGTAACTGCACTAAGGCGACTCCGATACTCATGATTTATTTTTTTCAACACCGAAAAAAAAAAAAAAAAAAGGCAAGCCACAATTTCCGAGTGCTAAATCAACACAACAAATTGCACAGATATTTTGCGCCATAATCATGATTGTACTCATAGTCTAAGCATATGGGACATAAAACAAGGTACGGAGTGTCTATCCTCAAGCTTGCTCCTCGGATTCCTTGAGCAACGGGAGCTTGAACCATTTACAATAAGCGTTGCAAACATGCTGCTCCGGGAATTTCAGAAAGTTTGTCCCAACATTGCCTTCACCAAATATATCTGTCCCTTTGGCAATATCCCTTTCAAGTATTCTTAGAGATCATGCCAAACCAAGGGCAGAAGAACGACTTACGGGGAAGTCATGATCTGCGGATCCGTGAGCAAGGTCTGTGAACCTATAATTCAAATAAATAAACAGGCTGTTGGAACAGTGAAGCACATACCTTGGTAGTCGGACAGAAACACTGCGCCACCACTCTTGAAGTACTGGACATGTTGCGTGAAGCACAGGAAATCCGCAATATCGTAATACGGGTCCTCGTGTGAGAGAAGAGGTACAGCATCACCGTTGTGGATGTATTTCACAAATTCTTGAGTGTCGGTGTCTATGAATTCTTCCACCAGATATGACCTGCAAATGGACGAGGTGTTTTTAACATTGGTACCGGTCACCTGCTCATGCGAAACCGCAACTCCAGCATGAACAAAGCGTAACCGTAGTACTGCACCCCGCCGGAGTCAGTGGACTGAAGAAGTTTGTCAAGTCGGCATCCTTTGATTGGGAAGAATTCAACGCGTTCCGATGTCGGAGGAGCTGCCGGATATTTAGCTCCGTTTGAAAGTTTGGTCAAAGACTCACTAGCTGCGCTGACTTCGGAGGAACCGCCTACTGCGAGGGCCTGCCGAAGTTTGGCTTGATCAGGAGATGTGTAAACATTTGAAACATTGCGCTTTTTAGCTGGTGGAGGTGTCCTTGGCTCTGTAACAGATGTCTAGCAAATTGGATGTCAGTGTCAATCCCGGGTTTACACAGTAGTAATCACGTTGCTGCGCGGCCGTTTGTCGGTCGAAAATGTGCGCCATGTACTGCCACTGCCGTATTGATTATCGGGGTCTTCTTGGTTCAAGTTGTCCACGTCGTACTGAATTGAACTGAGACACACCATGAATTGAACCAACGTGGTACTTACATCATTCCACGAAGCAGTACTGACTCTGGGCCTCGTGGTGGAGGTTGTAGACTGTGGAAATGAATCCCTGTCGTTGTGGAAGTGTTGGCTGCTGCTGCTTGACGAGGTAGCACGATTCACTCGCTCTTCCTGTAGGTTGAACGATATTAGTTTGTGCGGAAGTAACTGTGGTCCCTGACTTACTTCCTCTAGCTATAATGAAAGGGAATTGATCAGTCGATATCTTTGTAGAGAAGAGCAAACACACATCATGGGCTGCGACGCAAAATGTTCTGGGCCGCAGGAATAAATGATCTGTGGGCTGTGGATCAACACGACAAGTGGAAGTATAAATTTGGGCTAGCCTTACATTCTGGCATAGATCCTTTCGCTAGGAAGATTCACTGGATGAAAATCTGGTGGACCAACAGTAATCCGCGGCTGATCTTGAGTTATTATTTGGATGCCGTTCAAGAATTGGGATGTCCGTCTTTTTCTTTTCTGATATCTGTCCGTTAACTGACTGTAGACATGCCAGTCATGCCCCTTGTGTCGCAGAGCGATCCTGGCAGCAAGAACTTCGGGCTAGCTAATGGGCATACATTGCTCCGCCACTTGCACGATCCAAGTCTGCAGGGTACTCTCCAACATCGCTGGATGCGTGAGAAGAAGAATGTGAAGCCTGAGATCGGATGGTCTCAGATGCGTCGCCGTTTTACTCCTGGCTTCGAGAACATCCTAGATGTTGGGGTCAAGGAGGGTTGGTATGATCCGGATGTGTTGATCGAGGCGTATGTATTCAACTTTCTGTCCGAAATTTTTATGCTGTTGTACTTATTATTCCTACAGGCTCGTATTCCGTTGGGTGTTTATTCCGTGGCTCCAGACCGAGCTCGACCGGTATGTCGAGCGAATCAACAATACTGCAAAGCGAGCGGATCGTAATAAGATTCTTCCTCATGGTGTGCCAAATGACATCTGTGAACACCCCGCCAATTATGGCGTGTTAGACTTCAAGGTATAGCATTCATTCCCAGGACAGGAGATAATTGAACACTTCAAACAGATCAAAGTCAACCCGAATGCAATCAATGATGTTCGAGGAGTATTTGCGCCTCCCGAGAATGAGGTTTTTCAGTTGGTACCTCCAGACTTTCAGGACATTATTGCGCAAATCTACATGGATATTGGGCAACCCCCAGTTACGAGAGCTTCTTGTTGGGATGTATACCGCCAACTTCTGGGGGTGTTCAGGGGTCTCGATGCAGCCCACAGAATTCCACATGACATTGATGCAGACTGGGGATATGCCTTAGCCATGGCAGGTGATGCGCATGCGAAGGACATCGGGCTCACCCCTAATTTGCAACCACTACGCAATGGAGAGGATGTAATTGGACCGGGTGGTGCATATTATATGGGAGGGGTCAACAACGGCAACGGCCTAGGTACGGGAGCATTTTATCGCCTACCTTGGGGTTCTGACAAAATTCTAGACGCTACACAATCCACTGAACTAGACGATATGCTGAACGAGGATGAACCGGTCATAAGGGAGGATGAGTCCAATGATGAAGGCGAAATCTTTGCGTGGTTCTCGGATGAAGAGGTGCCGGACGATGCAACGAATGATGAATGGTAGCTTCCGTCTGTAATTCGAGACAAATTGCATCAGCAACTTCATGAATTTACTGATGGGAAGTCAACGACAGTGTACATAGTGTTCCAATAGTGTTCGCAACCGGCACCTTTGTCTGAATCTCCAACAACAAGATGAGACAATATTTAACCACTCAGATTGACCACTTACATTGGTGCAACAACTTTACAGCTATTTGCGGAACTTAGGGCGCGGATCATTTTTTTCTCAAAAATGTTGATTTTGGCATAACTGCTGTATCAGGCTCAAATCTTAAGCAATCTCTTAGGTGTTTTGAACCATTCCACTCTGCCATGCATTCCACACCTGCATGCACCCAAAGATTGGCGATAATTACATAATATAGACCATATGCGGGAGTTGGTCTGTTTCCGTGCATAACACTTCCTGTGTGAGCTAAAGTGGGGTGAATCTTCCAATATCCTAGCATGTACCATTTTGGATGATTATACAGATGCAAGGATGCGTAGAATGTTTATCTCATGTCTGATTCCTTCTAATTCCTCCTATCAGATGTTGAGCAATTTCACCTGACCATGCCGCAAAGGTACTGGGTGGAGTATCCAGAATCTGGGCTACCTTGCAGGTGCGGAATACATGTGGGTTGGCCATGTCAAACTTCTGGATCATTCGGGGCCTTGACGCGAACATGGCAGGCAAAATGCGGTGAAATACACTAACTCAAACAGTGCAGATCTGGGTGCCTCAAATCGAAAATCTGAAGCGCTTTGCATCTGCAGAATTTCAAGGGGAAGAGGATGCGCCAATAATAATTGTATTTCATTGAGATTTGAGGCCACGGCGAGCAAAATGGTGAAAACGATCAAAAATGTCCCTTTTTGGAAAAAATCTGGCCGCGCCCTAAGTTCCGCAAATAGCTGTAATTGGCATTTCATACACTTGCTGTGGTCGGCAGAGACCCATGCGGGCAGTTTTCGGGGTCTTACAACCGCAAACGGAAGCCCCGATCATATGCCATCACACGGCAAGCAAGCCAGACGTCGCTAAAAAGCGTGGTGCTCCGGGTTTCCATACGGAACGACTGTAACCAGAAGCAGATCTATGGAAAGCGGGAGCACCACGCTCGTTTGATGGCCGGCGCTTACCCGATACGGCAGTCGGACCCGGGAAACTGCTATCATGGTGCCATATCGTCTCAGGGTAACTTCCAAACCTCCTACATTCATGTCCCTATGGTTCGCTTGGATGAATTTCATTGAGAGATCACTCTAGGCAGAGACGAGGGATACATACGAGGTGACGTGGTGCCGAACCTGCCGACAGGGCTTTGACATTCCGCCTCAGATCAAAAACCAAATCGGGACATTATCTGCAGCAGCGCGGCACCATTCAGACTCCGCTAGTGCTGACATCTTGTTTGTTCTCTGCAAACAACCGTGTCAGCCTCATCCTCGCTCTTCCTCCTTCCCTCATGTCGCTGCACTTCCCTTCCCGCCTCTATTGTCGCATTCTTCGCTCCCTCTCGCTCTGCAATGCCCTCGCCACCGAATGGACTCGCTCTCTTCAAGCTCACCCACCGTCACGGTCGCTCGCTCTGCACCCGCCGTCAGCGCGTCGCTGTGCGCTCCATGTAGGATTGGAGACGGAGCTCGAGGTCCAAGAGGTGCGTCACACCGAGCTTTGTATGGCGGGACGCCATGCTGCTACGGCTACTCCCATTGCCCAAGCACGCTGTTTGACAGCGTCCGTTCGGCGTTGGCGGGCGATTTGCGCCGGCGCGTCAAACCCGTCTCGCGTGCGCGGTGTGGGTGTCGGGCGGCCCTCCCAGAACTTCCTTTGCTGGGATGGTATTTTCACCGGTCTCACCGCGCAGCGTGTTTCGCCTTTAAATTTGCGGCACGTACACGCCGCGTCTGTTGTAGTAGTGTAGTCATGTAATTATCAATCTGCTCCAATGTTTCGATCCTCCACAATGTGCCCTGAGACTGTATCTATGTGCATTTGCCCATTATGTGAGTGAAATTGAGCGGCTTCGACGGTGGGCGTCCGGGCGGCGTCAGCACTTGAGCACGCAGGATATCATGTAACGGCACGTTCGGCATAAAGGACAAGATGCCGGTTAGCCGAACATAATTTCCCGATCTGGATTTTGATCTGAGGCGGAATGTAACCAACTCTTTCGGGTTTGGCCGTGCATGATCTGATCGTTGATTCCATCACCTCCCGCTGCAGATAGGACCAAATCGTGGTTGAACTTGCAGAGCCGGTTTGGAGCCAGGAACAAAATTACTCTAACTACCGGATGTGGGACAACACCAAATACCAGTGGAATCTAGACTCGTAACCACTCTGCCTACGCCATTCTAACAAGGCGAGCTTGTTGGCGTGCCTACTGGTAACAAGTCTAAGTGGAATCACGGAAGGAAAAGAAAGGGATTGGAGAGTTCCTGACCCCGAATCGTGAAATTGAACTATCATAATCTCAATCCGAATCGACGTGTTCCTCACCGACTGTTGACCACTACTGGTGAAGTGTTTCAATGCCTTTACACAAAGAAATTGGGTCTTATACAACAAATGTCCCCGTAGAGATTGCATTCAAGATTTTGCGAGTCGTTGTCGAGCGGGATCCAAAAGAAATAGAACAGCCTGACGTGGCAAGTATTGGGCTCGCAACACATCATCCCCGATATGCCCGAAGACGGGTTGAACGAGCTTTGAACATAAGTTTATGCAGAGGTATGGGTCTGTAAATTCTCAAAGTCAACGAGACGACTCGACGATCATTCGAAAGTATTTACCATGGTGTCCGGAGGTGTGTACATAAAAGAAACGGCAGTTTGAAACTCTATATTGGAGGTGTGACCTTTATGCGCCCGATTCGCTAAATGGAATGCGATCCAGCAGGATCATTCGAAGACCAGAGTGGCTCAAAAAGAACTGGCTCCTAGCATATCTTCGGCGGGGGTTGAACCCGCATCCCCTTCGGAGTAGCCCTTCAGGCCCTCGTATCGAGTGGAGGTGATCTGGCCTCGATCCACGAAAGCGTCTAGGTGCGTGTTCTGAGTTGCACCATTATTCGATGTTGACAGGGAACACTTATAGTTTACCTGGGTCGAATGGTTCCTGGTGTCTTCTTCCTCAACACTGATGAGAGATAGCATTCCCATCTTGTTAGCAAAGGCAGTCGGTTTCGGGACACACCGGGCACCTTGGTCGGTGAAGAATATACTAGCTCACGAAATGGATCGACTGGTATTGCCGCGGCATTCTGTGCAAGTGGATGGTGTACGGTTCGATCCGACCATACTTCCCTGACTGTGAAGTACTAGTGTCGGTCGAGGTCATTATGAGACTCGAGAGCCGGTTACCTGTAGCCTTATCGTACTCTTCGTCCTTTCCTCAGGATGCCTCTAATTTTCACATGATTGCCTTAAACCCTCCAACTGATCCCTGGGGCTTAGTCTGACGATTAATTTCAAAACAATCGGTATTGCCGTGCTGTCCGAGTTCAATCCGATTCCAGAAGCCATATTCTCTGGTAGTCTACATATCCAGTGCATTCTTGGCGACCTGCTTGAGCCGGTGAGCGCTTTTGTCCAGCTCAACATCCAGTTCGGGCATCTCGGCTCTGCTACCGACAGAGTCTGCCGCTTTTGTTATTTGAACCTCGAGGGTCGACCGAATCAAATTTCAGCAGCGGAGTAATTTTACCTGTTGTTTCGCTTGCTTCGCAAGATAAGAACGTCGGCACGGCATTGTGCACGCACGCAATAGACCTGTCGCCATCAGTGCCACAGGTGATACGGATCGGAGTTTCCCGGGTCCGACTGCCGTATCGGGTAAGCGCCGGTCATCAAATGAGCGTGGTGCTCCCGCTTTCCATACAGATCGCGTAAACTTTGACCATACCGCCGGCGCCTGTTACAGCTCTGTTGTCCGCAATATACAAATTTGCCGGCTCGCCCAATCCGGCGACGAGTGAGCGTACAACAGCAGGCAGAATAAAACACTCGGGAGTTTCCTGCGTTGAAAAAGAAATCGAATATGGAGAGGATATGACCTGACCCCGAGTCGAACAGGGCACCCGCTGAATATGCGCCTTGCATTATCTACATTGAGCAGACGCGCACCGGCGCTGTCAGGTCTGAATAGGGGGGCTGTGAGCGTGAGCAACACAGGAAGGCTTGGGGGCATATCTTACCTGAGCTTGAACCGTAGCCAGCTCATTCGTCGCGCATTAACGGCAGGCCGCGACGGTGTGAACAATCCAGTCAGGATACCGTCATTGCCCTGTAGAAAGTATCTCGTTGCGGCACCGAGTAGATCCACAAACACAGTGCAAATTCAAACCGGTGAGCCTTTGCGTCGGAAAAAAGAAAAGGAAATCTGTCAAGAGTGATGACCTGCCCCGAGTCGAACAGGGCACCCGCCCAATATTTTTGCCATTTTCCTATTGCAGGCAGGCGCGCACCGGCGCTGCCAGGTCTGAATGCATGTGCTGTGAGCTTGAGTAGGACAGGAGCGATTGGGCAACATATCATACTTGAACTTGAACCGTAGTAAGCCAATCGTCGCGGATTAACGGCAGGCCGCGACAGTGTGAACAATCCAGTCAGGATACCGCCATTGCCCGGTAGAAAGTATCTCGTTGCGGCACCTTGTAGATCCTCCAGCACAGTAAGAATCAAAGCCGATCCGTTTTCGCGGCGGAAGAAAGAAAGAAAGAAATGTCATGAGAGAGAGAGTATGGCCCGACCCCGAGTCGAACGGACACCTGCTGAATATGCGCTTACAAGTACCTATATTGAAGGCAGGCGCGCACCGGCGCTGTCAGGTCTGTATATGTGTGTTGTGAGCTTGAGTAGGACAAGAGCTGTTGGGCGTACATATTGTATCGTGTCGAAGCGTGGTAATCCACAAGTGAGGGGAGAAGTGATATTGGCGTCAGCGACAGGGACAGGTAGCAAAACTCTCACAAGAGAACGGAATTAGCCTGGCATCGACAGGGAGGTCAAAAAGATCGCCACAACCGTGTAGTGCCCGATCCCCGAGTCGAACCGCGCTCACTGTCTTCAAGAGATTTTCATTCAAGGCGGGCGCGCACCGGCGCTCTCGGGGCTGGAAATGTGTGACGAAAAGCGCAGGAAACAATCAGAACGTACGTCTGCAGCATGGGTACAAAGCGACATGGCCGCAGAAAAAAGCAATTCGAATAATGAATACGGCCTGATCACGAGTTGAACGCGTACGGAAGCCATCCCATTCTGTCTAGGGGACGTGGGTGCGCCCGGCGCTCCCAGGGCTGGGAGGTTTGTCAAGCAACTTTGAACGGAGCAGAGGAATGACCGCGAAAGCGAAGTCGTACTGGAATAGAGAGCGTGGACGGGATATAACATCGTGCAGCAGTGAGATTAGGGTCAGTCAGAGTAGAAGATTTTCGGGCGATTCTGGTCGGCGATTCTCGAGATGATTCTGATTTGTTTAATCGTGAGAGAGTCCGTTCATTCAGAATCGTCTTCAGAAGGCGATTCTGAATTTATAAATCGGAAGGAGGAAGATGAGCGGTGAGAATCGCTTTTAATTGCAGAATCGCCTGTAAAAGCTCCTCCAGAGGAGCTTTTACATCGATTATGAGGCGATTATGATTGTGATTCTGGGTTTTAATTACCTAAGACGATCTTCTAACAGCAGAATCGTCCACAGAATCGCTTTTCAAATCGGGTCGGTCAGAGTTGACCGGCGATTCTCACACGATTCTGATGGAAACAATTTACAGAATCGTTTCCATAATCGCCCACAGAATCAACCTCATAATCGCCCATAATCGCCTACTCTGACTGACCCTATTGGAAGTCCAAGTGTACCGCGGCGGCGCCGTCGATTCAATCCAGCCGGTCGGAACCTTGACAACACGGTCAAAAGGCCGAAATTGGCCCATAGAAGAGACCGAGTTTGCGCGATGCATAGACCTGCATCGTAGCAGTATGTAGACTCGGTGTTGTCGAGATGGTGAGAGTGGGAAGAAAGAGACGCCGGAGATTGAGATTGCCGAGTCAGAGTCGGCTGACAAAGAGTGATGACGCGTCCCTTCCTTGCTTCTTCCCTCCAACTTCCCTGCCGGTTTCTCGACGATTTCCACGCGTCTCTTGCTCTCTTCTGTCTATCATGCTGCACCGGCAATCTGGCTTTCGTGTGGGCCACAGTTTCAATGTCCTGGGCTAAACGTATACTGCAGTCGCCGGTCGGTTCGATTGTAGCGCAGCGAGTGAATTTGTGGCGCCACACTCCCTCCCTTGGGTGCACCTCCGGCTGCACCGTATCTGCATTGGTTCGTCTCACAATTCTCCTTCACGCACTATTAAGCCAAGTCTACACCCTGAATTGGATCGGTTCAGCCGCTGCGACTCCGTCCTTGCAAAAGATATGCCAATCCTGCTTTTCATCTATAGACTCACCCGGTATTGTTTCTGTCCCGATAGCGTCGGACACGCACCCGCCTCCAGTGGCATCCTGGTTCTAGAGAGCATCGCTTTCGCGAGTTCCCACTCGACTCGGGGAGGGGACATTCATTCATTATCAGGAATTCCTTTTTCTTCTTCTTTTGAGTATCAAGGTCCTTTGCGACCCGGACCCCACCAATTCTCCTTGTTCATCCACGTACAGAGACTTAGGACAGTTGGACATTTTGGGCAGGCAGTCCTTGCAAGATACTCGATGCACGCATGACCGAATGCGCTGTCTTGTCCAAGCTCACTGACAAAAGTTTCAGCCCTGATTGCGCCGGAGCCCAACCCCTAGATATCTGCGTTGGAGTCCAGGTGCAGCCCGTTCGATTCGGGAGCGAGGCGTTCCTCATTGCTGTCGGGCTTTTTGGCGGTTGAACTTTATGATCAACTCGCACCAACAGTGCGACTGTGAAGCCTCGAACAGGTCTCACACCTCATCTTTCGACACCGTACCGACAGAAGGTCGAGCATGGAGGTCTGTCTATGTCTACGCCAAACTTTCTCCCTTGCTCGCCCCTTTTTTTCATATATTCCAGCCCAGATTGCGCCGGTGCGCACCCGCACTAAATAGAGACTTATTCCTCGCTACAATTCCGCGGGGTCCCCGTCCGACTCGGGATCAGGGCATCTCAAGGAATGTTGAGCTTTTTTTTTTGCTAGCCTGAAAGGCATTCCTCGGCGGCAATTTATAGCTACACACCATAGGATTGACGGGGCCACATCGTTGATCACTGACATCGCTATCAGGTTTACAAGGCATCCCTCATTGCTCTCGATTTTTTCGTCTGCTGGTTGAGGGTTGAAGTTTAACTTCCGTCAACAGTGCGACTGTGAAGCCTGGCCAATTTCTTGTGGGGCTCACAGCCAATTCCTTGCCACAGTCTACGCCAAGCTTCCTCCCTCGTTCGCCACCGTTCCCATGTATTCCAGCCCAGATAGCGCCGGTGCGCACCCGCACTAAATAGATACTTTTTCCTCGCTACAATTCTGCGGGGTTCCCGTTCGACTCGGGATCAGGGCATCGAAGACGAGGGTCAGAATTTTTGAGTCGTCTGATCCTCTCACGACCGTCATTCATTGCGGGCTGATACCTTCACCGACTGTGAGGTGTGACTGGGAACGGCTTTCCCTCTCGTCCTCCAAGGATGTTTCAACTCACCTCATTTTGTATATTCTACTCTTTCAGGCCACCTTGCCCGCGTCACTTTTCTGGTGCCCAAGCACCCCGCTCATTCCTGCATGTGGGTTGTTAACCCACTTTTGCAGCAATTTATTACACCTCATTTGTGGGTCGTTCAAGACTTGTTAGCGCGCGGTGCGCTCCTGCTATCAATAAATTTGAACTGTTCCTGAGCAGGTACCCCCGTTCGACTCGGGATCAGGTCGTTCGCAAGTGCTGCCCTATTTTTTTTTGTCTTCGTCGTTCATCTTGCCTGATTGAGCATCCACTATAACTTATCAATCCACGCATCGTAATATCTTCAAATCTCACTATATATCCAAGGCCTCTAAGGCGCGCAAATCTGGATTCGCTGTCCTGGGTGTCGAGGCCTACGTGGTGGATCTACCCCCTACTCTACATGGGCTGCATCGACTCACATCTCACGAGTGGGGCTGATGTGGTGATAGATGTTGACGATGCCGCATTGGCACATCTAGAGAAGGTTCAAACTGCTTTCCTGCGTCGGATACTCGGCCTTGGACCGTATTCCATTCGTGCGCCGCTCTTTACCGAACTTGGGCTGGTCCCAATACGTTATCGCCGTCTCATTCTCGCCATTAGATACCTCGGCTACTTGATCAACTTGACAGACACTCACTATGCTCGTGCAGTTCTCGAAGACTCTTTTCTACTGTTCTGCGCGGGGCATCAGGGGTACTGGATGGACCTCCGCTGTGCTCTCCGCAACCTCCCGTTTCCGGTTACGCTGCCTCCACTAACAGCTTCAACTTCGGAGTCATGCACCGCGCTCGGAAAAGCTGTGTACACTTCGGCCATGAAGTTCTTGGACTCCAAGCTGGAGAACTCGGCAAGGCTTTATCTCCTGCACGACAGACTCGAACCGTTAGAAGACGAGGCTCCCCGGAAGATCACCTTGGTGCTGAGGCACTATCTGGAGCTCGTGTTGAACGCCAGCCACCGTAAGGCTCTAACCCGTCTTCTCATGAGCCAGCACCCCTTGGCTGTCGAACGGATGAGGTACAAGCAGCGTTACCACCGGGAGGATGTCCCACGGCACCGCCGTCTGTGTCGCTTTGGTTGCGGCGAGGTGGAAACAGTGGAACACGCCCTGTTCCTTTGTACCGGGAGTCCGGAGTTGTCTGCTGCTTCCCGTGACATATTCATGGACAGCGTACGTACTAGGGAACCCCGGGCTCTCGCAGTGACTCCGGAGAACGCTACAAGCGTGCTGAAAGTGCTGATTTTCCGAAGGGACACAGTCTGTCAAATTTCGAAGCTGGCGCACAAAATTTTCAACATCTTCGTCGAGGAGCCGATGGTCTGGCCTGAAGGCGTGTAAGTTGTTCGGTAATTCTTTCTGGCTGTTATGTAGTTGCCCGAGATCTACCACCTCTTTGTAGGTGAGCTCGTCGACGGTGTTTGCATGATGGCGTAGTCCAGTACATTATATTTGGGCCGATGTACTGTAGATTTAGTGAGGTACGAGCTTCCCCATGTTAGAGCGTCTGGCTGCGAGAGACTACTGTAGATTACACCCTGGCACGTTCCGAAATGGGACCACGCTGGGCTTTAATGTTATCCACAGTCTTATCCACGTTTACAGTCTGCTTCCCCTCTCTCAAATTGTTATCGTCCCAAAAGTCCGCTGCAAATACTCTCCTACTCTCTTTGCGCCAAGCTTCTTCTTCTCCATGTCTCACGCTGGTGACACAAGTATCTTGGCTCACTCAAAACACTACGTTATCGGCTCGATAGCGGTCGTATCGCACCTGCGCTAGAGGACACCGGTTCAAATCGGGTTCGGGCCATGACTTATCATAAGGGTCTTAATTTTTGCCTTTCCATATCCATCTGAAAACGGCGAAGAGATAAATTCTCCCATCATTTCCGTCCTTGAACAGATTTTCCCACAGGGAGTGCAGTAAACTTGAAGATCTAAAAACTCATTCTATATCTCACCTCCGACTCGACCCCGAGTCGAACGGGTCACTGCAATTCGAGTGTTATGCAGTTGATGCCGCTGCATCTTCACATCATCGGGAGTCAAAACTGCCAGGTAAATCTGTGGTAGGCCGCATAACTTTGAGGCAGAGGTCTGTCCCCTTGGCGGATGGGCTTTTTTGCCCACCCATTTGCGACATTCAACCAAGGTGATCGATGCGTGGGATTCACATCAATCGCTGATGCAATCAACGTCACGTTTTCTCTCGTTTTTCTCCCTTCGCCACCTCATGCATGCAGCGCTGCAAGTCAGTAGCTTACAGCGTCTCCCCATCCATAGTCGCGTGTGTTTGGCCTTTTGCTGCCCGCGCACATCTGACACGTCCCTCCACAGAGAATAGCGTTGGCCGCATGCAGAAACGACGCCACGTTTGACCATCTCCTGGAGGCAGAGGAGGCGGCGGAACAAGCTCCTGTCGCCCAGAAAATTCTCTTCCTTCCCATGTTTCTCACACACCTCGATCCAGTAAGGATCCCATCCTCAGCGGAGCTGGACGCACCTGATCTCGCCATCGAGAGCCGCTTGATGTGCGGTGTCCTGGCTCTGAGCAACATATTCGACATGTCTGTGGGCGATGCTGGCGTCGAACTCTGGCCACGCATCTGGCCGTGGGTCTACTTTGTCTACGAGTACCACGAACATCTTCTGGTTGCATGCAACCAGAGACCCGACCTGCTGCTTGGCCAGTTCACTCAATTTATTGTCCGGAACTACCTCTCCTCCGATTTACAGTCCTTCTCCCCCCTTATATCTTCAACGCTGGGGCTCAGGGCCATTGTTGGCAAGGCATGGACGCTTCTGCTTGTGCACGAGGAGGAGCCGGGAACATTTGAGGCTATGCACAAGTGCCTTGCCTGGTTTCTCCGCATTTTGGACTTCACGGATCCCGTTAATTTTGCGGAGATTATGGAAGGAGCTGGAGGAACCCTCGACGATCTTGCACGGCTCGTGATTCAGTACGCTCATGACGCTATCTCTAGACGGCGCGCCTGGAAACTCGCACCGCACAGCTTTTATATGCGTGCTCTAGTGACCTTCGTGCAGGCAGGCTATTCTGGCCACTACCCCCAGCCCCCTGCTCCCGTTCTTCAAGAGGCATTCTTGGACACACTGCGTCACGTGCGTGCTCGCAAATTCGTGCCTGTCCTTGTCCTCGGGATATCTTCCCTCCTTACACTCCCCGACGCGGATACGCAAGAGTCCGTCCGCCTGTCGCTCGTGTTGTTGGAACGGCTTCTCACCACGCAGTCGTGGAACCTGTGGTTGGTCGAAGCCCTCAAAGTCGATCTTCTCCGCGTGCTGGTCGATTGTGCTACGCAATTCGGGTCATACCTTGACCGCAATCTCAAATATCTGTTTGGACAGCTCATGACCCATGGCTTGGTCTACTACCATGTGGTCGTTGAGATGCAGGAGGCAGTCGCCGATGCAGCACAGATATCCTCTACCAATGAATTCAAAGCACTCGACATTTATACACAGTGGACTGCCCTCACCGATCTCGTCGAGAAACGCGGGGCGATTTTGAAGGAAGCTCGTCTGCCTCATGCCTGCAATAACGTCGAGGTTCGTGCGCTGCTATCTACTGTCGCGTTAAATCTTCTCTGACTTTTCCTCCCAGTGCGGAGAAATGCAAACCGCTCCATGTCGACGATGCTCAGGATGTAAAATATTCTACTACTGCTCGCAAGCGTGCCAGGTCGTGAACTGGAAGCAAGGCGGGCATCGCGAAAATTGCAGCTTGTACTGTACGCCGAACGCACTCTACCCACACACTCCCTCACGAGATTCTTTTTACAGCTGAATTGTCTGGTCCGCTCGGCGTCCGCGAACGACGACTCCTGCGTGCGTTGGTACAGCGCGAGTACCAGGAAAACATCCAGTCAGTATGCGAAAAGCAGGTCGCGGCAATTGCTGGCGATCCCGCTGGCAGCGGCGTTATTATCACCGTGTTTGACTACACCCTCGATAATGTCGAGGTGTCCGCCGTATCTGATGCAAACTGGCTGAAACTCGGTTCTCGCGAGGCACTGGGACGTGAGTGGTCGGATGTGGTTGCGCGTGCAGCGAAGATTCGGGGGCGCGTCCAACTCTACATGGCGAGGGTGCCTCGAGGAGACAACTGCACGGCGTTGTGGCTCGTTCCCTTGCGAATGAAGACTACAAAGCTCTATGACACTCTCGTGGACATTGCGAGGGGTCTCCCGATCAACTGCGACGAGGCCCACATCGCGGAGCAGGTCAAAGCTGTCCTTGCGGCGTGTGAAGAGCGGTAGAAATTCGTCGGTGCGCGTTCATACCTATTTCGTTATTTTGCCACTGGCGTGTCGACGACAAAGATGAAATTGTTGCGGTGCGATGGACAAGCGGTTGTATAGGATAATAGCATTCAAGGATACACGACTGTGATCCGTATGAACGTCGCTCTCGTCTCCTTCTCCGCTACGCTGTTTCTCCTGGTTCCTCTCCCTTTTCTGTCGGCTAAAATCTGATCGCTCGGGTCGGTTTACAATTTGCTCCTCTGCGGGGACTCGAGCTGAACAAGATCAGCAACACAATATGTTTACTCTTTGTGGTGGTCATGAGCGAGTCCCTCTCTCACCTAGCAATCAACGCGGTTACCTCTTATTCTTCTTGTGCTCTTATTCAAGTCATTGATTTATACACCTCGCCCAGTTATCACGTACTGTCCGGCGCTCGCGACTCCGAGTGCGAGCGGGTGAGGAAGGCCTCTTGACGCCAGTGAAATCGGCGACAGGAACGGCAGGCACTGGCCGTTACACTTCCGCAGAACGGTGACAAGAATCAAGAATGGGGGAGTACCAAGCCGCCGCAGTGGATGCTCATGGCTGCATTTCGTGAATGAATTGATCGCCGCTCGATTCTAGTTGTGCGTCTGTATTCCGTGGGTGTTGCATCATGCCGCCGCTGATGCCTTCGTAAGTTGTTTCCGCTAACCGGGCGCTCCAGTTGGTTTTTGGCGATAAACAGACGCGCGGGAGGTACGCATGTTGACATTAGTGTTGGACACGGGTCGCGGGTACACCCGCGGGTTTGTACCCGCGGGTGTGGACGAGTACGGGTCTCGACTTCAGACCCGTGTTCGACCCGCGTACCCGACCCGCGTACCCGCGGGTTTTTCAACATGTAGAAAAACATGCATTTTGCTGCGCATGAGCCGGCGGAAGGCAAATACTCGTCATTCACGGAAGTAACCGGAAATGGATTAAATATGCGGCAGCATTTGCACCAAAGTCAACGACCTACTATCAGAGGATGCACATTAACCGTTCTTTAACGAGATGGTGCGTAAGCTGTGCTTTTGCCCCATACAGGTACATCTCCATTCTATTCCCTCTGCTCTCGCTGTTGAACAACGGCCTCATTTACTCCTTCCAGAGTGGTGTACGGGGGCTTGATGGGGTCCCCGTCCTCTTGCTTCTCCGTCACTTCGGCCTGCGCAAGCCTCGCCGGATGGCCACGCAATGCGGCAATTGTTTCAACCACAGCAAAATTGCACGGTCCCCCCGTTGTGGTCAAATAGCTGACCATGCGCAGCGCATTAAATCTCAATGCAACGAGGCCAATCCGAGAGACGATTGCCCGAGAATCCTGAAAGAAGTTAGTGTGCAGCTGACAGTTCAATGCAGCACATCAGCTACGGCGTAGCCCGAGCGCAGCCCTGTTTCTCCGAATATTCACCACTATAAACGACCGCAACAACCTGCATGACCGACACCGACCACACTTCCTCTCACTTTATTCCCCTCACCAACGCTCACTGTTCAGTCCTCGAAAAATAGAAACCTTCGCAACTCTCGCTTCGTTGCGTCCTCGGCTCGGTGATTCATTCGGATTCTTGGGCTCCTCGTTCTACTCGTCCTTGCTGGGGGCTTCGAATCAAGAGCAATGGATTTACCATCTTTTGTAATTGCTTCCGCGTCGCTTCCGATTTCACAACTTTATTAGGATGTTGAGATCTCAATTATCCTCGCTTGGTTGAACACATACGACCTTCCGGACACTTTGGATCTTACGAGTAGATTTGCGACATGACCTAGACGTTCCTTCGTTTGCCCACCAAAAGATATGCGATTCGCAGTAGCCATAGTCGCTTTATGAATTGGGTTTTTGATATATCGTGAAATTTCCGGTGCTGCCGGAGCGAAGCGGCGGCACGTCTTGTAGATACTACGAGTCAGCACAGTTTTTTCTCTCCCATGAATCGGATCATGGGCCGTGCAGCGGACATCAAAAGATCAGTCATAGCAGCCGTGGTTACGACATCTCACAATTGGCTTGTACAAACGCAGCTAAAAATGGTTCGGATGATTAAAATGGCTCCGGATAAGTGCTGGTACATCTTCTTGGACATCTTCTGCAACTCTTACAGGACTTATCTGGTGGTCTCTGAGCTACAGTGGGAGCAGGGATAAAAAAAACTGTAAAATACAAGTAAAATAAGCCTTTCTTCATAATCAACCGTTTGGGTGGATAGGAAATACAGATGGTGACACAAAAAAGAGCTGGAGATAGGACAGCAGGATCCCATGTAATGTATGTGTCTCGATACGGGGTGAAAAATGGCTGATTCCATACAACACAATATTTCAACAATGGAGTGTACAAAGCAGAACACAATCTGGAGTTACCAGTGAAAAAGTCTCCTGCCTTAGTCTCTTATAAACAGACGCTACAACAAAATGGGCTCGTACCTCGCTTGTTGTACTTAGTCTGTCGTTTTGCCGAGCTGATTGATTGCAGGTCGACATTGTTATGTAAGCAAAAGTTTTGTCGCGTCGCGAAAGGATGTGCACGACGCGTTGTTCCACAGGTTCGCATCAGATATTGCTCCAGTCTTGTCATAGGCCGCACTTGTCTCACAAAGTCCAGGGAGAATCGGTTCAGAATGCAGATACCGAATTTTGATGGACCGGCTGCTGCCGAAGTGTCGGTTTCGTTCCTTGCCCAAAACACATTGGGGAAGAAAAATCCTAGCATGCAGAAACATTCGGAAGGAGTATTTGGCCATTTCTACCTCTTAGAATTTACGGTTATGGCGCGCTGAGGGCTGGAACAACGGAAAGGAAAATCAAAAGGTGAGCACCGCCACAATGTTTACATAACAATGTCGACCTCCAACCATCAGTGGCGCGTTTAACTTCTCTCCACGGAAAGACGTTCCCGTCACGCCGGGATGTCCCGGTTGATGCGGAATTGGGTCTTGCTTAGAACTGGCTGGCGACACGTGCTCGCTTCCCGGTATCTCCGTCGGGCCGATGCTCACCATTTTCACAGATCGGCCGTCGCCTCGATCGTCGCCGCTGTCACCGAGACAGCGGGCGCGGTGAGCCGCGCCATCAATTCTCTTGTCGCCCCGCCATCACTGCCAACGCACCTGCTCGTCGTCGTCGCCTGCCTCCCAGTTGTCAAGTTCTGTGCCGCTGCTGCCTGGAAGTGCCTCAAGCGTGCTGGTCTTGTGTCCCCTATGGCAACTCCGGTGCGCGTCGGGAGCTCTCAGGTGGCAGCTGCAGCAGAGGGGGATAGGCTTGTTTTTCCTACCAAGGCCGGGGGTAGCGAAGAACGCTCATTGTAAGTGTTCTCGTGTCTGATGGCATACCACAGCATCAACGGTCTTTCCAGAGTCGGCAAGAAACAGGATCAATTGAAGGACATGTGCCGAGATTATGGCCTCGCAGTCAGCGGCAACAAATCACAACTTAAACTACGCCTTCAGCAATACAGCGAAAGATTTTGCAACGATCCCGCGAGCTGGTCTGCCTATCACCGCTCCCACAGATATCCACCTCTCATATTTTTTTTGCAGTAACTTAACACCTGTAATTCGCCGTACTCACAAGGGCCCTCGGAATGGCGAGAAGAAATCTCAGCCAAAGCAGTCCACCAATCGAAGGGCGGCAATCATCGACACCGAGCGTATCACCGAAAGATCGAAAGACACTCGGACCGCAGACGATGTGAAGGACTTGTTAACTTGGGTAAGACTCTTTTGTTCTGTATAACTAACTAGCCATTGATTATTTCGGGGTATAGGCGGATCGTACGTTGGCACGACTGGCGTACAAACCTCCGAAGCCAGAAACTTTGCCAACAACACCTTCAGTTGTTCAATCATCATCGCAGGTGGGTATACGGCTTCTGCTTTCGTTATTACTGAGCTTGAGAATATCCAGCCTGACCGCAGCCTTCACGACCGAATGCAAGCGATTGAAAACCACCTTGCTGTGATAGCGACGTCGGGGATCACCCACGCGGCTGCGGCCCAATGGCCTCAGGCAACACTCACACCACTTACAGGCTACCCTATCCCTCCAGTGGATTACACCGTGTATGATCCCAATTATGCACAGGATTTTTCCTTTGAAACCACCGTAAGTCCCGTGTTTCCGATGCTATATTCATTTGTGATGACTTTATCTGACCGCCACGGTGTTTAGGGAAACCCGTTCTTTGACGTCTCCAGTCACATCGCTCAGCCGCACGCTCACAATCTCCACGTCGGTAATCCAACATGGAATTATGAGTCTAGCACCATCTCGGCTCCTTCAGCTACTCTGCCCCAGCCCGTCAATTCAACCACTATCCCCGCAAGTTGCAGCCCGAGCACCGACACTACCTCCCCGTCCAAAGTACCCACCCGCTCTGTGCGTCTAGGCAGTAGCACCGTTATCGACATCGCCGTCGATGCGATCAAGCAAATCGCAGTTCCAGCGACATCCTTCGCCGAGAACATTGTAAGACTCAACCAGATGTGGGACGACACATCCGCATACTGGAAAAATGATTCGGTCCTAGTAATCGACGATCATCCTACAGCACTTATCTACTGGCCCGAAATCTTCAAGAAAGCCGGGCTGTGGGTTGCGCACAAGTCCAACTGGACTGAGTGGAAGGTGAGTTTCCATAAATTACACGACAATTACCTTCCGATGGTTGACTTGATTTATTTTCTAGTTCCTTGTCGAACATTATCGACAAGGAACTCCCGACGAGTTCTGGAGCACATTCAGAAGGAAAGACGGTGGGAAGATGTCTTATACCGCCATCTGTGCTGCTATTCGTAGCGAGCGCAAGACGGCCGACCGGGATCTCGCGGCCCAAGCGAGACGGGAGTATGGGGTTGATTTCGACTCGCAATTCAGCTACCGCTGCAGCAAGACGAACACTCGGGTGGTCATGACAAAGGACAGTTCTATTGCAAAAGAATACAAGCGGCTTCAAGGCCTTTAATTAGTATACATTTTAACTCGTCTCCGTCTCCGAGGCATCTTTCTGTTTCTTTATCTACATTTGCCTTATATTTGAAGTACATATCATTGTGTCTGCAATAAAAATGTTCGTGAAATAATTGAAGGAATACATGTGAACAAGCTATTTTAACGACCACACGCACAGGTTCTACCACAGGCAGAACATCTCTCCGTGATCTGCTGGTTTGGGTTCAGGAAGTTCTCGCGCAACTCGGTGGGATCATCGTTCCATCCAATCAAGTACTTGACAATCGTCAAGTTGGAGAACTCCATGCTCCATCCACCCCACTCGCAAATGCGACGCAGGCTCCATCGGCGATGAGACGCGAAGTACTGGCAACCACCGCGACGGAATGAGTGAGTGCCGTAGGGATACGGATCAAGGCCAATGTCGAGGAGGTTGTTGCGGAACATCTCCAAAAATTTCTCTGATTTCTATACCGCGCAAAGAATGTCAGAGAATTATCAAGTGATTGAAAAGAACACAGACCATCGGTCTGCTCGAATCTCCAATCTGATCGCGGAGGGTGATCGTCGGAAATAAATATCCCTTCGTGATTCTGGAGCATGCGAGCCAAGCGGTGAGGGCGCGGACCGGACACAAATGCGCCTGGTCCTGAGGCAATTCATGGAGAACGAAAGGCTTAATCTCTAGAGACAAGACGGTAAGCAAGTGCCATACAAGATGTTGATACAGGCTTACCTCCGTATTGACTGGTCTTGCGAAACGGCAGGTTCAACTCGAATGATGTTTCTGTAAGTCGGCGGATGTCTTGGAGCTGAATTTTCAGAGCCTCGTCAAAGCGGAGTAGGCATAGAAAAGAGATAACATATACAGCGTGGAGCATGAGACGGCTGCGGCCTCCTCCCCATTGGTTGATATCCACTGGGGCATTGCGGTTGCGTCGCGTAACGGGCTTGATTTCGGCCACTTGTGGCTGATTATTGTAATGGTAGATCGTGTAGATGATATCCTGCAAAACAAAGTCAGTATCAAGGTGTGAGGTGGGAAAGAAACAAACCGGAGTAACGGCTCTCGCGCTGGTGGCCACTTCCCCGGCGCGAACCTGTATGTAGAACGGTCAGCAAAACAAGACAATGAATAAATACAATACATGCCTTCTTCTTTCTCAGCGTGACCATGTATCGCGAGACAGTTTCAGAGACAGAGGGATTTCCTATCATTTTACCGCTGACTTCGCTTTTCTGCCAGGGAAGAGACCCGAGCCCGTGAATGCGCCCGAACCCGTATGTAGCGGCAGCCCGCATTTTCTGCGCGTGGCTGTACGAGTCTCTCTCAATACTTGGATCCTTTGGCTTTCCGTCGAGCCCGATATCGTCGCAGCTTAAGGTGTAGTGAGTGAAGTCATGAATAAGAAAGTTAAAATATGTACCTGGCCATAATCCATGCAACAATGAATGCTGCTGCCTCGGGATGTGGTTGGTTTGTGAAAAAAGGCTCGTCCGCCTTGAGGAAACCCTGGGTGTGGACAAACTGTTCACCGAGTTTTATGATTCTTAATATGCGAGTGTGAAAAGCTATAAATTGAAACAATTGAATGTACTCACCTTTTGTACTCCGCGTCCGTGCTATCGATAACACCTTTAGACGCCGCTGTAATGACAGCACGCAAGCTAGTGAAGTCCGTCATCTTGGTATCACCGTCTTCATCGTCCGAGCCACTCCCCTCTGACCCCGACTCGGAGTCATTGGGCACCTGCTCATCTGCCTCAGGCAGCTCCTCGTCTGCCCCAGGCAACTCCTGTAAATCAAGTGTCTCCTTCTCGCCGTCGATGTCGTCGTCGATCTCGTCCTGAGCTGGTACGTCGGAGCTCAGTGCACCATCGGTGGTACTCGGATGAAGAGCAAGACGGATCCCTGCGAACTGAGGGTTGCTCAGGATGCTCATGGTGGAGGGGGAAAGAGAGGATAAAATTTAGGAGATGCGGAAACAGGTGTTTATATACCGGACGTAAAGTCTCAGATTAGTCAAAGTTCCCCCTCCGAGTCCGTGATGAGCTCCAACACCTCCTCGCCTCGATAGATGACGCTCATCGTGGTGTACCGCTTTTCAGGGTGGGCACGCGAAGCTGGTCAATTAATCGATAAGATACCCAATAGAATAGAAACATGTGGCACATACCCTTGGTTTTCCCTGAAGGCGAGCCTCGTTGCTTGGTCTGCTGCGATGGGTCCGCACGCCCTACCACGGGAGGTATCAGCATCGAAATATAAGCAGGATATGAATGCTTACCCGGGGTAGACAGTCTTGAAGGACCAGCGATGGGACCGGCGTCGCAAGATTCTACTCTTGGGCTCTGAATACGCGAACGTGCGGAAGTCTTTGACGTCTTTATGCTCTTGCGCTTTGGCTTCGAAGCTTCAGAAATGATTAAAATGAGTTTACCACGAAGCACGCAAACACACCTTGAGCAGAAATATAATCGGGGTACCATCTCCAGATACACGTACTCCACCATAGACTTTGGAACCCAGACCCTGACTTTCGGAAGGTCCTTGGCGAGCCACGCCGCAATTGCAGCCTGCACACCCTGAGCAGGATCGCGCGTCCCTGCGATCGCTTGCAGAGCCGAAGTCAAAACGGTGGGGTCGAGATCAAGCATGAGGCGTAACTCGGCGAGGTAGCCCGTAGACTTGTGCTGGCGTTGGCTAACAATGCTCTTAATCAGTGACGGCGGCGGATGAGCTGCAACGAGGCCATCCGATGCCAAGGCCTTATAGGCGAGCTCCCGAATAACCAGGCCTGCAAACAGCTGGTCGGCGAAGTGCGTAAGTATCCCGAGGCTGTTGCCCCAGCCAAAGTGGTCTTCTGCAAAGCGGGCAAGGATGTCGAGGCGGGGAGGGCAGAAAGCCAGGGGCGG
Source organism: Mycena polygramma (assembly GCA_029449255.1). Taxonomy (NCBI): domain Eukaryota; kingdom Fungi; phylum Basidiomycota; class Agaricomycetes; order Agaricales; family Mycenaceae; genus Mycena; species Mycena polygramma. Next base: position 162,753 of record JARKID010000112.1, read on the forward strand.
TACAGTGATCTTGGAGACAATCGGATGATGATATAAATTGACGACATCGAGGTCAGGAAAGTCGGCGGGGATATTGGCGGCAAGCTGCTTGCACTGGTGAGGGAGGTGGCCGGAACTGTTGGTCCCAAGCTCGGTGCGCAAGGCATCACGCCAGGTCGCCAAGAAGAGCATGGACTCTTCACGCGATCGATCCGCGAGGCCGGCAATGAGCTGCCTTCCCAGACCAGCGCGGGCAAGCCCCAGAGCGATCTTGAAACCACATTGGGCAAGCCCGTCCTACAACAAACAATTAGACGGTTTTGCTTAGCGGATCAGGTGAGGAACCATACCGAGTAGTCTCCTCCCGCCAGGACAGCGATGAGAATAAAGTCCTCACGCGACAACCCCATGATTGTGGAGATATCGAAAGCAGAGTATCGCGAGGCTTCGTGATTTTCGTTATCCTCGGAACGGCTGCAGGGATAAGTCAGACAGGTCTTTAAGAGCAAAGTGTAAACATACATGCGCAAGACAACGTCGGCTCCAAAAACAAAGGAGTCCGGATCATCTGTGAGCATGGCATCAACGCGCAGAGGGACTCCCGTGGTTGTCATCTCAGCCAGAGTGGCTTCGGCCTCTCCAGGAGCCTGCATAATCAAGTCAGCATAGAAAAATCAGAACAATGTCAGACATACAATGATCCATCGAAAGCCGAAACCATCCAACATCTGCTGGAAAGAGCTAGCGAGCCAATGATCATTTCCGCTGATAACCCTGCCTCTCTTCATCTCCGGACGTTTCCGTCCGTCGAAAACAAACATAGGAAGAAAAGGGAGCCTGAAGAGGCGGCTGCACCGGGAGAAAAGCGCGACGAGCTCGGGGCTTTCCGTATTCCCGTGCCGGCTGCAGGCGCGATACATCCAGCCACTAAAGTCTGGTTAGAATGTACTCATATTCATCACAGAGCGATTCATCCCACCTGGCGTCTATACCAATCCGGAATCCACGCACTCCGGTAGGGTTTGCGATGAAGCCAGTACCCACGGCTAGATTAGGGAGAGAGATCTTCTGCTCGACTTCCTGGAGCTCCTACAATACAGGTAAGCAATGATTGAGAGCGGCGGCACAGGTACTACCTTCCATGCATTGTTAAGGCCCATTGGTAGCAGAAGAGATGAGGCAGGAAAGGGGGGTCTTGGAGGCGATCGAGCCTTAATTTCCAAAAGCAGTGCTAAGCTCAAGCAGCGGATAAAAACTGCGCACGCTGCAAGGGACGCGAATTCGCGCCCTAGGGAGCGAGTGCAGTTATACATCCAGCGAGAGGTACCGGCACCTGCTCCCGCCACCACATGAGAGCCATGAACGCACGCAGCAGCGGAAGCAAGGAGAGCGGGGCGGCGCATCGTCCTCATTTCACGAGCGGCTGCACGTTGGGCGTGTCAAGAGCGCGGAGGTGCATCCGACGAGAAGCCGGCAGCGCATAGAATGACCCGACGCGAGCGTACACAACCACACAGCATCCGCAAGCTGCGCACAAGTCGTTGTCTGCACAGCACCAGGCGCCGGGGCGGGAAGCAGTGCCGCCGCGACGACGGAGACGCGCAAGTCCAGCGGGCACGAACTGGGACGCGGTGTTGCAAGAGGCGCGTGTGGTGTGAGTGAATCGGTGCGCTGCTATGTTAAGACTACTGGAAAGTGAGTCAGATATCAGGGAACAGGGACTGCGGACGCACCTGCAGCAACATCCACGGGCGCTACTCGACACGCCTTGTGCACGCGTCGACCTCTACATGTCCCCCCATCCCGCCGCAAGTCCCCCGGAATTTGTAGATGCAGGCGGGTGCCGCGCACCCTGTGGGCATCATGGATGGTCGAACTGTTCGACGGTGGCTATGGACGCATAGCAAAACGCGCAGAGCGCACGCTATCCAGTGCTAGAGTAGAGGTACATTGCCTGCGAACGACCAAGCAGCAATAAATTAAGAAAGTCAATTACGGACCTTAATCTCTCATGCATTGGTACGAGCGATAGCTTTATAAGATGTATCGGGGGTCATACGGAGTTTGAGATGGACCGAGTGGGTCACAACGACTTGCAATGTCGGTGGAATGCTAAGAGAAGCTGAAAGCCTCAGAAATAAACAAAAGTACATAAGAGGTACACGCACCAGGAAAGATATTCCAGACGAGCACCGCCGGAATGAAAATGCTGCGAGCCCATGTCCTCAGAGCCACTTCACGGTCTCTGAGGCTGGGGTGCACAGACGGCCCCACAACCGACACGCAAGATCGGCTGCCCGCCCTCCCTATGGGAGAACTCCAATTCATGTGCACCACCAAGAGACCGCCGAGACTTGGGCTCATTTTGGTCTCTTCAGCTTCAAGAGACCAAAATGAGCCCGAGTCTGCACGAAGAAAGATCCGGGGACTTCCATTGTGCACGCACTACCAACGCTCTGACACCAGGGAACACCCCTGGCAGACCTGCAGCGTCGGAGAAGGCTCGTCTGCCTTGGGATCATGCGTGCACAAAGGAAAGTAAGAGAGCAGAGTTTGCTCATGTTTATGGACGCGTGCTGGATTCCCAGGCTTGGGTGGCAAACGACGCGTCTTTCTGAATCACGTGGGCGCTTTGCAACGCGTCGGAGTTATCTTGACGCGTCGACACAGTACAGAAACACGCGTTCTGAGGGCCGGTCTACTACTCTTTATCACTTACATATAGAAAATACTACTTGCATGAAGATATATGTGGTCCAGCAAAAATATCAGTGCAAACGCATCGAAAATAAGACCGGTCCAAAGCAATCCGACTCCGGATCTCGGCCCAAGCAACCATCGAGGCACCAGACGGCTTCCGATAAAGTGCCACGCATCGGAGCGCATCGGCCTTTTCAAAATGTATCTGTACAATCTAAGCGGGCTGAATTGTCTTTTTTCCTGGGGCTCTGACTTTCGGGCATCGGTTTAGCAGGGAAAGAAATGTCTTTGACTATCGAAAAGGGCATCAAGAGACATTCCAGAGACGCCAAAAGACGTTTCCGACCGCGCGGCAGCACTCGCAAGCGGTATAGATCAACACGCCCCAATTGCCGGTATCCGTGTACTTAACCCCGCTGGTTTCTAATTGCCATCACCACGCCCTCGGCTTTGGATCTCACTGGAGCTTTTAATCAGCCAGTCTACAGGTTCAGCGCCCTGTTTCTTATTCTTCCCTCTCTCTCAAATCTCTCCAACTCAACAACTTTCGTGCCCTTCACATGCCCCCGAGTCCTCCATCGGTGAATCAACCACTATCACTCTCCGAGACTTGGCAACAATTTGCTGCAATGTTCCAATTCACAGAGTAAGTGCAACCTATCCATTCTCTTCCTTTCCTTCCTTGTCTTTTCTTCATATGATACTTTGAACGCGTCGGTGGGATGGATGCATAATTTATTTCTGCCCAATCCTTCCTTTCACTTTCTTCTTTGCTCCGCTTGTCTTTTCCCCTCCCTCCTCCGCTTTCCTGCCTTTCCCCTCCCCTTCCCTCCCCTCCCTCCCCTCCCTCCCTCCTCCCCTCCCTCCTCCGCTTGCGCGATCGTTCCGTCCGATCGATCGCTCGCGTGCCCTTTTGGTCCCGCTTGGCACTTGCTTGCCGTCGCTTGTCGCCGCTTGCCATCCCCCTCGTCACTCATCACCCCATCACCGTCACATCACCCGAACTGTCTTGTTCGTGTGTCGAAGTTCAGACTACTCCTGCCTGGCAAAATTAACAAGGAATTTCAGATTTTTTCTTGCACGAATTACTTCTGAAGAGTCCTTGAGCCCATCCTGGCTGGACAAGAGCCACATTGAATCACATATGAATCACTACAGTGTAAGATTTTGGCCATTTGTCTGAAAATCACGTGCAACAAAACTCACTGCTCTCCCCGGCTTACACTGACCATTTCCCACACTCTTTCTTGATTCAAGGGTGCCGTGCCCGTATATCCCGGAGAACACTCACATACTTTTTGGACCAATATCATGTGAATTGCGTACGTTAGAGGCGAATTTCCGGTTACTTCCGTGAATGACGAGTACAACACCGGCGAGTCATGATGGTCTCTTGCGATTCGATTCGTTGCGCCTTGATAACAGCATGCACCGCACAAAAATTCAATTGCTTGGGTGCTTGGGCCCCAAGACGACAGTACTGGCTCGGGAAGCGTAAGTGTCAAAATTCTTGTTCAGCTACGCACCACATTCAAGCTTCATGTGCAGTTGTGCACCGTATTTGATGAAAGAGCCTGATTTTCCACCCAAAATTTGCAGGTAAACCAGACCCGCGGGTAACCCGTACGGGTTTTAGACCCGACCCGTATACGGGTACGGTTTTCACGGGTACGGGTACGGGTAGGCTTGAATGTACCCATGGTCGTCCTCTTTCGTTCCGTTCTGGTATCGGACGATACGGCGGGTAGACCCGTGTCCAACCTTAGATCATGTTGTTGATGCTCATCAAGCCTCAGGAGTTCATGCTCACAGCCGTATCTCCGGCTCATGGCCGTCTTCAGGGTTTCCCTCCTGTGCATTGCAGCTTGGAACAACGGAATGCGAGTACACATCACCTGGATGCCTTCGCACGAACAGCAAATGTCATCCTCCCTTTCAGCCCGTCCCCGTGAGTAACAATGAATCAAGGCACAGCAATTTTTCTTGCCTCCGACGGCGATATGTTCGTGACTACTTTCGCTAATCGACCGTTGCAGATTGGTGGTCGGAGCGATACTATGCGGACCGCACGTAAATTTCGGCGATCCTTGATGATTGACAGGGACTCGGTTCTTTATGGTTTGGCGGAAATGTTCTGCTCACTGAGCAAGAAATGCTTCGTGAATTGAGTCAACACATCTTTAAACGGGGATAATTCTATTTGGAGGAAACCCTTCCCGTTAAGGAAATTTCGTGGAAACCCGCGCAAAATGCTAACTGGAAACCCACTTACGGCAAATTGTGCGCATAGGGGACTTTCAAGACCGCGGTTGATGCCGGGGGGCTCGGTTGACTTGCTACTGAGGTGGGAAGGCCTCGGCATATACAAACTGACCTCCCACGTCCCTCCCTCGTCAGTTCACAGTCACCGAATGGCTCTACTGGTGATTTCTTTTTCAAGCCGGGCACCGAAGCAGTGCCGACATCACGACGTGTGTGATGCCCCGCGTGAACGGTGCATGATATGGCTATTTGCCATTCAAGAGGCTCAAGCAACATCATATTAAAGTCATGTGCAGTACATGGGGGTACACCATGAATGCATCCTCCGGAATCCAATGTTTAACATAGAGTATAGACATGAGACGGACATTGTGGGATCTGCAATAACGGCGGCTCGTAAAGTAGCAGAGAATGTTGTCGTGGGAGTGGGATATCAGGCACGTGCATAACGTCCACTGGAATGAACGATTCTAAGCGATGCAAGGGAGCAAAACATGAAGATATCCCTCGGCATCGTCGGCATACTCTTCGGCATTGGCAGGGTTTCTCGGCACTTGTTGAGAAACAGGGTTTCCAAATAAGGATGGTGGAAACCGGGTTTCCAAATAGAATTATCCTTTAAACGGATCCGCCGGTGGATAATGAAGAGCAGATTGTCGGTAGAATTATGTATGAATCCAAGGATGAACTGACATGGTTCAATGTCGGTGCAATCAAGACTTCTTTTGACATTGTTGTATAGTGAGAATATTTGACCAACGACCACCAGCGCGATAATAATGTATCCACATTTTGCAGACATGGGTCTACAAGATAACCATCAACGCGATTCCGAACTATGCCGAGGGGTTCAGGGCGTCCCACGCCCAAGACTTCCTTGTCCGTCTCTCAGTAGCTGAGGATGACGATCAGCATTAATACAACGCATGGGAGAAGACAACCCCACCCGTAGGAGAAATCATGGTAAAATTGAATCTGTTGAGGAATTCAGCGGAAGTCCCGCTGATCAACACGTTGTCGGGACAACACAATGTGGTGGAAATAAATGATTCCACGGAAGCTGCAGGGTTACCCCCGACAAATTCCAGAGGGACCTCGAGCCATCGGAGCGCGGGGAGCCTAAAAGCGAGGGTCTGGAGATACGACGGTGACGGCAGGACCTGGTGCGACCAGAACCATTTAGTCAGTACGAGCCGCTCCAAGCTCTCGTGAGTCATCTCTTTCTCAAACTCTGCGCCCAGACAGTCAAGTTCCACCTGCAACCAGCGCAAATTCGGCGCCTCTGATAAGACCACCGCAAGCTGCATATCATCACAGCGCGCAAGCTGCAGGTACACCAGTTGGGTCCAGGGTAAATCTCGTACCCAGCGATATAACCTGATCGAGCGGAGGGCCGGTATCTTGTCATGTGGGAGATGTGCATGTTCGTCAACGTCGAGGATAGTTGCCCGAAGCAAAGGCATTGGTGTCTGAAGCTCAGGAAACTCCGAGCAGTACCCAATGTCTGCGTATTCCCACCGCGCATGGTGCACGATGAATGGAGGGGGAATCGGTTCAAAGTCATCTTCCGATGAAAATTTTACGGACAGCGGCCGCGCACGGGATCTGTGGAGCCAGATTCTGGCTAGGTAGAGGAAATTTTCCCGATATGCTTCTCGGTAGCAGTGGAAAGATATCGCCCGCCAGAGTCTAGAATCTTCAATGGCTACTGCCCTCCAGTGGCGGCACACATGAGTTAAAGTCAGCGGAGAGAAAGGTCCAGTGAGTGGCGGGCACTCAGGGTACACCAGCAGGAAGTGGACGAATACCTGCGTCAGCACTTCGTTCGGAAAGACAGAGATGGAGGGAAAATAAGTCATGAGAAGAGTTGTTCTTTCATGCTGCAATGAGCGGAGCGTACACTGGAGTTCCTGGACCAGATCCTTGTTGCGCAGCTTGAGCATCCGATCCTTAGCATCCGTTATTTTCTGATCCAAATCGCAGATACGCGCGAAAATACTGTGTCCCACAGTTGCTGCGGGGGACACCTGGGACGAACACGGAACAGTGAGTACCATGGCAAACACGAAAAGGGCCACGAACGGGAAGCAGTGCCGGACTCGTCGTCGCCGTCGTCGCTGGCGTTGGTGTGGTGGCACTGAGCTCCCCGGCCTTGTGGCTTCTCTCCACGGTACGCGGACTCATTGACTTAGCCCTCGAGGCTATAGTAGGGGCCATGAAACGCTTGGGCGCACTGAAAGCTGTGGGGGAAGCAGGAACATGGTTCATGTCAGATATAGAAGGAGGCGTAGCCAACGAGCAGACCACGTACTTGTGCTCGCATGTCCCGTTGTGCCCTCTGTCCCCCTCCGATTGCCATTCCCGGAGTTTGTGCCTTGAGTGGGGGCGATCCCTAGGGGGGACGATGCATACGTAGTCAGGTTTTTGAGACGAGCAAAAAGGAGGGATGCAGACAAAAAGTCGCAGAGAAGCAGCGGGAGATCCCTTCGGACGAGCGGTGGAAAGATAGGTCTCACCCTTTCCTGTGTCCATCGTCATTCCACCCTGCTGGCGTCGTGGATGCTCGTGGGTGCTTGGTGGATGCCACTGACGTTGGCGGGCACCATGGCACGTGAGTGGCGCATATTCGGGCGCGAACAAAACGGATTTACGACTGGAGTCAACAAATGCTGAAGTTAGAGAGAGAGCGCGCAAACGAGAACTCCCCGCTGGCGTTCAACCATCTCCCTGATGAATCAAGTAACAATCTAGCCAATCATGAATCTTACCCTCATCCCGAGTCGAAGTTCACTGACAAATCGGAAACAAGAGCGTAATCCGGGCTATCAGGCCTTCAGGGCTGGAATACATGTGAGAAGGAGGTCCAAGAACTCACCGCATGCTCGGCCGTCCCGCCGGCGGACATAGAATCCACCGCCAAGGGGAAGCATAAGTATCGGAATGCGAAAAGTAAAATGGATCGAAGGCCTCTCTCGTCACGAATGGGGCGCAAAAGTTCCAGCGAAATGTTGCATCGCCCTGACGCCGAGTAAACGCATATACAATGCACCTGTTGGATGTAAATCCAATTGAGCGGTACGCACCGGCACGTAACTATCAGGTCAAAATTCAGGGTCGATAAGTCAGGCTAAAAATTGAAACTCGGGAGGTGCATATGCCGCTCAAACATCTGATTGGAGGCATCCTGAACAATCTTCTTGTCAAGGGAGATGTGTACCACGGAATTTCCGGGTTGGAAGCGTCCTATGAGGCGGTAGAATTAATGGGGATGGCGAACATCATGTTCGCGCCAGCAGGGAGGACGTACAGCATGGTAGTACAAACAACCTCGAATAAACCACGGTTCCGCCGGTTTATTCGGGTCATTGCACAGAGATTTTTTGGGGCTGTATAACTTCGTTTTGAGGACTAATCGCGATTCGGGAGCGAGCCGTCACCCAAGCCATCCAGGCGCCATCACGATTCACGCCCAGAAAAGAATCGAAATGCAGCTAGGGGCAGGGAAGTCGGTGAAGTGCATCACGACTGGCGTACAGTTTATAGAGACTCCAAAGAATATCGCAAGAGTGTTGTGGGAGTCAAGAGCAAGCCAGACGCTGCCCTCGGCCCGGGGCCTCCCGGGGCAAAACACGTGTTAGATGTCGGATCGAGCCGAAGGCTTTCTTCTTTCATTGTCATTGCAATGTCATTGTCGAGCTCCCATCTGTCTTCTGGGCCGCTGCAATTTTATCAAGGCCATCCCCCGGTGCTCTTCGTGACCGTGGTGTCTTTGCTCTATCCACCGCGGCCCGCTTTACATAAAGTGAGCTAAGTTTCTCTGGTTTTTTTTTCTTCTCTTTTTCCCGTCACACTCTAGCTCATCGATGCATCTCTTGACCTCGACCGCCGATCGCGCCGCGCCGTCAATCATTTGTTAATGTGCGAGCCTTACTCCGAGTACCCCGTTTTGACCCCGTTCGACCCGGGATCGAGGCATATGTCGTATGCGAAAGGTTAGATATTATGTCAGGCTCTCTAGGACAGTCCACTCCGAGTCGGCCTCGCAAATGAATGCAATTATTATGGTTTTATTCCCCTCCTCGCGGGGCCTCACCCTCATAATTAGAGCCAATGTCCACGCACCTCCTTGGTCCTCCTATTTTTTGCGTCGTAGATGATATAATCTTAACCACCGGTGGCCGCCGCTGGATATTGGTAGCCATTGACAGCCGCTGATGTACGATGGTCAATGCCTGCCGCGATAAGATTTCGGGTGCCGTCGGATATTGCCGAGAATCAATGTATTATGTTTCGACAGTAGCACTGCCAGCAGGAACCCGTGCTCCGTAGCGCATACTCCACCCAAATTTTTCCATCCACTTGTCCCGCACGCGTACGTGTCCGCACACGGCCCACCCCATCCCACAAATTAATTCCAACGACCTATGTGCCCCCCTCGAATTGGTACTCCCTCCCGATTTGCTGCGTTTCCCCCCAAGGACTCGGAGGTTCGATTCAATTTCCTCCTGATGGAATTCCACAACACTACGGAACGCGCTTGCTCCTGCTGTCACATAGTCAGTGGCTCAACACATTAACCAAGCCATTGTGGACCAAGGCGGTCACCCTTCACGCATGTTCCGTTACTGACGCAGATTACAAGAGGGAGTCGGAGGTTCGATTCCTTCCGATGGCATACAGTGGTGAACCTGTTGGGTTTTTTTCTTGCTTTGTTTCGTTCTTCTTTTTCTCGGAGCCGTACCCGCACTCACTATCTTTAAAACCACTTCCACTCCCAGCAAGATTCATTCCAGACTTTGCAAACCCCAGACGATGTAGGCGCCCATTCCCAGCCGTTAAACGCAGGACGAGGACGTGAGGCTCTCTTGATTGACCATCCCGCAATTCTAAGAAACAAGCCATTGGGAACCACGGTGGTCGCCTCCTCTTCGTGAACTTGTTTGATTGTACCAATAGAGATAAGAGGAAGCTGGAGGTTCGATTCCTCCCGAAGGCATAAGCAACAACCTCTTGCTCTTTTGGTTTCTTTGTTTCTTTCTCTCATTCTGCTTTTGCTCGGAGCATTACCCCACCCAATCACAGTCTTACTTTCCCAGCAGAACATTAATCCATTCCAACCACCTCCCACCTGGAAACTTCGGAGAATGTAGGCGCCCATTCCCGCGCGTTCAAACTTCGATCCGTCGAACGCAATGTTCATGAACTTGATTGATCCTCCCGCAGTTATAAGGAAGAAGCCATCGTAGACTGTGGGTGGTCGCCCTTTCACTCGTGCTGCAGGTATCCGGAATTTGTAGAGGGAGGTGGGGGTTCGATTCCTCCCGATGGCTTGACCACTTCTTAGGTCTCCTTTTTTCGTTTCTTCCGTACTCCTTTTCCTCGAACTCATACATTACCCGTCCTACCTACTTCTCCTCCCAGCAAATTCCAGGTGGTTCACCGTTCAACCGCCTCCCACTTTCGAATCCCGGGAATGTAGCTTGATTAGTCCTCCCGCAATAAGAAATAAGCCGTTGTGGACCATGATCGTCGCTCTCTCCTCGTGAACTGGTTTGGTTGTATCAGCAGGGATAAGAGGGAGTTGGAGGTTCGATTCCTCCCGAAGGCATGTTTCATCTGGGTGGTCGTCTTTTTTTTTTCTCATCTGTTTTCTCCACATTGCCGACAGTCAGTCCCAACGAGGGGGAGAAAACATCACACTAGCAACCACCTACCTGAGTTGCCGTTCGTCCAAAGGGCGACGGGAAGACAGGGGCTTCGCACCGCCACGTATTTCCATCTGTTTCCCAACGGCATCCGTGACGTGAGTCCTTTCTTCCGCCGCTTACCTTCCTTCCACCACGCCACTCACCACCTATACCTCCTCCTCCACCATCCATAACCCACAACTTCAAGCGGTGATAAGGAGAAGGGACAAGCCACGATGAGCGGCCACAACGACGACAGCGACGACGAGCGGGAGCAGGAGACGTGGTTTGCGGGCGGGGAGCGGAGGTGCGTGGTTTCGCGATTCGAGATTGGGATCGCTTGAGATCGGATGCGTTGGATGGGTCGGTGGATGCAGCTTCGAGTCTTCTGGCCTCCAATGGGACTCGCGCAGGGGGGGGCGGCCTGAGCGAGGATCCAAATCAAGCGACCGAAGCCGATCTCTCCGCAATCCCGCCATTTTTTTCCTTTCCCCTGGTCTAATCCCCCCCTCGACCCTGAGAGCTGACTCTTCTCCCCCTTCCCTCACTTGCAGCGGCATATCCGTGCAAAACCCCAACGCAGGCCGCAGCACCGCCGGCCCCGGCGGCGACCTCGTGCGCGACCTCCTTCGCCGCGCCGAAGAGTATGTCGAGATCACTCGTATTCTCCCCATTACACACCGCTGACTCAATCGTGTATCTAGGGAAGGCGCCGCCGCTCCACCGATTGGAAGCGGGAGGGCAGGAGGGGGAGGGGGAGCGGTGTGGGGCGGCGGGGGACACGTGTTGGGCGGGGAGGGCCGCGCGAGTGCGTTTGTACCTGCGGCTGGTGCGTTTTTCCTTCCCCCTCTCCTGCCCTTCTTCCCGTTCCGTGTGGACGCAATGCTGATTTAATGTGATGTCTCAGGCGGCGAGGGAGAAGACGACCCCGCCGACCTCGCGATCCGGCGGCTCACCTTCTGGCGGCAGGGCTTCACGGTGGAGGACGGGCCTTTGATGCGCTACGACGACCCGCAGCATGCGGATGTGCTCGCTGCGATTCATTCTGGGTGCGTTTTTTTCTCTTTTCCTTGCTCGTATCCTGTCGTTGTTTCTCCACCCCATTTTTTTTTTGAAGCTGATAAATGTTCGTAGGCACGCACCGCCCTCGATCCTAAACGTCCGCCCCGGCCAGCGCGTGGACGTCCAGGTCACGAAGCGCACGGAGGAGGACTGGGTGCCGCCCAAGCCGAAGTGCGTTTTTCTTGCTTACTCGTTTTGTTTCTTTTTTTCTTCTTTCCATTCTTCCGTTCTTCTTCCATTCGTACCTTCGGTGAGGTTGCCTCCGGCACCCTCCACTTCATTCCCGACCCGATCCTTCGCCCCGTATTATCTATATGTACTAAAATCCTTCTCCCCCTTCTCGCCTTCTCCGCTGTCGTTCCTGCCCCGATCCTTCGCCCTCCCCTCTTTCCTTCTGCCCCCAGCCTTCCATTGCGTTACCTCCATTCACTTCGCTTTCCGTTCCCGTTCTTCATTCACGGAAAGCTAACCTCGACGTTCACAGACCCTTCTCCGGCACAGGCAACCGCCTTGGCGCGCCCGTTCCCCAAGATGCGCATGCACATGGGGTGCCCGCTGCTTCTGCGTCTACTTCAACTCCAAGCGGTGGAACTGGAGGACAAGGAAGCGGGGGAAGAGAAGGAAGCAGCAGCATCACCCCGCGGTTCGAGGTGGACAGCACGCAGCCGACGACGAGCGTGCAGGTGCGGTTGGCGGATGGGACGAGGTGTGTTTTTGTTGCGTATCGTTTTTTCTTGCTTCCCCGTCTATCCCGTTCTGCGATCTCGTTTCCATCGCATTGTCTATTCTTTTCTTGTTTTACATTGCGAGGCATATGGGGCGATATCGTGCCGCGCTTCGGGCACGGTTCGCGCTGCCGTCGTGCCCGATCCCAGCGACGGGCATGCGCCGTGCTCCATTCGCCCCGCTTTTCTGCCACTCTTTCCTCCTTTCATTCTCTTCCTCTCGAACGTGGATACGGACGTGGAAGCTGACGACTCCCTTTTTTTCGCTCACAGGATCGTGTGCAGGATGAACCTGACGCATACGGTGCAGGATTTGCGGAATTTTATTAATGCGTGCGTGTCTGCCCTCCTTCCTCCTTTTTTTTCCGTCATCGCGCTCTAGCGAGCGCAAGTGTGCTTACCCCACTCCTTCGTCCTCGGATTGATCGCGCTCTTCCTATCCTACATCGATTCCGAGTCACATTCACATTTACGTTTCCCATCCCTCCTTCCGCCCACTCGCGAGTGTGGAGCCTTCTATCTTTTCTTTCCTTTTCTTGCCCTTCTACCTTTAATATTTTCACTCGGTGTGCGCCCTCCGTGTGTGTACGCGGTCTTGATACTCTTTTTTCTCTCCCGATCTCCTCCCCTGCATACAGTATCCTCCCTGCATTTCCGTCCCTTACGCGTCCTTCTCGCTTCCCCGCTTTCTCGTTATTGTTACTCATTTTCGTTCTTGCCAACGCTCTCCCCCTCTTCCTCCCTCCCCCTCATACTAACACCTTCCCTCCTTTTTTTTAGCGCCCGCCCCGAAAACCTCACCCGGCCCTACACCATCGGCACCACCTTCCCCAACCGCGTCCTTTCCGATATGAAAGCCACCATCGAGGGTGAGGGGTTGAAAGGGTGTGTTGTTGTGCAGCGGTGGGTTTAGTGCGAGCGAAGCGAGCTGTGTGTGTACATAAAAAAGATAAATAAGTGAAGATGCAGGGGGGAAGGAGGGGAGGGAGGGGGTGACTGTACGAATAGCAAGCAGTAGGATGGGAATCGAATGAGTGTTTTTGTATTTTTGTTGGTGGTGGGGGGAAGGAGAGGAGAGAAAAAAAGGAGAAAGGGATAGGGCAAGGCGCCTGTCCGGAGTCGAACCGGGGATTTCTACCAACTTTGATGAGAAGGGGAATCGACCATCGGAGGCGGGGGCACACCGTGTGCTGCATGCTACAGGCGCTGTACCAGGCTGGTCTGGCTCCGCTCCTTGTCAACAAAGGTGTGCGAACAGGATCGGGATAAATCCTCGCAGGAAAAACTCAAGAGCCCGAGTCTTTAGGCGCCTGCCCGGAGTCGAACCGGGCTTTCTGCCGACTTTACAGGAGACGGGTGAGAGAACATCGGAGGCAGAGACACACCGTGTGCTGCAGGCGCTGGATTATGTATGTCTGGTTAAACATCGAGGTGCGCGTTTTGTACGAATGGAGATCGGATTGATAGAGGAAGGAGTTACTAATATGGCTGGGACTGGGGCTGGGTAGAATAAGCTACATAGATTACCTAGGATTTCCTGGCCCATCGGTTTGCATTCTCGCTTCTGCAGCTCGAGATGGAATGCCATGCATCGGCAGCAATTTTAATCGGGACGTGTGAGTTGAACTTTCCGGTAGAAGTAGGGTTCGGTAGGGGTGGGATGGGAATCGAGTAAGCGCCTTCCTCTTTTCTTTTCGATGTTGGGAAAAGGAAGAGGAGAAAAAAGGGGAAAGCGATCGATCAAGAACTAGGCGTCTGTCCGGAGTCGAACCGGGGCTTTCTGACAACTTTAGAGCGGTGAAAATAGAGCATCGGAGGCAGATGCGTGTGCGACAGACGCTGTACTAGGCTTTTGTTGTTCTTTGGTATGTACTCAAGCCCTCCGCGGGGACTCTGTGCAGAATTTTGAGTGCGCCCCCTCTTCAAACGATAAAACGTTTTTCGCGCGCTGTCAGACGCACTAAAATTCTTCGCTAAGCTGTTCCTCCACTCTCTAGAATTTGCGTCCCGACGAATTCGAATGGTTCGTCTGGGTCGGGGGCTATTTGGGCGCCGCAGCTCTCCAGGAGAGACACAGAGAAGAATAAAAGCAAGAAAAACGATCTAGCTGGAGAGCCTCTATGCCATCGGGAGGAATTGAACCTCCGCCTCCCTCTACCATTCTTGTGTAGACCTTTCCCACCATGGTCAACGATGACTTATATCTTATATCATGTCCATACGTTTGCTATCGAGAGGATTAATCCAATCTCTCACGTTCTCGTTGGTACAATGTACATCGAACCGGGTGAATGGAACGCATGCGATGAACACCTAGATTGCGTGAAGGTTGTAAGTGAGCAGCAGGTGGATGAATTATTTATTCTTCACGGGGGAAAACAGCCCGGGCGCTGTAGAGCTCCAAGAGAAATAATATTCAAGAAGGGGAGAAGAGCAAAAAAATGCCCCGTATGCAACCATGCCATCGAGAGGAATCGAACCCCCATCTCCCCCTAAACAGTGTATCTGGTTCCTTTGCGCCACACCTGAGAGGGTGACCACCACGGTCTACGACGGCTTCTTTTCTCGCTCAAATGCTTGGTTTCATGGTTTCATGCCAGCTGAAGCTGCTGACGATATTCGGCGTCGAAAACGCTGCCAATGCTACAGCCGTACCCCATTGGGAGGAATCGAACCTCCGACTCCCTCTTACGAATTGCATGTCTCGAAAACGAGAGGAAGGCGACCGCCATGGTCAACAGTATATGTGAGTATCCTCGACATCTATCCTAGGCTTTTGTGGCACACAAAGGCCTCAGAGCTCCCCGACTCCCGAGCAATGATGTTCGAGAAGAAAAATAAAATAAAAAAGACGGGTGGCTCCATGCCATCGGGAGCAATCAAACCTCCCAGTCACCTCCGAGTCCCTCGGAAATGGTGGGAAACGGAACGCAGCAAATGAAGAGGGCGACCACTGTGGTCTACAATCGCTTATACAGTTATGTAATATCGAGGATCACTCAGTACTCAACCTTGTCCTATGCTGTACATCCAGTCGATTGAACACAAGGAACATCTACAGTGTCTGAACCTTCCAAGTGCGATGGCAGGTAGGGTGAACCAGTTTTTCTCTCGGTGGGGAAGAGTAATAGGGAGGGAAGAGTAGCAAGAGAAGGAGAAAAAAAGATGGATGGGGAAGCGTCCATGCCATCGAGAGGAATCGAACCTCCGCCTCCCTCTTACTTGTACATATGTCTACCAAACGAGGAGAGGGCGACCCTTTCGGTCCACGATGGCTTGGAATTTCCGAATGGGTTACCTTCAACCGTCAATGTCGATTTAATACAAGCGACTCCAGGGTCAGGTATGGAATGCCCACAGCTGTGCAGCAGTTTCGGAAATTGACGGTATTCAGAGGTGAACATGGAGGAAAACTTGACAAAGAAGAAGATATTCCAGTCTATGTATGCCGCCGATTATAATCTCCTACAGTACCATCGAGAAAATAGGTACAGGGTTGCATGGCTGTCCCCAAGCTGTCCCGCTCGGCCATCTCGGACGAGAGTTTTGAGGCCTTCATTTTATGAGGCTCCAAAAATTTGTAGTAGCCCGTAATATCTCAGCATTCTGTCTTTGGTCTTGCGCCTGAAGGCGAACACGCCTCCTGAGAAAGATCCCAATTCGTGAGTCTGTAGTGATGATGCGACGTGACACCAAAGTCACGCCGTGACGATCGATGATTCTCTTTTTTGCTTTTTTCCCACCACCCACGGTGACCCACCCGACAATTGTTCGCAGCTCTGTCGCTGCTTTCAGACCTCCACCTGAGACCCGACGTCGACACAAGTTCCTTCCGCCTTCGCTCGCTGGCTGTTGGGAGCTGGCACTTCGCAACAACTTCGCAAGGGACTTCAAGTACTTACGGCCGACGGCGAGCAGACCACGCCGGGTGAGGTATGCAGCTACGTACTACCAGGCGTCCGTTTCGCAAGTTCTGGCTCGATTCCCGACTCCCCAGACTTTTTGGGCGACTTTGCTTTCGGCTCCATGTAACACTGCCTTATTTTTAGGAGACGGCGAACTTGTAGCGGTGAACGGAGCACGTCGCTTCCCAGGAGTCGTCGGCCATGCTGGTGCGTGGGCGCAGACACTGCCTACCATTTCTTCTCCTTTTCCCCCATGTTCTCTCCTCCGCTTCAGAGACTCACGACGTCCACGAAGAGCGTAGCCGGTTATTTCAAGGCCAAGCTTCGCCCCAATGCCAGCAGCATCGGCGCCTCTGGCCCTGCGCCTTTCGAAGCCGTTGGACACGAACGGCACTTCGAAACGGGCCATGAGTCACGCGCCGAGGTAGAAACGTCGGATGAAGATCTCCCCTCGTCAACTCCTCTGCTCGCGGGGGACGGAGTCTCGAAAGGTGCTCCGCTGTACGGCGACGGGGGACTGACGGAGAAGGACTTTGATCCTGATGCGCTGCTGGAAAGGCCGCCTCCACGTCCGCAACGGAGGTATGCCGGCGATTATTTTCTCACAGTTGCTGTGCTGATTTACGCTACAGCGTCCGTGGGTTCACTTATAAATTTCTAGGATGGCCAGCAGCAGTCATTCTATGGCAAACGTCTCTCCAATTGTTGGCCTGGGGATTTTTCATCGTGGTCAAGATCCGGGGCCAGATAGCCCTACCGTTTGGGCTGGCGTTGTGGGTCAAGAACAACGGCCATTTGGTCACGCTGTCGGTGACCCTCATTGCCACCGTACTTGCGGGCCTTTCATCCTTGTGAGTTTTACTTACGTCGGACGGAAAGAAACGGACCATGATCTTCGCCCCTAGTCTTTTTTCTTACGCAATCCGCCGCTCGATGTCATTGTATCTATACCGCCCTGTGTCGATCGCAACCCTTGGCGCAAGCGTGTCGATCTCGATGAGGTCTATAATTTTCCACCGTAGGAGTTGGAAGTGGCCGGCGGTCTCACTTGTGTTCTTCATTTTGACAGGTGTTCAAACGTCGAGGTAGGCA
Source organism: Mycena polygramma (assembly GCA_029449255.1). Classification (NCBI taxonomy): domain Eukaryota; kingdom Fungi; phylum Basidiomycota; class Agaricomycetes; order Agaricales; family Mycenaceae; genus Mycena; species Mycena polygramma. The sequence continues at coordinate 180,165 of JARKID010000112.1, forward strand.
CGGGTAGTTCTATCGTTCTTCAACCCAATTCCAACATACCCTCAGTTGGTCGACACTTCTAACCCCGGTCACCATCATTGTCTCGACGCCTTTGGTAGGATCCGAAATCGATCTATCAAGCCCGATCCTCCACCAGATGTGGAGCGACGGGTCTGACACCCTACAATTTTGCTGGAATGTCACCAGTATGTTTTTCCTCGTTGTGCCCCCCGATCAACTAAACAGCACCTAGCTTCTAATCCCACGGCGTACGCATCGGTGCCAGAAAGTGCCTATGCAGCAGCCAGCGCAGTCATGGGTCAAGAATCGACAACAATGGTAATGAATCAGGCATTCAACGTTTCGACCAGTATGTGCACCCAATAATATGCCTTGTGTGTGCTTTTAATTTCATAGGCGGCATTCTTCCGGTGCTGCTTAATTCCTTCGACGTGAGCGCATGGATAGACTCTTCCGCTATTCCAGCCACTGCGCATACTATGTGGTCGCCCCCCGGAGCCTTTTCAAGTAATTATAGTCTTGATCAGCAAGGTTCGTATCATGGCAACTCTTCGGGGCATGTATTGAGCTCATACCGTAAGAAAGGTTTCACCATGGATGTCTCATGCAGTTTCCAAAACCTGACCAATTCCACAACACCCTCCCTGGTCACTGCTGTCGACACGGTTCAATCATGGGGGGAAAATTTAGACGTTCAAGACGCTTTCAACATCACATACTCCCAGATGGCTTCTACTTGTGATGCGCCGCTAGGCGACTTTGAGGAGATGGGGGGTCCGTATAGTCGCGTCGATGCCGCATTCAAACCAAAATGCTAAACCCAATCGACAGGAAATTGGACAGCCGCGTTCACTAAACCAGAGAGCGACTACGTGATGCTGATTACTTGCAAGCCGGATAACTACAGTGAGTCTCAACCTAGCTCCCCGCCTAGTTCGATGCCTATCTTCCATCAGCTGCGATTTTTGCTTTTAGTGGGAAATACAGCTGGCTTCCGATGACCGTCTGCTCCGTCGCCCCAAAAGTGACACGGGTGCATGCCAACTATGCGACTCTGATCAATGCCACAGTTGATTACAGCGGCGCGCAGATCCAGGACCCCGAAAGTCCCACCGCATATACTGCAATGAGCAACCTTTTCAACGCGGTGACATGGTCGCAGTCAATTGAAAACAACGAACTAGGTGACCACTTCACTGCGATGGGTGAACGCTTGAGCACGAGTGACTCGTTCCAGCTTGAGGATGTGCTGAAAGTGCTGGCGAGTCTCATTCTCCTCTCCAACGGATCACTGAATAAATGCGATGATATGATTAGGAGGCATATATCTGGGGCTCCGCAGAGTATAGCGCATCAGTACGCTCCCTTGTTCCTGGCCGCTCATTGTTTGATCTCATCTCAATTAGATGTTCCGCACATGTTTGATGGCCAACACAACTTTTGACGACAGGGTCCCCGAAAACATAACTGTTCCACTGCATGGCACATTGCATACCGAGACTTTGGGCTGGGCATACGTAGGCCGAACTACCGGCTGGGTCTTGATCCCCGGGACTCTACTCACCCTGGCCACCATAGCCGTCGTTAGCGCAGCACTATATCGCCACGTCGGGGATCTACCAGGGGACTCTCACCACCGCTTCGATCCCTCGAACCCGCTACATTTGATGGCTGCTGCCGCTGCGGGAGGCTTGAACAACAGTTTCCGTGGCCTTAGTGGGAAGGATATGGAAGAGGGGGAGAGACTGAATGTCGTGCTTGGATCTATACCGGGACGAGGACCTGCACTGGTGCGTGCGGATCAATACCGGCCGGCATTCGTGGATGCATTTTCGCCACGGTCCGCCCACAACGACGCCGAATGAGACCGTAAACCTTTAGACGCGCCGAGACACCGTGATATGTACATAGTCATTATTTAAGTAAGTTAAGTGACTTAAGTTCCGCTGGGCCGTTGTTTTTCGGAGTTACCCCCCAATGAATGGTTGGTTCCCTACCTCGGCAACACTGATACAATTATTTTGCAAGCCATGAAGATCAGCCACAGTGTTTTCGACGAAGCTCGAGCTGCCAACGGATTCAGCGGCGGGGATGAAGCAGTGACGTCGGATCGTTCCCATTCCCATGGTTGACTGAGCGCCGATGCCGTCAACATATGCTGGTACGAATGGAAAGGCCGCTGTGGATTTCGTGTCGTTCCCCGACATCGACATGCTGCACAACTTCTACGCGAACGGAAAGTCGCTGGGAGTGTTCAACGCGGAGCTCCCTGATTACTTTGTTCAAGAGCCTGCAAAAGAAGCGGGGAGTGCCAAACTTCGACACGGAACTGACCGGCATACTATTCAGCAGCGGGCGGACTCATATCTGTCTATTCGATACCGGATATTTAGCCAATCTAGATGACCAGATAACGAATGATCCCGAGCACCCGTTGTACAAGGCCAGCCTTCCCAAGCAGATTTTACCCCACGGTTCACGATGCGTTTAGGTCCTTGGGAAATTCAGCCAAGGGGGATGGAACATTGATCGCGGGTCCTGCTTGTGTCTCTCGTTGTTCGAAGAATTAATAATCCAATTCAAATCCAATTGGCACTACGCAGAAAACAAGACGGGAACTCTTGATGTGATCACTGATCAGTCACGACGCTGCGTGATTCCGTGACACTCCTTTGACCCTTTTGCCACCCGCCCTCACTGCCCCCTTTTTTTCTGTATTCGCCACTGTAAGTCTTCACTCCGCAGACAATCGACTGGCCCTGACCAGTTGCAAGGAGGAATAAACCCATGGGCTCCTCCGCGACTCAGTCTCTCATGGATCTAACCCTCCTTTCCTCGACCAATTGCGCTGCGCGCACCATCGCATTTCGAAGCGGAGCTGATCAGCGAATTGATTCACCAGGGAGATACGGCTATAGCCCAGCTCGATGATGATATTCTTCGTGATACAGATGCCCTGGTGACTGTCATCAAACGCCGGGAGGCTCGTAGACTGGAAGTTCGTTCATTACGTGGCCTCATCTCGCCTATTCGTCGATTTCCTCCCGAAATTCTCTCGGGAATCTTCGTAATATGCCTGAGCGAATCCCTCACGACGGATTTCTACACCAGCATCGACCCATGTCAACCACCGTTCCTCTTTGGCCAAATCTGTTCGAGCTGGCGCACCATTTCTCTCACGACACCGCGCTTATGGGACAATATCCGCCTATCGCCCACCACTCCAGTGGGACGAGGTGTCTTATCCCTCGCAGAACTTTTCATTGAAAGATCTCGCCCGATTTCTATGCGCTTTGCCATGGCCATATTGACCGGTGACAATATCGGCACGCCTCTCACCCTTCTATGGTCGTTCAGCACCAGGTTGGAATCGTTGCGACTGGACGTCCCGGTGCAGTATCTACAGCCCCTCGTCGGGATGCCAGATCATATGTTTCCAGCGCTCCGAAACCTCAAGATACGAATCATATCCGGATCCGGCTCCCGTCTCCCGGACCTTGTGGGAACCATCGCCGCCTTCGCCACTGCATCTTCCCTACAAAGCCTCGAGCTTGTGTCGCCTCGCTCGATGGCGGTCCTCCGGCTGCTATCCGGTTTTCCTTGGGCACAACTGACGACCTTCCACCTCACATCTCCCGATAGCCCCTTTCTGACACGTTCAATCGTGAGCGAATGTACCGCCTTGAAGGTTTGCTCAATCGAAGTGCTCCATCGCTGGACACCCCCACATCCTGTCATTGATTTGGAGGGATGTATTCTGCCCGAGATGCATACATTCACTTACAAGGGAGCCAACGGCGAACAAGAAGAGCAGGGGGATTCAGCCCAATTTTTGAAAACGTTCTCGTTTCCTAACCTGCGCTCACTCAGCCTCGGGATGACTCCCGAGTGCGGTGAAGTTCTCTTGGAGCTCCAGCGTTCCCAGCTTGGGCTGGAGAATCTGACTCTCGGTCCTATCAGTTCAAGGACTGAGCAGATTATCGACCTCCTCTCCCAGCTTCCGACGCTGAAAAAGCTGGACCTCAACTATAACGATGGAGTAGAAGATGCGCTATTTTCGGCGCTCACCTACTCGGGGATGGGCTCCCAAAGTGCGATTCTACCACAGTTGGAGTCCCTCTTAATGAGAGTTTCTGCAAATACCAACGGCGCCGGTCTGTTCCATATGCTTCAATCTCGATGGTGGCCGGACCCTGCGCCGGACGCCCCTCCTCATCCTCCTTCACCTGTCTTGCGCCTGCGGGAAGTTGTATTGCAACTTCACCACAATATGAGGCGCAATCTGTCGGCAGGGTCCCGGGCGCATCTGGATCCCATGAAGGCGGCGGGTGTTTTGGATTACACTATTTACTACTAATCTACCATCCGGACCAGGACGGACGTTCTCTGTCATTATACTGCCTTTTCATGCTGCGACTCTTGTATTTCAGGCCAGTGTGTGGCTTCCTTCTGCTGGACGAACAGCCAGAGCGCCGGTATTGGCCGAAATCAATGGCCACCCCGAGTCCAACCGGCGCTATATCGCACCACTAGGCCGGAAGGGCGCCATCATGTACTCTCGATGAACAGCGGACCAGGGCTGGATCCCATTCGCAACGCTTCCATCGCCGGACGTTAATTCTATCGCCCTTCTTCTGGTGAGAATGTCGGGATCCTTCCACGATACAGGTCGTCGGCCATTCACAAAGTGCCGCTATGGCGGTAGGTTCCGTTTCCTTTCCTTCGGCGTTCACGTTATGACCATGCTTTCTGCGGGTTGTCCTTGAGTCGTATGAGCCGAAGGAGGTTGCGGATTCAAGCATATGAACGCGGAGCGGCATGTCTACTGCGGATGTTGAACACAATGTTCGTTGCTTGGGATCAGCCTCCCTGACCCGCCTTTGATCCGCCTAGTTCAAGGGGCGTCAATGCTCGGTCCATCTGCCAGTTCTCTGATACATGCCGTATGGGTTCGCAATATATTGTTAGTGCACTGGCAGTGCATGGAGGCCTCCATCCGCACAAGGGGGGATTTGTTCAGGTCCGGGACTGATGCAACCCGTGCCTGGCATTGTTGCATGTGCGCGGGGTTACCATCGCAAAGGTGAGGATTCTGAGGAACGGAGCGCTCAGACTCCATGACTCAAGACCGAGCGCTACCTGCAGCCAAAGACAACACACACCCCAGCGCATCACTGAGCCTGTCACCGTTCGTGTTCGCATGGACAATAGAAGAAAAAGGAAACCCTTTATTAACACCATTTGTACCAACAACCCGGTAAATAAATAATCGACTAGCAGAGAAACGAGTGATCTAAAAGTCTAGATTTTGTGCGCGGATAATATAGGCGCGAGCACCATTTAGTTGAAGGACCAGTCCACCGTGATCACGCCATCGAAGATGTAGTTTGCGTCGAGCGCCGCCATCGCGCTCTCGGACAGATCGATGCCGTTGGTGCCCTGGCAGCCAGGGCACAGGTCCTCAACCGTGACGACGATGCTCTTTCCCTGGTCTGTGATGTAAAAGATACGTCAGCGGTGTGGATGGGAAGCCGGGGAGGGAGGGGAACTAACATGAGACAGTGAGCGTCTGCCCGCAGTGTGCGCCTGCGTTGTAGAACGCCGGGCCGAGTGCGACGATGAAGTCGGTGTTCTGCAGCGTGTTGCCGCAGGCGCCGAAGCCGCCATTGGGGTCGTAGTACGTCGCTGTAAAATGTGTTAGAAACGAGGATTCCAAGAGGAATGTCTTGCGCGAAACCGTACCGCGTCCCTCGAGAACCTGGCGCCGGGAGAGGGCGGGCGACATGTCGCTCGACGCAACGGGGGTGGCGCCGACAGAGACGAGCACGGTCGCAGCGAGCAGGGAGAGGCTCTTGAAGAAGTGCATGAGTGGCGATTCGTGAATGAGCTTTCCTGGCTCACTGGTGCAGTATTTGAATGGCGGCTTGACAGGGTGGTTACGAGGCTAGATTGACCGGGGTCATCGCGTCCCGCAAGGTCGAGGGAGTCCACGATGCTGTCGCGATCCGAGCATGCGTGTGGATCACGAAAATCACTGGAAACCGGCCGAAAACGGCGTTGAATCCGAAGCAGGAGCGCCGAGCAGAGCAATTTGCCGCTGGGACGTCATACTAATAGGGCAAGTCTGGGCAAGTTCAAACCTATCTTGAGCTCGCAAGTTTCGATGGGCAGTTGAATCAGCGGGAGCGCCGTGTATGTATGGCTGAGCACATCCCGCGGTCTAGATGTATCAATCAATCTACCGCCGCATTGCGCATTTTTGAATTGAAATTGGTCTTGCTCCGTTGAGTTTGAGGCTCGAAAGCAACTCGGCAGGGCTGGAAGCGTTCCTGGGCGTTTAACCGCGCTTTAATGCTACCTGCCTACCTACCTACCAGTATCACAGGCGCGCGCAGCATGAGGGTCCATGACAACAGTTTCGGATCCGTTCGGGGTTGGTTCGGACTTCAGGTGTGGGTGCTTGGGGATTGGCGGGTTTGTGGGAGTTTGTGGGGATAGCAGCTAGATAAATTGAAGGTCGAAGTTGGGTCGAAATGCAAGAACCTGGCGTGGTTTGGGCGTGGTGGGAGAAAGAAGGGCTGAGGTGAGCGTGACGTGTCAGATGCGATAACACAGCTCTGATCCGACATCACCCGTCACTACGATCCGGTGCGTTCCGACTCAACTAAATTATCTAGTCTTCTACGACGGTTAGAGTATCCGAGAATAAGCGGAGAGATGGATGTCAGGATGCGTGATTGCTCTCGCGGATATGTAACCGGTGTTCTTGCGGCGTTCAAAGTCGAACAGAAAGAAACCCGGTTTGGCCCCGGTGATCGTGAATTGGGGGCAAGGCGAGGTCGAGGACAGTACATACCAAATCGCATTGCGCTCCTTAACATATTATTCTCTCCGCTGGGCGGGGGAAGACAATGTATCAGTCTCAAACCTTGCGCTCAACTGGTGCAAGAGTGCCACCAATATACGATAAGATACTTGCAGCCCGTCCTATTTCCAGAACGGATACTGGAGTCGAATGCTTTGCGTCTGTCTCGGTCATAACAAGCCGAGGAGAATCGAACATGGTTTGCGGATGTCCGGGCAGGTGGTGCATGTGTTCTCATCACTGTTCTCATCACTGATGGGATTCGTGACTCTCCTCGAAACCACCACCACCGACCTCTGGGGCTTTCCGTTTGCCTTCTTGCCAGGTTCGTTTCATCCTTTTTGTAGTAGAATCACTATAAACTTAGCCCAATTAGCTTTCCAGAACAGCTCGAAAACGCTGCAGAAAAAGCCAGGACCCGGCTGAATCTGACTTCACATCACCACTCATGCCACGCCCGGTGTATGAGACGACCGCGACGGAGATCGTTATTCTGGCAGCTCTCCGTGACAGTTTACGCGATCCCATGAATCCCAAAGCTTGTTGTGCCTTGGCCATCCAAACGGCGACCACGATGCTCACGACCAATGCCCCAGAAGAAATGGCCAAAGACGGGCGCCAAACCCAGATTCTGCGGGCGATTGTGCACTTCCTTACCCACCCAAGGTCGGAGGGAGAACTTCGGAACATCAAAGCACATCTCAACCAGTGCCACTGCGACATGCGCAATTCGGCGATCGCTCGCCTTCATCACGGTGCCACAACCCCACCAAACCTTGACAGCACGCTGTTCTCCCTCTGCACCGTGCTTACGGAGGTATTGACACCTCTCCCTGTGGGAACTTTCCGCAAGATCAGGAGGAATACAATCGCTGACGCGCAGCCTTGGCCCAACGGCCCGGCCGACATGGGTTTGACATCCGCAGGGGCCGGCGCGACGCTGAGTGCCATGCTCGATTGGGCTACCACACCTCCAAATGGTTACCCCATCTTCCTCGCTCTCGGACCCATGGCGCGCTTCTGGGAGCCTTTCGCACGGGAGGTGTTCCGCTCTCAGCGTGCGTTCGTGCTCGCCACGAATCAAATCCAATACGCGCTCGATCACTACGACCCGAGCGCGGAGTACTTCACGCACATGAAGACGTTCCAGGTCCCCGTCATGGTCTGCGCGGAGGGCTTTTTTTTTCACCCTCTTGGCCCGCGACGCGCAGGCGATGGTCCCTGCGCTCGAACCCGTCGTCGATCACATGAAGCGCATCGCCGACCGCATCCTGCCCATCTTGCGCGGCATTGGTGCGTCCGTCGGGCGCTCGGTGACGTGGTTCGACAAGATGAGCAGGTTGAACCCCAGCCCCGAAAATTCTTTAAGAAATTCGGTGGTCCCGGCATCCGCGTTTACAGCGTCCAATTATCCGGTCATGTTTGGGCAGCTCGTGCACATCCGGAACACGAACCAATGCATGAATCTCGCATGTGAGCGCCCGCTCGGGATCAAGACAGCGGTGTGCAACCAGTGCGGAGTAGTGCGCTACTGCAATGCCAACGTGTGTAGTCTGCATACTTTGTCATATGTCTGTTGACCGCCCGCATTTGATTGGCTTTCAGTGCCAGCGCCCCGCCTGGCGCGCCGCAAGCATTCCGCACAAGCCTCTGTGCACGGCCATCCACTCGTTGCGGACAGTCTTGCAACTACAGGACGCTGCTGAGTGGGAAAGTTGGACGCTGCGGACCAACGACACGGTTGTCAAACCGCATCGGCAGACGGGCGACTTTGACCGGCTGTGCCACGCGCGAGGCGTGAACCCGGAGCTGACGCTTAGGATCTGGTCCTACATGAACGAATTGACTGAGGCGAAGCTAAGACGGTTGGATGAGATGGAGACGAGGAATGCGAGGCGCGCGACCGCGTGAATGATATCGGAATTCTCCGCCCGTGCCAGTGTTCCAACCCGAATTAAAGCTATAAGCCTCAGGTAGGAGAGCTTTGACTTTGCTGATAAATTTGAATGCGATCCGCGATGTGCGCCAATTTGCTTCCCGTTCAAATTTGCACTGTGTCTGCCGTTCGTAAAAGCTAATGTCAATTTACATACTTCGTTGGCGTTCTCGGAGTGGCACGATCGCAAAGGAAGAAATAGAGAGTTGGTCTAATACAGCGTGGGATTATGTGACGGTCACATCACTATCGCGTCTTGTCTCTCACCACCACTGGCACCAGCAAACCACAGAGGTCTCAAACTGACCGTGTACTCTCCCCTCTTGATCCGGCACTCTCCCGCTGGCACCTATGGACTGTTTGCCACATACACCGGGCATTACATCCTTTCGGTCATCCCTTCTTCCGACACACTCCCAGATGCACGAGCTACGAGCGCATCTTCGATCCAATTTCTTACCCTCGTCTGAAACCGGATCTGTGCTTCCGTCCTTCGTTTCTGATATCACTCGCTATGATACAGAAATTGAGGTGCTTCAAGCCGCACTGGGTCGATTGATTTCGGAACGCGATAGACTGACGGAGTATAGTGCAGCTTACCACAGCCTCTTTTCACCAGTACGGCGCCTGCCCACAGAAATTCTTGTGGAGATCTTTACTCTCTGCTCTCCACCTCCCGTGTCGTTTTCGGACGTCCGTCGGCGCGCCCCTCCCGATGCACTTGACCGTACCGCCCAATCGCATCTGTTGCGATTGGCGCAAGTGTGCCATAACTGGTACGAGACCGTCATGCACACCCCGTCCTTATGGTCCACCATCGAAGTGCACCTCGGCCAGCGCTATGACCACCTCGACCTCCTTGCGCGCTCATTGGACCGTTCGGCGAATTGCCCGTTGGCTATCCACTGTATTGCCACCGATCATCGTGCTATCCGATGCCTTCGCTTGCTATTGCAGCATTCCGGAAGATGGCGAACTGCAGATATCTACTTGGAATCGAACGCCGTCATCTCCCTCTTCTCTGAGAAGAGTGATTTCCCGCTCCTCGAGAGACTCGAGATTGGGGGAGCTGAGAACCTCAATTTGCTGCATACTTTCGAAACGGCCCCGAAGTTGACACAATTTGTATCTTCCGTGTTCTCTTCCATCCAGCCAGTGTTGCCCTGGACACAGCTGCACCACGTCAAGTTCAGTTCCTGTTCGGACATGGGCAACGATTACGCGGAATTCCTCGGTGGCTTGTCGATTTTGTCCTCCTGCTCCCCAGAGTCCGCGGTCCAGATATCTGTTCTGGACCTTTTCGATTTGGATCTTCCCTCTATGCCTCCACCACCCGTCGAGTGCCACATTCGGAGTCTGGACCTCGCCGTCACAGATAGCCTGGGTTCCTTGCATTTCCAACAGGCTGTCAACGGCATCTTGGCAGCACTCACTCTCCCCTGCGTGGGCCAGCTGGCGCTCCGGGCCTCCGGGCCCTGCGTTCTTTTTTGGCCCGAAAAAGGTTTCCTCGAACTTGCTTCTCGCTCCTCGTTTGGTCACTCTCTCACCAAACTTTTCATCCGAAACATCCTCATACGCGAGCACGAGCTTGTGGATTGTCTTTCAGGATTGCCGGCGCTCATCGAGCTTTTTGTGCAGGATGTGCCCGGGGACCCCACCAGCAGCAGTGTTGTCATTACAGATGGCCTCCTCCGCCGTCTCACTTGGACGGACGATCCCGGGTGCCTCACACCCCACTTGGCCTCGGTGCATCTCGGATCACTCTTCGCGTTCGACATCGGCGTCCTGTTGGACTTCGTGAAGTCCCGCGTCATTCCAGGCAGAACGGACAGAGGGCCGTTCGAAGTGGAGATGTTGTGGCTCCCGGAGTCAGATTCGCGGTTTAAACCTTTGATGGCAACGCAGCTGGTGGAACTGCACGATCAGAGGCAGCTGCGGTGGTCCCTCAAAGCACTTCCAGACAACCTCTCCGAGCCTACGTGGTCGAGTTGAATTGTGAGTGGCTAAACTCTCTCTTAATCGGTAGAATCTATATCCCTCCACAGAAACTGTTCGCGAGCTATGTAAAAAGCTAATCACATTGGTATCTGGCGTGCTTGAATCGAGCAAGGGGACTCTCGGCTAGTCCCATGGTCGTTTCTGTCGTCGTCTCCGAAAGGGTTCGCCTCAGGCGCACAGCGGGTATGAGATTGAGATCCGTTAAAATAAGTATGTCGCGCTCGTATCCTCGCTCAACAAGTGCACAAGTACACATGGGTATGTCGCATTTCCAGTTCTGATGAAGTCGTTGCGCTGCTCCTGTTCAGAAGCTCTCGATGCCGAATCTCCTGAAGTACCTGTCCATCAAGCTCTGGATTAGCGTTCCAGAACGTCAACTTGGATTAGCGCGCACCTCAATTCGACTTTTCAGCACTTCAATGTCCCAGATACAACGCGCAATGACAAAAGAATGGCCCGTGAGCATGTGCCATATCGTGTTCCAGGGCTGCAGCGCGTTTCGGACCCTTTGTTCTTCAATATGTGACACTTTGCGTTGCACGCTGCGACTGTCAAACGTTGACCAGTACCGTGCATAGAGGTGACATACCGAGAAAATTCGTTGGAAATTTCAAGCTGGGCTGAGGGACTGATAATCCCGTGAATTACTGATCCATGATAAAGCCTTTCCGTCGCGATGAGGGATGCCGCCATTTTTGCACACAGGCGGGTGGGTGACAGGAGGCGGGCAAGAGAGATTATCGTGATCAATACCGTCAAGCCGATTAGCATGCAGCGCAAGCAAGGGAGTCCTTGCATTGCCTGTGCTATGATATCCACGGTCGAGCGGCAGTCGGCTCCAAGCTCGTTGGGGCCTAATTCTCTGGGAGTGGGAGTGGGGGGCATTGCGGTAGTTCCGTCTTCTCGTCTCTTGGATCTCGACTTTACATTATATGACGGCCCGTGGTCTAGACATACAGCTTCGGTTGGCCAGACGGTACAGACAGGGAGGATACTTATAAGTACCCCGAAGGTAGCTTCGGCAAGTAGACACGTTTGCGCCGGGTGGGCACTTGCAACGGGTGCTAAACAAGATTGTGGCATCCGCAGCGGCCAATGAAGGGTATCCAATCGGATGGCCGATAAGTATCGACCCAGAGCCATAGAATGCTGTTAATTCTATAACCAATGACGTGCGATTGCGGAAGTTTTTTGTGGATGAAGGCCCTTGGACGGCCTTGGGCAATCGAGACTCGAGATTATGAGACGGTTGATTTCTGGGCCCGATCGCTGCGCAGCTGCTCGAGAGACCTCTGGAGCATTACACATAGTATTAGCTCCAGTGCGTTCAAAATTATCTTAAAGCTATCGGCCGGATGTGTTCCAGGCTTTGCCCGGCCATTGTAGACGGCTGTGCAACCAATCAGACGAAAGCGTCCGATCTACGAGACCAATGTCCGGTCAACCACTCAAGTCTCGAGTACTGAAAACGACTGTAGAAGTTTCCCTCAACACTCCATTGCCGAAATAAAATTCCGCGAGAGGCAAGTCAGTCAGGGTGGAATTTCCCGCAAATCGTCGTCAAGTTCACTCGTTTAACGATTTCCCATAATAATAAAGTCGACATAAGTAATGCCTCCTTCACGACCTGCAAAATCTAATTAGCTCACTCCTATCAGCTCGAGCGCAGCAGACCACCCACGAGAATGGATTACGGCCCTCCGCGTTGCCAAAGCCGCACCCACCCACCGAGTTGACAACATCGGCGGTGGAATTAGTGGATACACACAGTCCGACATTGAAGCCACAACAGCCCTCGGCGCACTCCGAGTCGCTGGCACACGGGCCAAGCTGGTTGCCCGTGGGGTTCACGATGATGGCGGGCTGCGGGGAGATGCTAAGCCCAGCGGCGTTGTTGGGGAACTGGTGGCCGAAGCCACAGCCATCCCCCCCAAGCGCCGCGAGCGGGTCCGTGCACACGCCGGTCTTGAATCCACAGCAGCTCAGCGCACAGTCGGTGTCGGTGGTACACGGGCCGTCCGTGTTGTTGTTGCGCGGGGCGGTGGGGTCCGGAGTATTCACAGTGACCTCGGGATGAGCTTTTTCAAAGGCGGCCGTGGCAGAGAAATCGTGGAATGCGGCGGCGCTGTTGTCGTTGGCAACTGCGTCGCCAAAACCGCAGCCTTGCTCCGGTGCATTGGCAGCAATAGCATCAAGGGGACCCGTGCACAGCCCGGTCTTGAATCCACAGCAGCCCAGAGCACAGTCTGAGTCGGTGGTACAGGCGTCGCCTTTGATCCCGGTACCGGGGAAACGGGGGATGACAGCGGCAGAAGATAACAACGCGACTGCAGGAGAAAAAAAGTCGGTCAGAGGAGAATGATTTCACGGATAACGTATGTGACACACTGTTGGCCAAGAGGAGGACACGCATGATGGAGAAAGACATCGTCAACGAAGTGTGATAGTGGAGAACGAGAAATGATCCCAAAAAGCCGCCGAAAATAAACACACCCGGTGTGTAGTGAAGAAGTAGAGAAGTGAGGGCGAAAGAGGGCTCTGAGGAACCATGGTCAGTCGGAAGTATTAGATCTTCTCCGTCTGCCAACCTCATCAGAGGTTCGTGAAACGCGAGATGTCCGGTTGACCATCCAAAGGTTCGGGTTGGATACCCCAGTGTAGGCTGCACTTTACCTATTTTTGCGTGACGTCGAAGCAGTGTACTATGCCTCTTGCCTGACTTGCAATTGGTGTCAACGGTGACGTCGGCTGGCCTCTCCGGAGTGTATGGGTGTTGGCCGAGACTGATTCACCGCTCCGTCGTGAGGGCGTTGTGACAAGGAACGCGGGAATGAGGCCGACAGCAAGACGCCGATCGCCGTATCTCTGCAATGAGAGAGTGCGACCGGCCATAAATCCCGGCCATCTACACGGCGCCATGCAGACGAGTCGCCGGTACTCAAAGGCGTCGCCGTTCACGGACGGGCGACTTGGTGAGATTGCATCCTCCTCCGTATAGGGATTTTCGGCTGATACGGTGAGCGCTCGTCAGATGATACCAAACAAGGGCACTTGCCGCTGAGCAGCGTAATTTTATTTGAAAAGATACCAGACGCGTTGATTGATCGGTCCACGGCCATCCATCTGCACATTGCAAAATACACGAGTACGAAACTCGGGAAGAGAAATTGGATACAGACTGAACAATTAAATCTTGAGGTTCGGCCTGTGAAACAATCAGACAGGAAATAGGTATGCATTCGTACCAACCTCACAAGGACGCTGTCCCGGACAGTCTCCCAGCGCTCATAGAAATGGAGTGCATCTTCCTCCCACCCAAAATCATCTTCCTGGTATATTGTCCGAGGGTAAAGCTCAGAGAGCTGGGGGAAAACGCTCGATATGAAGCTGCCGACCGCGATGGGGTCGCCGATAGGTGAATGTCCGACTCGCAAGTTTGTGAGGCGAGAGTGAGATCCTAGTTTATCGCGATTTCGGGCGGGTATTGTGAGTGCGTTGAACTCGATCGCGAGGGACTCGAGCCCGGCGCAGTTGTCTGCGAAGATATAGAGCGCGGCGAGAGTAGTGCGACGATCGCCGGGCACAACCTCGTCGGGTATCAAGTCCAAGTTACGGAGATTGGGCCAAGCGCGTGCAATGTCGAAGGCACTGGCGTCGTCGAGGTCAAACCCGCCGGGGATCTGAAGCGTGAGACTTGTGAGGTGCGGGAAATAGAAGAGGGTATGCAGCAGGGCATGCTTGGCCATCCACGAATCCGGCAACGTCGTGTCATCGTCGCTGTGGATGTTGATGTACAGCGAGCGTAGAGACACTTGCGGCAGGGCCTGTTGCACAACCCGATACAAGGATGAAATTGCAGAGAGACGAAGTGATGGGACGGAACAAGTAACCATCAAGTTTGCAAGCTCTGGCGGGGAAAGAGAGGTGATGCAGGAACTCGCTGATTCGAGAGTCCGTGGCCACAGTTCGAGACGTGTCAGAGTCAGGAATGTCGGGTCGCAGGATGGTGGCAAGGGAGTGAATTCGTCGAGGTTTTCCACCCTCAGATCTTTCAACATGGGAAGGGTTGCCAGATACTCGAGCGCTGACTCGTTTAAGTCGTGGACATGCAGCGTCTCAATACGTTGTAGTCCACGAACAAAGAACGAAACGGCTGTGCGAATATGCTCGTGGAAGCCGCCGCGAGTGGCGAATGGCCAGAGATGGGCATTTCCGGGCGATGGTCGGGAGGATGGATAGATGTGCAACGGTCGACGGGAGATTAATCTCCAGCTGCCAAAGGCGGGGCCCAAGGAAGATATGGATGTATGGGAAAAGGGCGCTGTCCAAATACGACCAGGGGAGAGACCGGAGGTTGGGAAATAATGGTTCGGGGTGACAAAAGGCGAAGATTTCCAGAATGTCTCCGGACGGTAGGTCTGAATCTTCTGAAAAGTCGAGGCTTTTCACTCGAGGGAGGTAAAATGAAGGACGCTCCCAGTCTGAGGGCATAATCGGCCTTGCCAGTTCCTGCAGTTTTTATTCCTCAGTAAGAAGCTGAAGATACTTGGTGTACCATACTTACCAGACCATACATTGAGCCCCGGGCGGGCATTGGCTCAGTCCACAGGCCGACCGGCATACAGCGTAAGATATGAGCAAGAGTATATTGCGTGCTCCACAGATTGTCAAGAGCAGGATTCAGAAAGATTTTAGCTGTTCTCGCCAGGATAGCGAGATCGTGGCGTCCAGACACTCCGTGGTCACCGGCGCTGTATCCAGATGGTATCTGGGAACAAACGAGTTCAACGAGTTCGGGAATTTGGAGTACCCGATGCATGACTGGCTTGGAGGTGCCTTGTCCTAAACCCGTGGTGAAAGGAAGAAGAAACGCGTAAAGCTGTGTCGTGATGTTGACTATTGCTAACCGTTATTGACTGCTATTGACTTTTGGCCTCTTGTCTTCTTCCTTGTCCTCGAAATCTACAAGTATGCACCGGGCGCTGAGGATACCCGAGGTATTGCAGATTATCTACGCCCAGATATGCCCGGATCGCAACTGCAAACTGGATAAAGATGTATCGCGCGATCTTGCCAGTTTGGCGAAGACCTGCACCACTCTCAGTGTGCCTGCACTGGACGCGCTCTGGTGTTTCCAAGAAAGTATCCTTAACGTTCTTGACTGTATGCCAGATGGGCTCTGGACAAAGGACCGGGTAAGTCCACCGATTTTTCATACAGACTACTTAGTAGAAATAACGACTGCTTGGACAGACACTGCTTCGACCCATCTTGCGAGCCGACTGGGATCGGCCACTTTTGTACATGTACCGGGTCAGAATCCTTTCATGCTATGCGGGGTCCCGGCCATGGACTCCGAATATTTCGCTCGTCTTTGAAATGCTGCATACATCTCTCCCTACCACGCAATTATTTCCAGACCTTCGTCGTCTTCGCTGGGTTTTTGACGGCGCGGACTCTCCCCTCTCACATATACCTATTCTTCTTGCTCCAGGAATCACGAACATCACTCTAGGCTCAGTTTTCTCTATCTCTCACCTAACCCTCCTTCCGACTATCGCAATCAAGTGCCCGTCGTTGACTCACGTCGAGTTTTTTCACGCCCCGTATCACCCAGAAACCGGTCAATCGCAGGCCGTCGCATCCTTTATCTGTGGCTCCAAGCGTCTCCAGTCACTCGAGGTGTACCATCTCGATCAACCCGCCTTTGACCATCTCGCCCATCTCCCCGACCTCCGAACAGTTACTCTCTGGATGCCGCGGTTTACCCAGCCAGATTTTCTATCGGGTCGTAATATCGAAAAACCCGCATACACCGCTTTGCGTGAACTCAAGCTGCAAACTGCACCATCGCAGTCCGTCTTGGCGTTTATTGCCTCCTTGTGCCATTCGCCACTCGAATCGCTCGACATCGAGATCACCCCACCGCCGGATGCCACTTCACTCAAACAGATTCACGTCGCGCTGAAGCGATATCTCCCTTCAGCCTCCCTCACCAAACTCTGCATCACCAGCGATCCCATTTATCCCCCGGAGATCGCCCCACCCGCCCTTACCATGGAGGTCATACTCCACCTGTTCCACTTCACCAACCTCACCTTCGTGTACCTGCGGCCGCCGAGCGGGATTTTCTTCGACGACGATGCGGTACTCTCGATGGCAGAGGCGTGGCCGCGCCTCCGCCATCTGTCATTGTTGGCGTCCAGACCGCCCCGCGGCGCAACTCTGCGCAGCCTCCTTTTCCTCGCGCAACGGTGCCCCGAACTAGAATGGCTCGCAATGCCCGTCAACGCGCTCGACGTGCCCAAGATCGACACCGCCTTATCCGGCGCGCGCGTGCTACAGCACGCCCTCACCGCATGGCTCGTAGCGGATTCCCTCATCGACGCCACATCCCCGCTCCCCGTCGCGCGCTTCCTCTCCGGGCTATTCCCGAAACTCACCAGGATCGACAGCTCTGTGGAGGAATGGCTTGAGGACGAGGATTTTGACGAGGAGATGGCGTATTATTGGGACGAGGTTGCGGGGCATCTGCAGGTGTGTCATGAGATGCGGGGGGAGGAGCGGTTTTGGGCGAAGCAAGTTATTTGTGACAGGCCGCATCGTGAGGGATCTGTCGAGGTTTAGCTCAGGTGAGTGGTTTACCCGTTTCGGCCGGCTGCTCGCTCATCTATGCGTGAGGTCGGATATTCGCTTCCTTTGACGGACTCGGCCGAGATCTTGTACTTCTTGCTACCAACTCAGCTTGACGCCTTTGGATTCTACAGATTTTGCTCGTCCCGCGCCCTTCGGGGCAGCTGTACAGAACATAAAATTTAATCAAGGCCAGTGCTGATTGTGAACCTTGCCTGCCACATCATCTCCTGGTCGTTCGATTTTTGTTGTCTTCCTGGACGTCCTGAACGACTCTTCTCCCGCTGCGTATGACGTTTAAGAGCCTCCGTGCCAAACTCAGGACTAATCAAGATGAGCTGGCAACGCCACCCACGTGTTCCCCCTTTGTCCTCTGCCTCGATCTATAATGCACCATTCTCTGCGTTTAGACGCGTTGAACCGTCTGCCGCCGCATCTCCGTGTCAGTTCCCTTCTCTGTCCGTACAATACACCACTTACGGACGCATCTTCTTCAGGGAATGGCGACTAGCGCTGCAGCTGGTTCTTTGGAGCAACTCCAAAGGATACATTCCCTCATGTCTCACTCGAGCAATATGGGCACCAGAAGGGAGCTGTTCCTTCCAGTCCATTACGCAAATCTGGACACCACCGGCATTCCCGTTGATCCCATTCCGGAAAATCCAGATGCAGGGACTCTTTCACGCATAGCGCGAGCCTGGCTGTCCCTCTGTGCTCTTAAATGTCTACAACGCAAGACTCCAGCTGAGGCTTATATCGATCTCTGGCCTCGTGTCTGGCCATGGGTCCAATTTCTCGATGTGCATCCGCATTTACTCCCTGGTTCTCCTGACGAAGACGAAGTGTGCACGGTGCTTTTCATCGTAATCTGCGAGAGCGTAGAGTGCGCTGAGACCGCCAAACTGATGGACTTGAGCCCAGGCATTCGGGTTTTCGTTCCCCGGGCGTGGGCCATCTTTCTGCGGCGACGCCCTCTGACTTCGTCGGACCATTTAAACTCCCTCTGCCACTTCATCGGACGCGGCCTACGGCCCAGACCGCTCCCTGCCATGCATCGTGAGGAGTACATCGAAGGAGGCGGTGGATGCACGAACCTCGCAGCTCTGGTCCTCGAACATCTTGCTACTGTTATTGGGGCGCGCGATGTGCCTTTGAATATTCGGGCCTTGGAATTGACCCTATTCTCCGTGTTGATATTCTTGGATGACATGTACGATGGCCCCTCAGATCCATTCATGGAGGCTCTTTTGGCGCAGGGATTTTCTCGGACCCTCGTGTCAACCGTGTTCGTGTTGAACCAAATCAGGATCCCCCTCGGAGTCGAGATAGCGGATGTCTTGGTCAAGATGTGCCTCAATTTTGTGGTCCCTATTTCACTTACACCACGGGCCAAGCGAAGGATACCGGAGGCCTGTGAAGCGGGCCTGCTAAACGCAATCGTCTACTTTGGTATGTGGGCGCCGGAAACTATGGATCCCGACCAGGTAGAGACCTCAAATGCACCGCGCGATCTCCTGCGATGTGCTCTCCCGGGAGTGATGATATATCTCCCTGTGGTTTCCCGGATTGCCTCGAGCCTCGAAAGCCCCGAAGTTCAACACATGGGGGGTTCGGACGTGTTCAGAAACAGCTATCTTTTCGCCGATTGGAGCTGGTTTGTCTATCTGGCGCGGGAGCGTAGGTTAATATCGAGTGCATAAGCACGCGGACCAAACGCGGACGATCTACAAATGTTAGTAGTGCCCTAGAAGACGTTGTATAAGGCGCTAAAACAAACTCAGTGCTGGGCCGGTCGACAGACGAAAGCGCAGAGAGTATTGGCGCACAGATATCGAACATGAACAGGATAGGGAAGGAAATTTTGAATGGGTCGAAGTCAAGCCTGGAGTAGGAGGACTCTAGGAGCACATCCGAGTCGGAGGCTGGAGCCTGGAGCGCATTTTGTCAGCGAGTCGGCGCATTGGATGTGCCACGCCTGGGAGTTGGGCGACTTCACGTTTGGCGCATGTACCGAGCGAATACGACGCGCTGGACATGGAAGTTGCCAGAAAGGGAGATGTATGACGGTGTTTATCGGACAAAAATACGATGAAGGAGAATTTCATCCATTTTCACTGATCGCGCCAATGAAATTGGATGCAGATGGATGCAGATGGATGCATATGGATGTAAGTTGATGCTTTTCAGTGCAATTGGGTGCAGGACCTGTTTTTTTTGCATTGCATCAGTGATTTGCATTGCATTGCATCGTTCTCACTTGGTCTACTAACAACTGCACATACATGGCACTGCATTGATTTGCATTGATCGGTGGAACTGGGGACGGGCACCGCCGTTGATCGATCCGGCGGCTTTGTCCTTGTTTGGTTCTCGATGGCGGCTTTCCCAGCATGTTCCAACCTGTAACTCCTTCCTCACGCACTTTGGCCTCATAGTCCCGCCGACAAAAATGCTTCTAGTGTCGGTTTTGATCGGGCCCTCATGTTTTATCTCCCAATTTTGAGCCGCACCTTTTATTCTTCCAGGCAACACTGACGGAACCGTCTATTTTTGATTCCTCGGGAGTCAAAAAGTGGTGTTCTGTCAAGAGACGTGCTTGATTTTTCCACTATAACCATTTCGTGCCTGGAAATTGTATTCGCACCCTGTCGGTGCTCCAAAATCCAACAACCCCCCAGTATATTTCAATGTTCCCAACGTCCCTCTGAGACACTATTTTCAATCTGGGCCAGCCAACCTGGTTAAATGGTCTACATAGCTACCCAGTTTATTTTGAGGCATAATCTATCATGTACTCCGGGAGGACTGGTTCAACTGTTTGAAGAGACGGAGTGGTCACATTGCGTGACAAGTGTCACACTTCAACGCATTCCTTTCGTTCACGGCGTAGCCAGCTCGTCTACAGCCCTTGAGGTAGCTCCAAACACTCATGCATACATATGGGGCCTATAGGGTGGCCGAAACCGAGGCATAAGAGGTCATTACCGGCCGCGAATGTATATTTCTAGTAATCTTCGTGAAAAGCCTAAGGCTTTCTCATTTCTTCAGGAATCAATTCAATCCTGCGGCATGAATTACAGGTAGAAGCCGTCCCCTCAGAAGTACCGTGCCGGATTTGCTGGTTCGCGCGTGGTTGCAAAGAGATGGGTAAATTCTCGCTCAATGTAAGGATGGCATCCTCACACCTTCGCTTACATCAGCAGTCCACCCGAGGCGGACACATTACATAATCTTACCTTACGCTTACCGACACCACCACCTTGTATTTTCCTCTCGTTGCTCGCAGCCTGGAGTCTCGCCGCTTGGAATATACCGTGGTCCTGTCTGTGTGTGTGATTGTTGTCAGTGTTCTGTCGAGTCGACGACAGGCTTTCACTCAACTCTGTTAATACACCCTATATTTGACCAGAATCAAGAATCCGGCACGGTACTTCTTCAATTATGTTAATTCCAAAACACCTTTCCTTTTTGAGTGAATGGCCAGAATGCGCAGGAAAAAAGCCTTAGACTTTTCAAAGCTGGAACCAACGCCCACTGAGAACCAAACAAGGACAAAGCCGCCGGATCGATCAACGGCGGTGCCCGTCCCCAGTGGAACGCACTTCTTTGATGCAAAGGCGGCGATCAATGCAATGCACTTCTTTTGGGCCATAATCCCTATTTCCTTATTCAGTCTTTGTGGCTGTTCCTGCATAGGTGATCAGGTAAGTCGCCATCTTTTCTTGACTTGTTCCTTTCTTGTCGTTCCTTCTGCCATGTCCATCCCCCCCCCAGCTCGCGCCGGCCGCTTGCTGTGCCCTTGTCGAAGCACCTACTTCATGGTGTCAGCGCATGAAGGTCGCCGTGAGGTATGTCAATTCCGGCCGTCTCCGTAACGGGTCTCATTTCCTCGTTAGCCTCAAGCCCACACGGACTTGTGCATTTGCGAGCATAAATACGACAATCATATTTTTCTCTACGTTCCGGATCCTGCCAACCCCAGCCCAGCAAACATCAAAGGCCCCAATCGTGCACAACAATGCGGATGGTTTATACCGGTACACATTCACCGCTCCATAGTGACTCAGACAACTCATTTTGTTCCCAGCCTAGATTGCCGATACAGCCCACCATGCCTTGTAAGGGCTGCAATACCCCGTGGTATCATCACGACGACGTTGACATGCCGGCCATGCCAAGCACTTCGGGTCCCATTTTGTGCGCTATTATTCGTTTATGGTGAACCGCACTCACAATGCTTGTTCAGGCCTCAAGCCTCGTACCCTCCTTCAGACACATTCCTTCCCCATATTATGTACGCCGTCCTCTCTGCTTCTGCCGTCTACCACTCACATGATGCTGCTTAGGCCGCGCGCCTCTCACCCACCTCCGAACACATTCCCCCCACCATCTTCGTATCTACCACCTCCTGCCACTGCCTATCGCTCCACTGTAGCTCCACCCCACGTCGAGTACCATACCCCTAATCCTATCCCCGAATCCTACCAACCACCAGTCCCGGATCGCGGCACTGTACAAGCTATGCGTGACCGCAGCCGATTTGCAAACCTCCCGCAACACTCCGTGCAGCGGCCTAGTCCCCCCTCCGCAACCGCCACGGGTCGTGGAGCGGCCCGCCGATGCCCAGCAGTATCCTCCACTGTTGCAGTGGCCTCGTCATCGTCGGCTGGCAACAACCCATTCTCAACCGCTGGCAGCTCCACTGGGTCGTCCCAGGCGTCCAGGACATATCTCATTTGCCTTCTCCCCTTTTGTGTGCGTCATATATTTGTTTTCGGACCGCTCTTACGCTTATGCTATTCAACAGCATGGAGATTATGAAGATCCTCTGCGTGCTTCTCCAGTCTACAGGTTCTTTACCCTCACCCAGACCAGGCCGCTCCTTCGAGCTTTGGCACTCCACGATTTCAGCTTCGAGTTGACCTTGACCATCGGTCAGAAGGATGTGTGGCCGGTGTTGAACAAAGCGATCAAGGCCTGGGTTTTACAGCATGGTCTCGTTCTTCATCCCGCCAGAGAACAGCCTTTGTAAGCTCACGAGGGTGGTGGGGGACAAGGACGACGAGTTCAAGGTTTGAGTACTTGTGGTGTGAGTGTACTAGTAGGATACATCTTGTAACGAATCTCTTATGAATATGAGCGGTATATTTTGGCTGGAGGATAAGAATTGACGGAGAGGAGGTTTCCCGACGAGGGGTTACGAAGAACTGAACCGGGGATGAGGTTGCTCGACGAGGAGGTTACGAAGAACTGAATGGGCGGGAAGGAAAGGGGGGGAAATATATCAGTAACCTGATATGGACTGGTTTCTTGCCAAATTTGAATCAGATCAATGCATTTGAATGCAGTTGCGGAAGACTGCACCAGGTTGCATTGATCGGCATCAAAGCATGTGGTGAAATTGGATGCATTTGTTTGGAATGCATCGGTTTTCATTCTGTCTTGATGCATATCGGCCATTGGTGAAATGCAATGCAGATCACTGGGTTTTGGGTGTAATGAACTTGCATCGAATTTCACTACGTGATGCATCGGATTTCACTTGAAATCATCCATTTGCATCCATTCACATCCATCTGCATCCATCTGCATCCACTTTCATCGACATTTTGGATGAAATTGGATGAAAGTTAATGTGCATCGTATTTTTGTCCAATAAACACCGTCATAGAGATGCATTTGTTTGTTTGGCATCTAGCCACGTGACTCACTGATTCAAGTGCACGTGATGCACTTCCGGTTTTCCTTCTTCCTCCTCGCTGGGCCGTTCAAGTTTCCTCAGTATTCTTCCCAGTAGTTGTAGACGACTGGGCTCAGTTCTGCACAATTGCCCTAGCTCCTCCGCCAGTTGTCCGCCGGTTAACATTGGCCTACAGACTCTGTCACATCAGGAAAAAACCTCCTTTCCTAATTTAGGGGTAATTTGGTTCGCCCTTTCAGATTAGGGGAAACTGGGGGAAAATCAGGGAAAACGGGCAGATTCGTCAGATTTCCCGAATTAGCTTTTGCTGATTTGTAAAAATCGCATTGGGAGGCAGATTTTACCTTTTCTAACCTTGCGGTGTGCTCGTGCAACAGCCAGGGGTGGAGGTAACACATCTACACGGGATTTCATTGAGAGGATTGGAAGCAGGTTGGAAGAAATTTCGCCCAGTCCGTTGCCGAGAGGTGTCGTAAACGCCGGTCTTAAGAGTTGCCGGTCATCACGTGGTGTTGGTTGATGTCTCTGGAAGACCGTCAACACATGTCAACAACTCTTCTTCCTTTCGCCCCATGTCGTCCTCTCCTCCCCCACACTTAGCCCTCTCTGCGGCCCCAGAGGCTCGCACTTATTGCCCCTCTACTGCCAAGGTTCGTTCCTCTTCAGCTGTTACCACTTCTCTGACATTCAGGCTTTCTCCACAGCTGCTCGCCGACGTGGCAGTAGGACATGGGATCTTGCGATGTGAGCCCCACTTCAGTGTGCGGGATGGCCTCCCGGAGTACAGGTGAGTCTGAATCCGCCCCTGCTTGCGCACGTACACCGTCCTCGCAGATGCCGTTGCACTTCGACACAATTGTCGGATAGGCAACCCGTCTAAGGTAACGAGTCCATATCCGGTATCGCCCTTCCAGGCTCACTTTCGAATGACAGCTTGGTCCCGACGGCGCTGCGCGGCCTCACGATGCATAGTGAGAGGTATGCGGGACTGCTCGCATAGTGCCCACCGCCGGTCAAATCGTGCTGCGCCGCTGTGACGTGCTCAACTCCTGTGATGGCGCAAACAGTGTATCGTCGCTCTGATGCAGTCAACCTGGACCTCGTACGCGGATCCATCTCGTGAGTTTCTCTTGTGCCCCGGAGGTACGAACGCTGACCATCTCTCAGCATTAACCTTGTTTCCTATGGCATGCACCTCGGTCCCACCGAAATCACCGGCTCATATCTGCCCCACGTTCTCCGTCGACCGCGCCCATTGCTCCACTTCCGTTGTATTTCTTCGTCTGTTGTATGCTGCTCCTCGCCCCTCCTGGTCAGTTCATCTCTTTGTTTGGCTGAACTACATGTTTCCTTACCTCTATTCCTCGTATGCGTAGAACTGTTGCCCTGCCCGTGAAGAGCCCACTCGCTGTAAACAGTGCAGGCGACCGTTACGATCGCCGTCGGCCGTAGCCCTATGTTAACAAGTGGGCCTACCTATCCTCGCTGTTTGGCCGTCACAGATGTAAGCTTGTTTCTATGATCGGTCCTTTTCCTTCGCTCACACGCATCTCGTTTAGCTTGTGAATTTTGTGTGATTCGCTTGTCAGGTTTATTGGAGGGTCTCTCTTTGTAGCTACAACTTGTTCGTAGATAACTTGCCCAATACAATGTTTTTCCAGCTCCTTGTGTCGGATTCTTGAGCAGTGCGAAGCAAATCGTGCCAGCTAATCCGCTACTAAACCCCGCGAAGGCGCGGTAAATTAGTCTTTTTTAGAGGTAATTTACTTTCAAGGTCCAGAAAAAGCTAATGCTCCTTACCCAACTTTTTTGGCGGTTTTGGACCTTTTTTGGGGGTAATCTGGCCTGATTCCCAAAGGAGGTCTTTCCTGATGCAGACTGTTACCGATCTCCATCGCTGCAGCCACCCCACGAGATGAGCTCGACAGGAAAGCTTCCTTTGGAGCTCGAACGACTCATATTCGAAATTGCTGCCCAAGATAGAACAAGAGTCCCACCTCTTCTTCTGGTTGCTCATCGCGTTCGTCTCTGGCAAGTGATTCCAGGTTCGCGTCGCTGTGTTTTTGATTTGCATCAGGCTAGAGCCAATATTATACGAAGTCCTCCGTCTTGACACCGTCGCCGTGACGGTCTCGGCTCTCAAGTCAATCCAACTAAAGCCGGCGCATTTTCTCGCATCGACCGTTCGCCACGTCCTGATATATTCAAGCACCCACTCGCTGTCGCGCGATGACTTTGCTTCTTTCTTACAATCGTGCCCCGGGATCACCACCCTCGCCATTCTGGGGAACGTCCTCGGGCCGTACCTGCTCCCCATTCTTGGTGCTATGCAGATCCAGCGCCTGAGTCTCGATGTTGGGCAGCTCTTCCGTGACGAGGTATCGGGCGAGGAAGAGCCGAGCCGACTATTATAACGACTGGGAGACAGGCGCCGGGGGAGGCGACGATATTTGGGCCCGCGCGGAGGATTTTATCGCACGTAAGCGACGCGGGGAGATTGAAGGTCGGGTTTCCTTGGTGTATTCGAGATCCGCATGTTCACACGTAGCTGCAGCATCCGATCACTTTCTAGAGGGACCGGCGGCTGACCAGCAACACAAGAGAGCGAAGGTTACTGAACACTTTTCATATGGATTCATGACACAGGAAGAGTTCGAAGAGGAGGAGGAAGAAAGCTCTGAGAAGGACTCCGACGAGGAATGAATGCTGGCCGTAGTTGTAACTTGTTCGCGGCTGCTTTCCGTGTAGGTTTCAAGGCAATATCCTTTCTTGTCAAATTCCCGTCCTTTCAATATGCACACACTGCTCCGGATTCATTGCCAGGGGCTTTATTTGCACGAACCCATGAATCCACTTGCCCTGCCAGGTCGAAAACTTCTACATACATTAATTGTCCGTGGCCACAAGTACTGGCGCTGGTGCTGCTTGCATTCCAAATAGTTCTCAAACCTAGACGACACGAGTAGAATTTCACTCTCCAAAGTTACGCCGTGAGGCACTTGGTCCATTCAAGCCCGTGCACAAATCGAGTGAGATCGAGTTTAGTCGTGCCCCGGTCACGAATTATCTCAGCGAAAGATAAAACCTTCGCGAAGCCACGGCGGAACCCAGAACATACGCGCTCCGGCAGCCAGTACCCACCCATCCAGGTGGAACGTTGGGAAGTCACCCAAGGGATTTGTGTTCAAGCAATTGCGCGCGTCGGGGACTTCAGACTTCCACGCCAGAGTGTATCCCACAGATGCGAACTGTGCAGTCCATTGAGCCGGATGCGATGTGCGAACCATCGGGGGAGAAACAGAGGGAGCGAATTCCTGCGGTATGTCCGGGCAGGGTGCCTGCCAGAAGACCGCCGGTTACAGCGTCCCATACACGCACTGTGCAGTCAGGAGCACCCGATGCGATCTTCGTACCATCTGGTGAGCAAGCAACGACCTGGATATGATCTGTGTGGCCGTACAACGGTCCAGCAATGAGTTGGCCTATCTCCGTGACGGAGGTTGCGCGATTTGAATCTGATAAACTGGACGAACAGATAAGAATCAGAATTGAGGTGTGGAACGCTGATTGGGATCCGAAGTCGACATTAAAAACAACAACGACTGAGAAACCGTCCCTATATACGTAGAACAATCACAGCTCCCGAACCATATCCTGGCATGACAAGTAAGATTCCTGCACGACTATCCCCGACAATAATGGCACTGACCTCCCACCAACTGCAATTATAAGGCATAATAGAGAGCTACGGTTGGTCAGCAGAAAGCAGGCTAACAGAAGCAGGGGGCGCACCGTATCTGTCCTGCTCAACCTCGGAAAGTACGCCGCGACTTCTTCGAATGGGTCGGCAGACATAATTCGGATGGTAGGCGGGGTTGACAGCATCTCGTCGAAGATCTCGCAGAGGCCTCGCGGGATATAGTGGCCTGAAACTATGAGGGTCCGGATGGAGGATGCAGCCCTCATTATCGGCAGCAGTTGAAGCATCCTTTCCCGCTCGATATCTAGGTTTCCCCATGAGTCGATATCGATGCAGAAGACATCCAGTTTCGGGAGCGCGGAGAGCTCAAGGCTCAGGTGATTGCTCTGCATTTATATGAGTACCACAGCTCCAGGCAAGGTCAGTGGTGCGCACTGAGAGGTCTATCCTGAGAATTTCAATCGCGTTCACTAGTGGTATTAATTCGGGCCAGTGGATGGGCTGAGACGGGGCCGCAATCCATAAAGCCTTGAGATTGGACAGGGTGACGGGATGCAGGAGGGAGCCCAGGCGCTGGTCGATGGCGTGTCCTCTGTTGTGAATTTTTAGTGACGTGAGTGCAATCCGCGCGGCACCGGAGTGCGCATGCGAAGGAGCAGACGCCATTGGCAAGGATAGACAGAGATCAAGAATCCTGAGCGCGGGGGAGCAGCGCTCCAGGATTTTGCCCAGTGCCTGCGGATCGACAGGGGGGTTGCGTGGTAAGAACTTCAGCTTGAGCTCGCGTACAGTAGGCAGACTGAGCAGCTGCTGGAAGGCAAGCACACGAGGTATCGGGAGGGTCTTTCCCACGTACACGGTGGCCACCTCAGCGAGATGGGTGAACGGAAAATTGCAGATCTGTAAAAGGACTGAATCTTGTTGACCTGTGCGGAGGGTGGTAAATAGCTGGAGCCGGCGGATGTACCGAATGAGGTGGGGGGAAACCTCGAGTGTCTCCTGTAGCCGCTTCCACCGTATTACGCCGGGGTCAAGTTCCGAGGGAGATTGCAGAAAGAAGGCGATTTTGCGGAAAAGACGAGCCTGTGCTGCGTCCCGCCATGACCAGGATACAAGCGCGCAAGCCTTCAAATCCGAGGCCGAGTCAGGGACGAAGTTGATAAATTGGGCCACCAGCTCTTGGACAGCGAATATAGTGCCAGTCATGCCGTCGCCCGGTTTGAGGTGAGCGTTAAGAGCAAGCCCGATGTGTGGCTATGCATTGTTGTGCCATCTTTGCTTGTGCCGAACCTCGGCAGTTGAGTTTGGATCTGAGTTCTCTCGGGTCATCACAAGAATTTCTCTTATTGGTGCTTTTCTTTTGTGATTATTGCATTCAAGATGAATCAATCGATCAGTTCGGATGTACATAACACGGCTCCGGGCCACGATCCTTAGAATATGTCCTGCAGTCTGTGGTTTCTGTCAGAGTTGCGACCGATAAATTGTCACATCAAGACAAACGAAGTGCCCTAAAGGGGCCGCCACACATTCAACTTATCATGACGCCAACAGCATCGGGTCAGCATATATGTCGTGCAAGCGCATACCGCAGTATTTCATTCAAATCGATAGTCACGCGTCACGCGGACCTCTATCGATATCGAAATCTGGTCGGTGTCACGCGTCACCCGGGCGAATATCGAATTGGTCTCACGGTTGGAAATTTGCTTGTAGGACGCCAGGAGATCCGGCAAGACATTTGTGAGTATTTTCAGGCATCAATAACACAAAATCAGCACTATTCCTTTCATTCTCCGTGTTCATGGCTCCACGGACCGATTTCTTGCCCCAAATTTGCCCAAATCCCTGCAAGAAGAAAATCCGAAGAGAAAATATTAGAAGGACAGATGCGAGTTCAAGGATTGTTCTCGCACTTCTTGCTATGGAATGCGTCTCATTTCCGATGATTATCGAAATTTTTCTCCATGTCACGCACCTTTCAGCTCCGTATCGAACGCTCGAATTGGTTAAAGAAGTCACGCGTCACGCCGGGGTTCGATTTGATCGAAATACTACGGTAGGTCCCAACCGCGTCACAAGCAGGCGCAGCGAACACACAGGGTGGTTTAAGCGAGGGGCAGTTACAAGGTAGTTACAACGATCGCATCTATGTCTATGAGCGTGGTGATAGTACAGTGGAATCCAAAGTCCGTGGTAAATTGATAATATGTCAAGGACGCAGCCATGAAGATAAAAAATAAATTCGGAGGCCGCCGCAGATCAATCGATCCTCCGTCCGCACTGGAGCAGGAGAGCGGCGGCGACACATTCCTCGAGAATCCCAATCTGCACAGCGTCCGCCGTCAGTTCAAGCGTGAGCCCACAGTCTTCCCTGCTGACGCGTGCGTAGATTTGTGGGGTACCGAGACCCGCAGAGTATAGCTGAAAGCAAAGGCGACGTTAGAAAGGAGGATGGGGGGCGGGAGCGAGCTAGTCACGCAGATGAATTTCCCCTCGGGCGCCCAGAAAAAGGTAGTCCCATGAACCATCATCGTTCGATAACTACGTTCCACGTGAGTTCACCGGCTCGAGAAACAAGAACGGACGGCGACGAACCACTTATCCGCCGACAGCGCCAACCACGCTGTGGTCCTCCTCTTCGATAGGCGGTTGCGGATCTCGATGATGGGGTGCTTCAACCATTCCACGATGATCATGGGCTCGCGTGCGGCGTTGAAAATCACCGTGAACCCCGGCGTTGGCACGTCAGTTTTGATGCAGAAGTACGGTGCGCGCGAGTCGGGGCCCGTCACGGTCGAATCGAGGATCCGAAGCTTGGCGCCGGACGCGGATGTGGATGAAGGAGGGCAGGGCGATGGTGTAAAGCGGTAGGAAAGGAAAATTGGAGGCGTATTCGGTATTGGGTACGGCAACGCGCCGAACATGGTCGGTTGCATGGGCATGGAAGACGATGCTGCGTTGGGGTAGGGCGTCCCCGTCGTGTTCTCCCATGCGTCCCACGCGCCGTTCGCAAATGGAGTCGCCATATTAATGCTCTGAGCAAAGGGGTTGAACATCCAATGTGAAGACAAACTCCTCGCAACCAACAACTCACGTTAAATAGAAAGGCGTCTGTGCATATGTCCTCGCGAAATCCCAGTGTCGCATTGCCAGCGCGCATGACGCTCAAACCCATTCTCTTGCGGTATTGTGGAATGTCCGGAGGCAGGAAGACGCTTCAAGGAGGCGGTGGCGGTGAGCCTTTAATTTGACCACTACACTCTAGACCGTAGCGGCTGTGCCACTTTTTTTACGAGTACATGTGGGTCCCTTGTCGGAAGCTATGCGAGTTATTAGCGTCCCCCCAAGAAATGCCACTTATCAGTGGCAGTGGTGACATCAAAACCATAATTTGGGTGTGTACCTGGCGGCGAAGAGTCTCCGGTCCGTATTTTGTCTGCGCCACGAGCTACCTAGATCATTATCGGGCCCTATTAGAAACGACCGTGAACAGTCACCCGAAAGACTGGAAAGAAATAGATTGAGGGTGAAATGCCATTGGATTGGCTCCAGGCTTTGGGGTTGTCCGGATGAATTCGGAGAACGGGGTTTAGCGCAATCGATTCGGGAGGCGTCGACGCATCTTGGCACGGCACTGCTTCAAAAGAGCTAAAGATACGCGGAGTCAGCATGACGAGTTAATATGTAGCACAGTACACCGACATGACGATTCGTATTGAGCTGTGACAGGGAGGTTACGGGCAGAGCAACAGTCTGAGATTTAACCTTGGCATCTGATCGAGATCCCGCATGCACACTTCGTCGTCCTTTTTTTTCGTCCCGCCCCCGGGGCCAAAATGCTGAATCGCGCGCTTACCAGATTCGGGGAACGCTCTTACATTAGTAATCGGCCACTGAATCTCAATACAAAAATCAACACACAAAAAAATGCGGCGTGTCAGTTGCCGCTCTTGAATTTTGGTTTCCGTCTTTCAACTATCGGTTGCCCCACAGAAAGATCAGATTCCCGACGCTGAACTCGATGACCCACAGTACCAACGACCTCCGATCGGGGCACGGACGGAAGTGTTTTCTCCTCATCTATAGAAAGCCCGCATAGGATTTGCTTTTTCTTTCTCACTCATGTTCCTGGTGTGTTTCCGACGTTGCATACTTTCTGTTTTCGCGTTACCAGCGACTGATAACCAAATTTCCATGAATACAACCACCACACCGCGTTGACGATATGTACATGCGTCGTGACTCTCGGTTCATTAAAATCAGTCAAGATGCTGAACAACGCGGGGCCCACTGACGTTGGTTCTCTCATCCTATCTCAATCTGTGGAGTTCAAGCGCGCTTGCTACACTCAGTCGGCTTATTTTGTTGTATCGTTGTATTCCGACCCAATGAACGTACATAACCGGTCACATCAGGTGATGGTATGATATGGTGACCTCCGTCACGTTGGCGACGCCTTTGTCTCTTCCCAAATCCCAACTCTTGCCTTGCTTCATGCATCCAGCACTAGAAGTCAGTAACTTGCAGCGTCTCCCCATTCATAATCGCGTGCGTTCATCTGCGTCGGGCTGCCTGCTCTTGTCTCACACAGTTCTTCAGAGAGTGGCATTGGCCGCGTGCAAAAGCGACGCCACATTGAACGATCTCATACGGGCGGACAAAGCGGCGGAGAGATCATCGGATGCGCAGCGCATTTTTTTCCTCCCCATATTCTTCACCCATGTCGATCCAACCCAGATCCCGTCTTTAGAGGAGCTGGAGACTCGGGATCCTGCCACCGAAAATCGTCTGGCGTGTGCTACGCTGGCTCTGAGATCCATATTTGACATGTCTGTGGGGGACGCCGACATCGAACTCTGGCCAAGAATCTGGCCGTGGCTGCAGTTCGTATCCGAGCACCACGAACATCTCCCTGCCGCATGCGGCGCCAGGCCAGACCTACTGCTCTTCCAGTTCGTGGGATTCGTCGCCCAGAATTATTGCTACACCACACCCCCTTCCATCCCGCAGTTTGTGTCGTCAACGCCGGGGTTCAGGGTCCTCCTTGGGAAAACTTGGATGCTCCTCTCGCTGTTGCAACAGGCAAAGCTGGAAATGTTCGAGGCTGTGCACAATTACCTTTGTCGCCTTCTCATCGTTCTGGACTTCACGGATCCCGTGAATTTCGAAGAGCTCATCGAAGGCGCTGGAGGAACCCTCGACGATCTCGCAGTCCTCGCGGTCAAGTTTGTTCACGACGTTCTGGATGCGTCCAGACGACACACTTGGAGACTCGCCCCTCACAGCTTTTACATCGGTGTGTTGATGCGTTTCATCCAGGCCGGTCATTCTGGCGATAGCGCCAATCATACGTCTCCCCCACTTCAAGACAAATTCATGGAATCTTTGCGGCGCCACAAGTTTGTGCCTGCCCTCGTGGCTGCGATGGCTTCCCTTCTTACAGTCTCCGACGACATGGAGGCGCGAGAGTCTATCCGCCATTCCCTTATACTGCTAGAACGGCTTCTGACTGCACCCTCGTGGTACCTGTTGCTGCCAGACGCACTCGAGGCTGGTCTTCTCCGCATGCTGGTCAGTTGCGCGATGCGATTCGGGTCCTATTTCGACTACCATCTCGAGTATTTGATGGGCAAGCTCATGGTCAACGGCCTGGTCTATTACCGCGTAGTCGCTGCAACGCAGAAGGCGGTTGTCGATGCCGAACAAGTCTCTTCGACAAGGAAATTCGAGGCGCTGGATATCTATGACCACTGGATTACGCTCACTATGGTCTTGGAAACGCGTCGTGCTCTGAAGAAACATGTGGATAGAG
This sequence comes from Mycena polygramma, assembly GCA_029449255.1. Taxonomy (NCBI): domain Eukaryota; kingdom Fungi; phylum Basidiomycota; class Agaricomycetes; order Agaricales; family Mycenaceae; genus Mycena; species Mycena polygramma. Next base: position 212,813 of record JARKID010000112.1, read on the forward strand.
TTGGCCTCACTCGGGCATGCGATAATATTGAGGTCCGTCCTCTGTTTCATTCACTTCCTGCCTTGCCTAATTTCCGTCAAATTACAGTGCGCACAAGTTGAAGAAAGCGCGCAACGTCGGCGATGCTCCGGGTGTCATGCATTCTACTACTGCTCGACGGATTGCCAGGTAGTGGACTGGAAGCAGGGCGGGCATCGCGAAAATTGTAGCTCGTACAACACCATGTCTCTCGGTACGCCATACCAATTACTCGGCTGGCGCAGCGTAATTACTCACGAAATCATATCTCACAGCCGAATCGCCGGCATGTCCGCTGGGCTTCCACGAGCGGAAATTCATGCGAGCCCTGGTGCGGCGCGACTATCACGAAAACATCCACACGGTGTGCAAAATGCAGGTTGCGGCCATTGCGGGCGATCCCGCTGGCAGCGGCGTCATCATCACCGGCTTCGACTACACCCTCAACGAAGTCCAGATTTTCGCCACGTCTGTAGCAGACTGGCCCGACGCTGCTTTCCGCCGGCATACAATGGGACCGGAGTGGAAAGATATGGTTGCGCGGGCAGCCAAGAATCGGGGACGCATTCAACTCTGCGTTATGGCGGTGCCTGAAGGAAACAACAACACGCGTCTGTGGGTTGTTCCTCTGAGAATGAAGTCCTCCAAGCTCTATGACGCCCTCTTCGACCTTGGGGTGAGTCTCCCATACGACTGCGACGAGGAGTTCGTTGCGAACGAGGTCGAGGCCCTCCTTGATGAGCATTATGATTAGTGCGTAAAAATGAACATTCTTTTGATGTAGCTAATCTGCCGGATGAGATTCAGATGTATCGAAATCAACCTTTTTTTGACGCTTCAGGCATAGTCGAGGGAAATACCTCCAGGAGAAGTGCAACTTGTAGTCCTATCCCGCAATTCACCAGGATATACCGACCGAAGTAACAAGGCGGTATGTCTCCGCGTCAGTTACGCTGACGAGCAGCCGTACACAGACACTCTAACTGAAAAGCTCCATCGATATTTATTACAAGATGCTGGTACATAAACTGGCGTTTCCGCCTGCTGAGGATTGTGCTGTTGCCTTCTGATTCTCGGGCCAGTCCACCCATTCCGGCCCCCCCGGTTGAGCTCCGCCCTCCAGTAGAAGACGGACAATATCTGCGTGATCCCCGGCGGATGCCGCCTCTAATGCGGTGCCATACAGTCCACCCTCTACGTTCGGATCAGCGCCATTGTCGAGCAAAAGTCGGACTGTGGATAGTTTGCCGGAGAACGCCGCGGCTTGCAATGCGTTTCCGTACTGACCACCTTCCGCATTTACGTCGGCGCCGTTTTGCACAAGGATATCAGCTATATCCAGGTTGCCAGCAGCGGAAGCGGCCTGCAATGGGCTCCCGTACAGCCCGCCTTGGGCATCGATATTGGCACCCATCTCGAGTAGCACAAGCGAAATATCTATGCTGCCAGAAAATGATGCGGCCTGCAATGCGTTCCCATATTCTCCACCCTTCGCATTCACGTCGGCGCCTTTCTCGATCAAGAGCCGAGCCATCTCTGTGTCAGCGGCAACACATGCAGCCTCCAAGGCGGTGCCGTACAGTCCGCCCCGTGCGTTCGGATTGGCGCCATTGTCGAGTACAAGTTGAACTGTCTCTGGGCTTCCGGAGGTGGTCGCGGCTTGCAATGCATTTCCATATTGACCACCTTCCGCATTCACGTCGGCACCTCTTTGTAAAAGGATCTTGGCGATGTCTAGTTTGCCAGCAGAGGAAGCGGCCTGCAATGCGCTCCCGTACAGGCCACCCGGTGCATTGACATCTGCACCCTTCTGGAGTAACAGAAGCACGATATCTTTACTTCCAGAAAAGGATGCGGCTTGTAATGCTGTTCCATATTCCCCACCATGTGGAGTCACGTCAGCTCCGTGCTCCAACAGGAGAAGTGCGATCTTTGTGTTGCCAGCCGCACATGCAGTATGCAATGGGGTGCCTTGTCGAGTCTCCGCATTTGCATCAGCGCCTGCCTCGAGGAGCACCTTGACTGTGTCGGGGTTGCCGGAGACGGTCGCGGCCTGCAATGCATTTCCGTATTGCCCGCCTTCCGCATTCACGTTGGCGCCATTTTGCAAAAGGATCTTCGCGATGTCTAGTTTGCCAGCAGAGGAAGCGGCCTGCAATGCGCTCCCGTACAGGCCACCCGGTGCATTGACATCCGCACCCTTCTGGAGTAACAGGAGCACGATATCATTACTTCCAGAAAAGGATGCGGCTTGCAATGCTGTTCCATATTCCCCACCATGTGGTGGATTCACGTCAGCTCCGTGCTCCAACAGAACAAGCGCAATTTCTGTGTTGCCAGAAGCGGACGCGGCCTGAAGTGCTCGGCCGTATTGACCGCCCCCAGCCTCCACGTTCGCGCCGACTTCGAGCAGGAGGCGCACTATTTCGATATGGTCGAACCCAGCTGCAGCTTGCAGCGCGCTTCCGTATTGACCCCCACGTGCGTTGACATTTGCTCCTTCCTCGAGCAAAAGTCGCACTATGGCCATGTGGCCCCACCTCGATGCGGCCTGTAACGCGTTTCCGTACCGACCGCCCTTTGCATTCACGTCCGTGCCATTTTCAAGCAAGAGCCGCACTATCTCCACGTGGCCCAACCTGGATGCGGCCTGCCAAGCACTGCCATCTGTTTCACTCTATGGTAGGTTTCAACTTAGCGGTAAAACATCAGGAATGTCTGCTAAACATACCTGAAGCTTCATGTTCGAGAAGTCGACTTTCGTCAAATCCAGGGACATGAAGAGACCTAGGACTCGCTCGAGTTCGACTGACTCGACCTCATCATCTTGCGGGACATCATCTTGCTGCGCGTCGCCCAGCAGTCGCTTCGCTAGTTTCTGCAGTACGTGATTTCGCCATTGTGTAAGTGCTAACTGAAAGAGTGTTAGCCCATAGCTAGGGTGAACAGGATGAGAGTACATGTGCCACTGGATGAAGATCTGTGTCCCCCTCATTCCGTGCACGGTCCACAATTCCGTTAAGTGGTTCGAAAAGATGGTTAAGATATAGCGTCCCATTAGAATATATCTGCCACTTTTCGTTGTAGTATTGCAGCAGACTGTCGTTCCTTTGGGGTGCTTCCTGAGAGCTACGGTCAACACCGCGAGGCCAAATCCTCAAACTCTGGGCAACCCACTTTATATATGTTTTGAGCATGCAGAAACAACCAACCAGAAAGCCTGTTGTATAACTCTGCCAACGTAAGCTTAAGATATCGATTCCTGCCACAAATCCGAGACGCACCGCGATACGCGGACATCATGGTTGCACTGATTTTGAAGCAAATGATGGCTTGCGAGTATTCCAACTCCACGCCGTCCAGAATACCACCCACAACACTTCGAAGCTGATTCCAATATATTTCCTCGTCCGTATTGCCCTTCTCGCGGGCGTGGACGTCCACTGCTCTGGCCACAGGGTTTATCACGCTGGAACCGACAGATGTGAGTGCCAGTACGCGCATAATGGTTGCATAATGGCTTGGATTGCTCACCGAGACTCCGTGAGCGACAGCGGCCACGACAACTTGATGATATCACAATCACTCCGCTCAGTGATTTGTGCTATGGAAAAGTAATGCCGAAAAACATTCATCTTGAACTCTTGGTTCTCGTTCATTAGACACATGACTGTCATGTTCCGCCCCTCAAGTACGATGCATAGTCCCTCTGTACCCTCGGTGTCCCATCTAACCCAGGTATACCAAGGGTGAAACCCATTCACTTTTTTGGTTTCGCCGATATCCACTGGGCCGGAGTGAGCTGTTACTGCCTGCCAAAACCGGCCCTCGTCAACAATCTGGAACCTCGGGAGAGGATTCAGTCTGGTTGTCGCGGTGGGTTCCACTGCTGGAAGGGGGGGCGACTTTTTGTGGGGAGTCAACTTCAACCAAATGCCATCCGAATCGTCCCAAGCTGGATTCCATGCCCAGATCCCCATCCGAACCATCGCCAACGTGGCTTCAAGGCCAAGCCAGATGTATGTATCCGAGGGGATGGAAGAACTCTGTACGATTGTAAAACAACCGACATATCCGACGATTGTCATGAGAAAACCAAGCAGCAGTGCCAATAGCATGATCCACCACGGGCGAGTACTGGCCAGGTCAAGCTTGATCCTTTCCGCGATGCCTGTCGGATCTGGCTCCGACGACATGCCCAAGAACTGAGAGAGGTGTCTGAGAAAGGGACGTGCATCCTGGTTCGTTGCGGCATCTCCAATTAGGAATTCGTTTAGGGCAGAGAGGGATGCCTCGGATGGGATGGAGTCATCCCAAAGCCGGATGTGCTGAGTGGGGATCTTGGAAGATCGTTCATTCGAGAGCTCATTAATGCCCTTGAATAAAATCCGTTGTTTCAAGATTGTTTCAATCCGGTGCTGCAAGACGAGTTGTCCCGGGAAAACGCACAGTAATCCTCCTATAACTCGACAGAAAGGGAATACCAGGGCGAGAGGTCGAGAGGCTGTGTCGTGACGGATAGAGAAGGGGATATAGGGGACGACGCCCAGGCATGCCACGAGGAGTGAGACGAGCAGGAGCCACAGGTTCCACGGGCGGAGTCCAATGGGGTTGGAGACTATGGCAGGACGCTCGACCGAGAGGTTCTGCGCACTGTGCACGTAGTGTTTCTTCAAAAGGGCCAGCAGACGTGTTTCGGCTACATAGCGTCCGGAGTCCTTTTCCAGCATGACTACGGCCACGGCGTCACCCTTCGGCTCGATGCCCACGTCTAGGAGTATCTGTGGGCGGACACAGACCAGTATGATACTGAAAGCCGCCCTTGCCGGACCAAGGCTCCCAAAGATCGATACCGGGGTAATCGCGGCGTAGAGATATCCACCACGCCCATCTCCCCGCAGCGCCGACCCAACATGCCTTTCACATTCCTCCGTTCCAAAAAGGGAGAGAATGGCCGAGACGTCCTGTATTCCGGAGGAGAGAGTCGTTCCGAATGAAGTGGGCGTGTTCGACATGGCGATCTGTTGACAAGGTCACCTTCCTCCAGTCCGCTTAAAACTCACTTTCCTCCGATGGCACCGCTAGCCGAAAACATGCCTCCTGTCCACAGACCTTACCGGTACCTTACCGCTGTCACTTTTTGACAACGAACTCCGACCGCTCTTTGTCCGTTGTTCGAAACGAATGCCACCAATTGAATGCCACTGGATGCTCGTCACCTTGAGTCCGAAATTATCGGCATCATCCTGAGAGGTGGAAGGCAGGTGCTTGGCAGGTGCTGCATATCTGCCTAAGTAGTAAGACTGCATCAGTGAATGACCGCAAACTGACGGAGTGGCATCAAAGTGGCATGGGAAGCACAAAGACGAACCCACGAGGGGGAACGAAGATTAGACCAGGCTTTTTTTTTTTCCGTCGCCCGCATGCATTCGGATGCTTAAACGAACAAACAGTAGAATGTGGAAGGAAAGGATTTTCGCTCAAGTGACGCCTCCCGTGGGATATTACCTGATTGGGAGCGGCTGTTCGCTAAATCCGGGACTGATTGACAGCTTTGACGGGTTAAGGGCGAGGGCGGCGCCAATTTGGCGCCAATATTTCCTCTCTGGACTCTCATCTCCATATAAGGTCAGACATATCTCCTAGCTCCACGGGGAAGCATGGACGCCGTCGTGGACTAGGTACGGTGGTCGCCCAGGCGGCCCAAGATATTTGTGCTTGTACCGTATTGAAAATCTGAATATCATCGAGAGCCGGAGGTTCAACGTTAAACTCCTCCCGACGGCATATCACTCCGTTTGAATTCCATTTTTTCCAAACGTAACAAAAATGATACGTCTGCGCGTTTCAGCCGGGCGCAAAGGGATATATTCCTCCTCGAGTTGTGAGCCTCCCGCCGAGGCAACTACTCCGTTCGCATCAATTCTTTTCGGTGACATATCTAGTCATTTCTCTCTGCTCCGACTTTGCAAGCCACAGACTGAGGCATCCAAGCCGTCGTGGACTACGGTGGTAGATGGAGCCGCCGGAGTGTATTTTAAGCGGGAGGCGGAGGTTCAACTCCTCCCGACTGCATACTGTATTGGGTGGTTTTCTTTTGTTTCCACTTGAAATCCAGGTGTTACAAGATAACAATGGTGTTCGCCCGCTAAAGACGGCACGGTGCACCAATGTTGAAGCGGCAGACGCAGGTTTGACTCCCGATGCCGCGGTTGCAAGATTATAATATTATTTTCATACACGCCTAGTGCCCGTGAGTTTGGGGTATGTACTCAACGTATGATTCATGAAGGACGCATAAAAGCCGTCGGAGACCACGGTGGTCGCCCGCCACACGTGCTTTGAGTGCTTGCAACTGCAAGTAGTCTTAGTGGGGAGACGGAGGTTCGACTCCTGCCGACGGCATACCGCTCTTTCTGACATCCATTTTATCCAAGTGCAAGAAAAATGATTTGACTGCGCGTTCAGCCGGGTATAAAAGAGATAATATTCCTCCTCCAGTTATCAACCTCCCACCGAGGCAACTACTCCGTCCGCATGAACTCTTTTGGGGTGACATATGCTTCCATTTAAAATTTTTCTGCTCTGGCTTAGCAAGCCACGGACTGAGGCATCTAAGCCGTCGTGGACTACAGTGGTCGCCCGCTACAGATGGATCCGATGGAGTGTAGTTCAAGCGGGAGGCTGAGGTTCGACTCCTCCCAACGGCATAACTTGCCTACTACGTCCTTTTTATTTCTATATCCAAGTAAGAAACCACGATGGTGGTCACTGCTACAGACCGCACGGCGTACCAAGGTGGAAGCGGCAGACGGAGGTTTGACTTCTCACACCTTGTTCCAATATTTTCATACACAGCTCAGAGCAACGAGTGCGGGTGAGTTTGGAGTCCTAAACATACGAAGCCACTCACTGAAGCATACAAGCCGTTGTGGACCACGGTGGTCGCCCGCCACACGTGCTTTGAGTTCTTGCAACTGCAAGTGGGAGACGGAGGTTCGACTCCTCCCGACGGCATACCGCTCCCTATGTGTTCCATTTTATTTAAGTGTGACAAAAATGTCGATTCGTCTGCGCGGTTCAGCCGGGCGCAAAGGGATATCGACTTAATCTGTCTCCCACCGCGCCGAGGTAATATAACTACGGCTCGTCCGCATGAATTCTTTTTATCCACTCCCGGGTGACGTATCCTTCCCGTTTTCTGCTCCGAATTACCTAGCGGCACACCGAAGCATCCAAGCCGTTGTAGACCACGGTGGTCACCCGATACATATGATGTGTACGGTTCGTGCAAAAGGAGAATATCCTCAGGAGACGGAGGTTCGACTCCTCCCGACGGCATTCATCAGCAACTTGACAACTTCGCTTTCGGGATCTTTTTCGTCTTTTTAAAGAACGAAAAGAGGTCAAAGTACCAAAAGACGAAAAGCAAAAAGTCTCTTTTATCAGATAGGTCCCTTTTCTTTTAAAAGTGAAAAAAGAGCCGAAAGAACACACGAAAGGGGCCGCATAAGGAGCTTCAAAAGTACATTTCAGGCGGGAATCCAGCGGGAATTTGAGGGGTAAACAGTATATTGACAACGAGTAGCGTACAATGATACAGATGTAGATACAGAGGAGCAGCGGGAACCTGGCCTCTACAGCAGAATGCAAGCAACACGAACTCGTTCCATCCGGGGGTCTATCAGCTTATAGAGGGAGACAGCAGACGAGACCACGTACCTTGACATCGGCACCATGAACATACGCCGACGGCGTGGGAACGAGGTCGAGAGCGGCCGCTGTGGACAATACATCACATTGCACAACGGAGACAGCAGCGACGAGGCTGTTCTCTACAGCCTCGATCAGTTGGGATACTCGGACAGTCAAACAACGACGCACCCGGGACAGTGCGTATGGGATTCTGTCAGAGGAACTTCTTGACGAGGCTGAGACGGAAGGAGCGGCGGGGGGTGGAGCACCGTTGAAGAGTGAGACAAGCTTGGACTTGAATGAGCGGGCTCTTGGAGGCAAGATACTTGGGTGCTTCCATCGGGGCGCCGGTGTCCTGAGAGGTACTTTTGAGGAGTCTTGACAGCGTCTTGAGTGAACCCGAAGTAGATAAAGACATCTTGAGGGCGCTTGAGGGCCTTGAAGCGAGACAGAGCTTGACCCGAGAAGTCTTGATGTCTTTCAGCTTGGTGAGGGGGACAGGGGGAACAGGGAGCCAGACGGTGGTGGGGAAGAGGGAGAAGATGGGAGGAAGAGACAAGAGACGACGAACCATTTGATGGCGTTGCCAAATCACGTCATTCTGTTTGACGTACCGGATCATGATCCGGCGGAGTTTGAATGACTTGGCATTTCGCGACTCACGAGCTCGTCTCCGCTTCACCCTTGCTTCACCCAGATGAGTCTTTGCCGCTTGCCGGGAACTCACTGAGCACCAACTTGACTTCAATAACTCCTTGTTACAGTGGCTAAATGAGTTCCGGAACATTACCAGTTCCGGAACAATTGATATTCCTGCGCAACGGATGGCGCTATAACCTCAATTCTTTGCAGAGGTAATCTTCGATGTCCTGTCTATAACCCTACAAGATATCAAGTCAAACCGCTTCCCCGTTGTTGCATGGAAGACGATTCTTTCTGATTGACGATCAGAATCCATGATCGCAATCACAAACAAAATGTTTCTCAGTGCTGGTGCTGCAGGGCTGGTTTACTGACATGCTGTGCCACATATGTGCACTATTAGAGGTGTGACAGATGGCTCTGGGTAAGAAAAGACATGTTAAGCTACAAAGTCATGCAAAAATAAGTGTTGTTCCGGAAGTGGTAATTTTGCCAAAATCTGCTGATCACCTTCACCCCCGCTTCACTAGGTCTCAGGCCATGCCATGACCTGGCCAAGAATTGTACCCCATGTTTTCGAGGTCGTAGAATTCGAATATGTAAGCAGAATCCCCGTATCGGTTGTCGTTATTTTGTTATTTGCAATTTATCGCACCGTGTTCCGGAACTCATTTAGCCACTGTATGATTGGCCCCGAGATTACGGAGTCTCCCGACCGCCGGAAACTCACTTTGTCCTCAGGGCAGAGTAATCGCAAGTCCCATACCCTGGCAGCAGGTCAGTATTAGTTGACAAGGTTAGGTCGACGTTCCGGGTCGGTTATCCGCTTGAACTGGAAAAGAAACGGTTTCAAGAAGGTAAAATTGAAAAGACAGGAAAGGGCCAGAAGCGATTTTACGGGGCGAAAAGTGCGAAAAAAAGTGACCGAAAAAGACAAAAGAGTCGAAAGAGTCAAAAAGTGGCCAGACAAGAACTTGTCAAGTTGCTGATGTTCGGCGTGTACGTCCTTTTTATTTTTATACACAAGCGTAACAACATAACAACGGTGGCCGCCCGCTACAAATGGCACGGTGTACCAAAGTTGAAGCGACAGACAGAGGTTCGACTCCTCACGTTTTGGTTACGAGTACTTATGTAATCGTTCATTTCATCATCTCGATTGAGGATTTTGAGTGCGACTGAAAAGACTTGTCCCCTCAAAACGTCAGAAGTCTTTTTAGTGGCTGTGTTGAAGTCTTTTCTACGATAAAGATCACAATTGTTGTGATAATTTAGTGGCTGTCCATCCCATTTGTAATCAGCTGCATCCGTGCGGCGGTTCAATTCTGACTCTCATCATCTTCCTCTTCCGCGGGACAGTGTGCTTTAATATACATCTTGTCAAGGAGCCATATTCTACCCACTAGACACAGTAGTTTTAAGTTGTCTAGGAAGTTTTTAGATCAATTTTGTTCCCTTCGACACTCATTCAAGTTGTGCTTTTGGAATTCGGGTCCATACTACATAGTATCCAGTTCTTGTTTTTTAGATTTTGGAGAGGGAAAAAAAAATTCATTTATGGTCTGATTTCAATGGCGCGTCCCAAACCGTAGGTCAGGATTCCCAGGAAATACCATATTCAGAAACCCGTCCTCCAACACAGCAAAATTCCTGAGCATTCTTCCGGGCCGGGGAGGCTGTTTTCCATTTTCTACTCAAAATTGATTTTGATGTTTTATGTTGCTGTCCAAAAGCATCACAATACATCCAAGATGCTTTGAAGTACCCACAATTTCTTGCCAAAGCGGGACAATATCTTTGGTTCACTTCTTTGGTCACAGGACATGCACCTTCTTGGTAGTTTATCTTGCTCTCGGAAAGCGTCAGGGTGAGACAATTTGAGGTGGTTACCTTTCAGTGCTGCATGTAGGGCAGCCATATGCTTTCCGGGTACAGATGTGTGTACTGTATCAATATTTCCTCCGACAATCAGATCGAACCTTGCAATGCTGAATGTTTTGTGCATAGACTTCATTGCAATCAATTCCTGCTTCCACAGTTTCACTGCCATGCTGGCCAGATTCCGTGACCAACACCGACCAGCTCATGTTTCAGACTACAAGGAGTAGAACTTGTTTCGCGTGGTAAATACAAGGTAAATAAGTCACAACATGTGGCTGTCCGCATCATGCTCACAGCTTTTACCAAGCTTTTATCTTGCTTTCTCTGTTTACAAGCACGGGTTCTACACCCTTGTTATGTTTGAACAAGGATCAATGGAATCACACTGAGCTGTCAAGCCACAGTGACTCTCGAGTGGCTTGTTGGCTGCTGCCTTGCTGCTGACCACAATTCGAGGGCACACCTTGAACCTAAACCTGCGAATATTTCAGGTTCAGCATTCGGAAAAAAGTAGCTCGAACCTGAACTGAACCAAACTTTCCCATCACTAACCACAGATGCTGTGCCCATCCAGTTGAGGATTGTGTGGTGTCCTGCACCATATGGTCACGGCACGGCTTCTGCTCCCCATGGGCTGTGAGATACGGCTGTCATGGTTCTTGTCTGGCTCGCTGGTGCCCTCGGCATTTGCCGCATTGATGGCCACTACTGACAGACACCGGATATCTGCTCACGGCCTTTTTTTTTTTGCAGAAAACAGCCTACAATATCATGTAAGTCTGTTCCATTGCAACCCATTATTTTTGGTCTGCATTTCACTACACACCAGATAGAAGGCAGACTCTGTGGTGCTGTTGGCCCAGGCTGCCTGTTTCATTTTTGAACTGAAACATACATAAGTACGAGTTCCTGCCAGGCAAAGCCACGGCCCTACACCCAAGTTCAAATTTCCAATATTTTTATACACGCCTCAGAGCAACGAGTGACAGTGAGTTTTGAGTCCTCAGCCACGCGCTGAAGCATACAAGCCGTCGTGGACCACTGTGGTCGCCCCGGTACATGTTCAGCGCAGTTCGAGCTTCAAGTGGGAGACGGGAGGTTTGATTCCTCCCGACGGCATGTTGCTGTAAGTTGAATCTTTTTGATACAACTTCGGACAACAGGCTGATTCTCCTTCTTCCTCCCAGCTAAGCAAAGTGGGTAGTAAGATTCCATCCAAAGAAACAAACAGACACTGGACTAAAATAAGGGAGCGTTGTAATTCTAAATCACAGGTATTTAGGACTTTTTTTTGAGTAGGTAGTTCGGTATCTAGGTAGGCAGGGAGTAGTCTACGAATCTCGAGTCCGATCTGTACAGAAGAACTAGAACTATAAGGAGCGGTGGTACTAATGTAAGTGAAGTAGAGTCCAAGAGGTCCAAAGTCCGAGCTAGGTATATAACGAAATAACAATAAGCAAGTCAGTCCAAGTCAGTCCAGCCGCACGGGGTTTAAGTCGCGAGCAGGGGAGGCGGAAGGACATGAAAACAACGGAGGTGGAGGGCGTGAACAAAAAAGGAGGAAGGAACGCTGACATTAATCCCGCCGCCTTAACCGCGCCGCCAACAAACCCGCCTCGCTGCGCAGCGTGTGCATCAGCGAGACGCGGCGCGAGGGTTTGCTTGTCGGTTGACTTAGTGTTGACGTCTCGGGCTCGGGCTCGGGTGCGCTTCCATCTCCATCTTTATTTGGCTCGGCGACGGCGACGCTGCGGTCGTTGCCCGTGGACCCCGCGACTGAGGCCGAGGATGCAGGAATCGGTGCTGGTGTGGCGGGGGAGGCGGCTGACGCGGGCATAGCAGGAGCTGAGGGTGCGGAGACGGAGACGGCAGGGGGTGAGGGCGCGACGAGCGAAGTGACGCTGCGCAATCCGTGCAGGAGGGACACGCGGCGCGAGCGTTTCGGTGGGGAAGCCACGGTCTCAGGCTCGATTTCGGTTGCGGGTTCGGTTTTGGGTGCGGTGCGCTCATCGCTCGCCCCCACGGCGTCCTTGCTTGTGGAATCCGGCGCTGAGCCGCGGCGCAGCGTACGTAGGAGAGACGCGCGGCGCGAGGGTTTACTTGAGGGAGCAGGCGAAGGCGTCGCAGAGGAAGCGCTGGGATCCACGTTGGCTTTAAATGAGGAAGGAGGTGCGGATGCGAACGCGGACGCGGGCAATGGCGGCAACGGTGGCGAAGCAGAGGGAAGAGGGGGAAGAGGAAGAGGCGAGTCAAGGAACTGCACGCTCGAGGTCGTGCGCTTGCGCGCCTCCGCCGGCATTTTTGGCGGATCGACACTCGGTGTGTGGAACGCACTGGGCGGCGCGTTCTCTGCATCTCCAGGTTCCCCACTCGCATCTTCCACGCCCTCCACCAAAGCACCACTCTCCCTTCTCCCCCGCCTACTCAAACTCTTCGCGCTCGCCAGCCTCACAACGCCCTTCAACCCCCGCCCCAGCCCACTTCCCAAGCCGTGGAACGCCGCGCCCACGGCGCTCCCCGTCTTCGTCACGCCCGGGCGCGAGGGCGCGGTGGAGGGGGCGTAGCGCAGGGAGGTGGGTTTCGAATTGGAATTGGAAGAGGGGGAGGGGGACGCGGAGGAGGGGGTGGTGCTGTGTGACGCGGAGGCAAGGGCGGAGGAGGGCGTGGATAGAGCGGGGGATACAGACGCGGAATGTGCGGGGGATACAGACGCGGATGGGGCGGGGGACACGGATAAGAGCGACGCGGGGGAAGCGGACGAGCCCCGAGGCGTTAAGAGAGAGGTTGCGGCTAAAGTGGGATTGGAAGGGAGAGGCGCAGAGGTTGAATTGACATCGGACATGTCCGCCGCTGCGTCGTTCGAACCAGCGGGAACAACCACCCCAAAATAATCATGCTCCACCGCCAAACTGGATCCCGCACCCGCTCCCCTACTGCGCGCACCGAACGTGCGCCCGCCCGGCGTGGGGAAGTCGCCCGGCGTCACGAGCGTCCCGCGCGACGAGTTCGAGCCCGCGTTGAGCATGGACGGCGGGAGGGTTGGAGAATCGCATAGGGAATTGAGGTTGTTGAAGGAGGAAGAGGAGGAGGGGAGGTTAGGGAAAGAGGAGGATGGGAAGGACGAGGGGAGCGCTGGGGGGAGGGTTGTGCGCAATGAGGGGAGGTGGAGCGTGGGCGGGAGGTGGAGGGCGACGCCGGGGGTGTTGCCGGCGGAGCTGGTGCGCGGGGGGTCGGTTGAGGGTGTGCTGCCGGGGGAGGCGGAGGCGGAGCGGGCAGAGGAGGATGAAGAGGAAGCTGCGGGAGTGGTGTTAGCGTAAGGGTTGGATTGGAATTGAAAGACAAAGGGAAGGACAGATAGAAAATATTCATGAAGGTAGCCAATGAAAGTAGCGAATTTATGGATGAAGTCTATAGGGAGTAATGTGGAAACAATTTCAGAACGGAGAGGATTCAAATGGGTCGGTGGAGAAGCCAGCGAATAGCAAGCAGAGTGGATTGTCAAAGTATGACGGACGTAAGACAACGAGGCCCACGAATTGGCCAGACGCATTGAAGTTCGACATAAAAATAAAGCAAAGAACGCCACGCACGGAAATACGATGGCAAAAACGCCCTCGTCGACGCCAGCAGACCCTTCTTCCCTTTCTTCCCCTTCTCCCACTGATTAGACGCGAAAACGACGCTATTGCGTGGATAACCGCCGGGGACCTCGGGGCCTGGCGTAGACGGCATCGAGGACAACCGCGGAGCTTTGGCCGGGCGCGTAGTAGGATTTGAGGAAGCCATAGAGAAAGGAAAATGGAGTCGAGGGAACGTGAAGTGGCGAAAGTTTGCAGTAGGGAAGAAGAGAGGGAGACCGACGATTGGTGGAGCACGTACTTATCGACGATTGGTGGGCCTGGCCTGGGAGCCACGCAGAGAGTCGCGGAGATCATGACGTGCGTGGCGACATACGGAGCAAAGTTGAACATGCACGTGCTGATACGGAAGATGCCGCCGAAAAATTCTCACGCAGCCCGCTTGCTCCTTGCTCCCAACGTTTCCCTGCCGCCCTTGAAGCTTGACGCAGCGCATCCGCCTCCGTTACGGATTGCAACTGCCCACGCTCGTGAAGATTGCAGTCACCCCGATCACCACGCTGGGTCCATTCTTGACCATCCCGGCCAGCCGCCACACTCTGGCCACACTCGAGTTGGCCGTCCCGGTCTGTCGACGCTCTTGCCCTAAAATCTTCTGGAACCCGTCCAAAATGGTTAAAAAACCTCGGATGGTCGTCCCATGCGCGTAACCCGGGTCGAACGGGCCCCTTTACGGAAGAATCCCTTTGTCCGGTGATTCATCGAGATGCTGCCATAGGCGCTGTTCTGTCCTCCTTGCCCGTGAAACGAATTGTTCCTAGTGTCCAGCTTTCTCGAGGCGAGGATTAATATTCGTGTTCGCACTGAAGACCGCCGTTGACCTCTTCTCGGAATTCAACGGTCCAGGAGTGCAACGTGCTGAAAAGTTGAACTGACGATATATGCATATCTCGGGTAGGTGGCCCAAACTCCACTTCCAGTGCATTACTCAGGGCCTGACTGCCTGCCAGGAAAACAAATCGGCTCATTGAAACTTAACGTACTCAACCCTCAGTACTCAGTGTCTAGGTACTATGCCGAAAAGAAAAAGGATGCAAGCACGGAAAGTCATGTGCCTTTCCCGAGTCGAACGGGCTCTGCAATAATCTCTTGGAATCCAACCATGGGTCGCAGAGGCACATCGCGTGGTACAGGCGCTCCTCCGTATTCTATCCAGCCTTTACATGTGCGCTGAATATCATTCGCGAAGGGGCAAATCTGGCTGCGCAACGCAAAAGGAATATGGCCAGTGAGCCCGAATGCGCCTGCCCCGAGTCGAACGGGCTCATCTGCGATAATCGTTCTGGACACGGACCCATATGTCGCAGATGCACACCGCGTGCTACAGGCGCTGTATACACCCAGACTTGTTTCCAGGTATGCGGTTGAGTTCTCCGTCCAATCATTGCCATTTGACACAGTTTCAGGACATGAATGTCCGCTTAGGGCCGGGTCTATTCAGCCAGTCATATTCAACGCGTCAGGAACCCTTGGTGTTCAGTTCCTCAATCTCGACTGCATCCTGTGGGAGAGGAAAAAGTGAATCTGGCTCAATGCATTATGCGCCTGCCCCGAGTCGAACAGGGCCCTCTGCGTACTCCATGACTTGGGCCGAATGGACTGCAGATGCACGCCGCGTGCTACAGGCGCTCCTTTGCATTCTTTCCAGCCTTTTCAACGTGCGCTCAACGCGAAGTTGTAAATCTCAGTACGCAAGACAAAAGAAATATCGTGATCCAACAACTCGAATGTGCCTACCCCGAGTCGAACGGGGTCCCTCTGCAAGAATGCTTCGAAGATCTTCGATGTTATCACATGGTTCGCAAATGCACGCCGCGTGCTACAGGCGCTCCATTCTTCTGATTTCCTGTTGAATATGTGGTTGAATTCTGGGCTCAATTCTTGACTCACTCGCGAGATTACAGCCTTGCCTGACTGCTGAAGTCATTTTACTCTGTGCAAAATGATCATCGGCCCACTTAGGTCCTGTTCAGTTTCTCGACTCAGTCTGCCACATCTTACCCGATGAAAAAGACAGAGACTACGCGCTCGAATGCGCCTGCCCGAGTCGAACGGGGGCCCTCTGCAATAATTCTTAATAATTTTTGGAAAACCCGGTCACGGGTTGCAGATGCACACCGCGTGCTACAGGCGCTCTGTCCTTCCAGATTCCTCTCGGGTATGTGGTGTAACGGAGTCCCTGCTTAATTCTGGACTCCCCTACGAGATGTCTAGCTGCCGAATGTGATTTACTCCCGGCAAAATGACCCTCAACCGCCGAAGGCGCGTGTTCAGTTCCTCAACTCAGTCTGCCAAGTCTTGCCTGGTGAAAAAAAAAACCAAATTACTCCCCCTTACGCGCCTGCCCCGAGTCGAACGGGGGCCCTCTGCATATGCCATCTTGCCTCAACATAATTCGCAAATGCACACCGCGTGCTATAGGCGCTCTATCCTCCTAATTCCTTCTTAATATGTGGTTTAATTCTGGGCTCAATTATGGACTCACTCCCGAGATACATATAGAGGGCTTACACTCTTACACTGACTGCTGGATCATTTTACTCCAAATTGACTCTCGCCCATCCCCGTTCGTGTGCAGTTCCTCGACTCAGTCCTCCAGGTCTTACCTTATGAAAAAGACAGAAGTTACGCCGTTACGCGCCTGCCCCGAGTTGAACGGGGGCCCTCTGCATATGCCATCCTGCCTCCATATAACTCGCAAATGCACACCGCGTGCTACAGGCGCTCTATCCTTCTGATATTCCTCCTGAGTATGTGGGCGAACTCTCCGCTCAATTTTGGACTCACTCACGAGATAAAGAAGCCCTAGGAGATTTGATTAAACAGCCGACGTTGCAACACTAATCCCGGATTAAATCGCTGCTTAATTAATCAGGACGAGCGTAAACAGCGGTTAAACCATCGTAAAAGCCCAAAAAGAGGAATGAGTGAGGCTCGAACCGGACACCCCACCTGAACCCGGCCATAAGGTGAAGCGTACGTGAAACCATTAGACTACACCGACGATGTATAGCTGCGGAGGATTAGATCCACTAGGGGGATGATTCTGGCTAGACTGAACTTGTCATAATACGACAACCAATTTATGGATTTATCCCTTTCTGAATGAGACTATGTATATGAGCAGTAGGATGTAAATACCCGTGTAACCAATTCTAATTACATGGTGCACCACGGTTGTGCCACTGTTCAATCCTTGAGGAAAATCCAGATTAAATCCACTCAAAGTCCGACTTAGACATTTCTAAGGCTACTGAGAAGCTCACTGACCATTCAATCACAGACTGGCATGAATCATTTAATCTGCGGTTAAATCCAAATGAAAAATCTCGGGTTGAACCGAAAATGATTGATCGGGATCTTCCCTGTGGTTCAAATTGTTTAAACCTTGCTCTAATGATCATTCATCTCGTTAAAACAGCCCATATTCATTCATACATTAAGCCCAGATGAGATACAGCTCATCCTCACACCTGTTTCGGTTTGAAACAGAAGTACCAGAGCGGTGGCTAGGGATCACAAATTCCTGCTCCCACAAGGACCCAATGGTCCAGCGGTTAAGAGCTCTATCTCGTACTTGAGGCCCTGAGTTCGACCCCCGAGGCAGCTTTTTATTATACTTGTTCCCGACCCTGATTAATCAAGCACTGATTTAATCCGGGATTAGTGTTGCAACGTCGGCTGTTTAATCAAATCTCCTAGGGTTACTGCGAGATAGGTACGTAGGGCATACGGTGTAGCACTGACTGCTGGTTCGTTTTACTCCAAATTGACCATCGCCCATCCCGATCCACTCCGAGTGCGATTTGGCAGAAGAAAAAGAAGCCGCAGGGTTTACACCTTATGCGCCTGCCCCGAGTCGAACGGAGGCACTTTGCATATGCCATCCTGGACCTTGCTCAACATAACTAGCAAATGCGCGCCGCGTGCTACAGGCGCTGTAGAGACCCAGATCTGTCCCCAGATATGTAGCTGAGTTCTCGCTCCATTTTGCGCCTCAGTCCTTCTGAGGTTTCCAGGTACAAATTGCCAAAACGAAGTTTGGTGTCAGGATTACATGCGCCTGCGCCAATCGAACGGGGTCCCTCTGGAATTATGTATTAAGGAGCAGACCGATAGGTTTCGCGCGCTACAGGCGCTATATACACTGGGTTCTGTTCTCCGGTATGGGATTAAATTCTGGCTTCAAATACAGATTCAAGGGCGATTCAAGGGCTCACTCTCGAGTCTCAAGAGATGAAGGGGATAGTTCGCCCTGGCTGCGATCTTACCGGATAAAAAAAAAAGCCACATCCTAAGCGCATATGCACCTGCCCCGAGGCGAACGGGGTCATCCGCGAGAATGTCATGGCACCTCTTGCACATGGTTCGCCAATGCACACCGCGTGCTACAGGCGCTGTATACACCCACTTTTGTTTCCGCGCATGCGGTAGAGTTCTCGCACCATTTGAGCTCATTCCTGCATATTTTCAGGTGCAAAAATTGCCGCTCGTCCCTGTGTCCACTCCGCTGACAATGTTCCATTATCTTTGGCTTTTCAGCTCTTATGTATCACTACATCAAGCGCCGAAGCAGAAAAAAAGCAACAAATGGGCCAGGAAATGCGCCAGCCCCGAGTTGAACGGATCCTCTGCAATAATCTCTCGAAGCCAGACTCAGATGTTTTAGATTCATGCTCCATGCCACAGGCGCTGTACCTATTGTCCCCCACCATGGTCTACAACGACTTTTATGTTTCAGATGGTTGCCTGGAGATGGTAGACGCAGAGCTGACACAACCCCTTTAGCAGCTGCGATGGATACCTGTTGTGAAACTCAACCAATGAGTTAAGACAAAAAGCTTGGAATCGACGGACGCCGCCGGGAGGAGTCGAACCCCACGTCCCGCCGATACTCGAGATTTTGACATGCGCAGCGGGCGACCACCATGGCCTACAACGACTTCTTTTACTCTGCGTGCGGCCTCAGTAAGTCGGGCCGGAAAAGATTGGTCGAGCTCGATTCCACGGCATGGTATGATGATAATAAGACAAGAAATCAAATCGAATGGGAGTGGTCGGGCGATTGAATAGCGAACAAGAGAATTCAGCCCAGGCATAAAAAATGGACACGTTTCTGCGCATCTCCGTTGGGAGGAGTCGAACCTCCGTCCACCCAAACACGCAGCGCTAACCGCTTCACATGGATCGGGCGACCTCCGTGGTCTACAACGGGTTCTTTGGATCAAGTCTGCGTGCGAGTCAGTATAAGTGAGAGAATCTTCGTGTGAGCTTGAGTACTCCGGGTGATAGCTCGCGAGCTGACCTAAAATGTTGAATGCAGAGTTGAATGCAGAGTTGCCGCAGGAGCCAGTCGCAGTGAAAACATCGTATCAATTCTCCGTTCTTGATACTTATTACTGCGTACGTTTGATCCACGGATGCAACCAATCTTGAATGAAAAATTCCCTTCCTAGCTACGCACTGAAGTTCTGAAGCCGTCGTAGACCACGGTGGTTGCCCTCTGTCAATGTTGCCGGCGCTTGGGTAGAAATTTCAAGAGGGGGGCGGAGGTTCGACTCCTCGCAACGGCATAGTCGCCCACTGACTTCTTCAATTTTTATTACAACTCCCTTGTTTAACTCTGCAACCATTCATCATGGTCAGCTGCGATTTTTCACTAGCCACCTCTCACCCGCGTACAATTTCCGTCTGACCTTTTCCCGTCTCGATGAACACCTCAGACTCATAACGCGCATCCAAAGTAAAAAGAAAAGCCCGGCGGTTGAATGAGTATGGCGGTAAGAAAAACCGCCCGCTCCGTCATACCATATACGCCTTCCCCGAGTCGAAGGGGGCCCTCGGCGCGATGCGAAAATTGTTCGAGCCCACGGGAAGCAGATGCACACCGCGTGCTACAGTCGCTCCACCGTGTTCTGTCTGGTCGGTGTATGTGCTCTAATATACATGTATTTCCCTTGTCACGTTACGGTGCCTACAAATCGGAACTGAGGGCAGCCAAGAAAAATAGAAACGAGGAGGGAAGGAAAAATGCTTGGTCCGTTTCGACGGTTCATCATGGGAGAATCTTAAGTTGCTGTGATACTCGCCGGATGAGGTTGAACATGTCGAGGTTGAACTTAGGGCTGTGCTATTTGTTTGGTCCATTTTGCTTGATCCGACTATCCGACCCCGTGACCTATTTTATTTTCTTCCCAAACCACGATGAACGCAACGCAGTCGCAGCAGATGCTGGACATTATCGTGGGCCTATCGCTGACCTGGTAAGTCCAGTCGCGCTCCGACTACCCAACCGCGTCTGCTGAACGCCACACAAGCCGCCTGGGTGACAAGCTTCTCGAGGCTGGCAAATTAGAAGCCGCGAAGACGACGTATGTACAAGAAGCCCGGAAAATCGTGGGATCCCAGGTTCGTCTGCCTTCTGTGGCGGGCGAGGGTGAAGGAGGTGTTGTATCCTCTGTGTATATCGCCTTGGAGCTCAAAAAAATCGCTAATCTTATGCATCAGCAAACAATGCCATGGCCCAGTAGCACCCCGTAGACTCAGTAGCTGTGGTAGACCAGGGGCCAAGTCCCCTGATACGAAGAGCCTGGTAGCAGATCACCGATGCTCGGTAGCGCTTGGTAGCAATCACATGGAGCTTGGTAGCCGCCGGTAGCGCGCCGTATCCGCGAGCTACCAGAGGCTACCGGGCTACACACGCTACTCAGAGCATGGTAGACAGCGATATCTCCCATGTGAACACCCACACCGTATTGAAACCGGAAACCAATTGGATTGTAAATGAACACATATTTAATCGACCTCAAACCTCTGCCTCGAGGTCCGTGAGCTCCTCCTCGCTATCCGTGTCCCCCGTCCGGCCCTCCATTTCCAAGCGCAGGAGATCTACGTCGTCGTCGTCGATATGGCTTTCCTTCAAGGGCTCAGCTGAGACATAATGTTGTCTGCATTCGAATGTCGGTAAGCGGAGGCAATCAAAGATGGATAAATACTCACGACGCGCGCTTGTACCACTTGCGCCGCAGGTTCTCGGTGACAGTCGGGTTGGACTTGATCCATTTGTCGTTGATGTCTGCCAAATGAGTCCGATAGGACGCACTCATCTCCTTCTCCGTGAACGACCCAGGGACAGGCTTTCCGGTAGAATATTCCTCCGCGAGAAATTGAAGCTAGCGCGAGGTGAATGAGGGTGGATGTGAGAATTCGGATTGAACGATACGTACCGTAGAAAAGTCCAGAGCAAGATAAGGGCCAGAGATGGGATTGAAGTACGAGGGGAAGATAGCGGCTAAAGACTTCTTGTCCTTGAAGATTAGCTTCCTGCGAGCGACGGCAATGATAGAGTTCTGTGCGTATCCAGTGCGCAATTTGGTGTCCTAGAAAATATTAGAACCTAGTAGATTTGCGTCTCGGAGCTTACCTTGTAGTGAAACGACGCTTTATGCGTGAGTTCAGTGACCTTGAGCTTGTTGGCAGCGACGGCCGCCTTCGAATTGCCCGCCGTGAACTTGAAGTGAGTTTCGAAGGTGTGCCGATAGGCCCCGACATTCTTCCCGCGGATTTCGGACCCGCGGTAGGTGATCTAGGACACGACATTAGAAAGAGTAAGGAATGAGGATATTGACGTACGACTTTGACCATACGGTCAGTGATACCGTAGCGTACTTTGGCGGAGCGACAGGCGTTACTGTAACACTCCTTCGCCCACTGGTATTGGAGAGGTGGTGGCGGGAAGGGGTTGATCGTCATGATGCGGCACGAGTATTCGGCGCACGAGCGGAGGATGAGAGCCTCCTCGACTGGCGCGTAATCCGCTGCCTTCGGCTTGTGGCCCGAGACGGCGACAAAGCCCTCGCAGAACTTTGGCTCCTTTACCTTGTGCTTCGTGCGCTTGGCGGGCGGCGGCGGCGACGTATCACGGTGCCGCCGCTTGTCACCAGCTGCGGGTTCGACGCGTCCCCGTGGTGACGAAAGGGGGTCTTGGGGTGGATGGCTGGGGTGGGTCTGCGGCTGTGTCGGGTACTCGCCGTCGCCGTCGAAGTCCATGGAGCCGTCGCCAATGTGTGGGGAGGGAGGTGGGGATGGAACGTAGTCGTTGCCCTGGTCCCGAGCGAGCTCGGGAAGATGTTTGAATGCGGTCGATGAAACCTTGGGCGTGTCGGTCGAGACTGCCTTCTTGGTTTTGCGAACCACCGGGCCCTTGCGTGGGGGAGCTACAGGCAGCCGCCCCAGTGGAGTAATCTGTACTGAAGTCAGATGCGAAGTGGGGCAAATCAGATATAGACGTACCGACGTTGCGAATCCTGCGCCGCTGGAGTCGTCATCGCCGACGGGCTCCTCGCTTTCAAACCCGTCGTCGGCGCCGGCAACTGCGAGAAAATCAGCTGGAGATAAAAGTAAGGAGAGGGGAGTACGTACCGTCAGGTGGGTCCATCGCGCCAACCTTCTTCTTGAGATTTTTCAACGCCTTCTCTGCTAGGCGCACCCGTTCCTGTGCCGCGTCGTAGTTCTCCTTGTCTATACACAGGGCATGAGCAACGGTCACAAGATACAAAACAAGATCTCACTGTTTGTCGCCACTTTGGCAGACGGTTTTCGGGTCCCTTGGGTACGAGTGCGGGTAGCCAACACCTCGTTCCCAGAAACATCGTCCCGCGAGCGTCGAGCTGACCTGCTCGAGAGGCCTTCAGAGTCGGAGTCGGAATCGTCGATGCGCGGGGCCATGGTGGGGGAAAGAGAGAAGGAGTGGATGATCAACAAACGTGAGTCACGTTGTTGCTCCACGCACGAGACTGCGGTCGTCGTCATGTCGTGCGGTGCCGCCAGCAAATGGCCGAATCGGGCTGCAAAATGCAAATCTGATCACCAAGCGTACACGCTCGTCGCGAAAAATGCCTACCTGCCCGTACTGCACAGAGACTCGTCCCACCGAGCAAGGTGTACGGTCTCACATCGAGCAAACACCTGTGTGTCGAGAGATCAGATACAATGCTTACACAGCCGAGTCGGATGACGACAGCGACTCGGAGTCGGACGCAAATCTGGGCAGCGATAGGCGTGGAGACTATGGCGGCGGCGGCGGCTTGGATATTCCAGAGCTTGTCAACGCTCCTAGCCCGCCTTCAGACTCGGACGACGCGGAGGAAATGAATGCGGACCCACCGCGGATGGACTACTCACCAGCGGGCTCGCCCTTGCCTGCCGATGCAGACCCGAATCCACGGAAGCGCCATCGCGCCTCAGTCGAGGAAGTAGAGGATGAGGACGAGCGATGGGTTCAGGATTTCCCAGAAGAATTTGACGCTGGCAAACCCCTGGAGCAGTGCGAGACATCTTTCGAGACCTTTCGTGCGAAGCAGACGGCCGCTGGAAACCCACCTTGGCATCCTTTCGAAAGCGAAGACGAATGGGAGGTTGCGCAATGGTTAATGACCGCAGGTCTCAGCCAGAAGCAGATTGACAAATATCTGAAGCTCAAACGCGTGAGTGGAGAATATATAATCACCTTTTGCGTCGCTCACCAGCTTCCTTCAGGTGCGGGAGGGCATTAAGCCGTCATTCGCCAACAACCGAGCCTTCTTGTCCTTCGTCGACTCGCTGCCGGCGGGTCCCCAGTGGTATTGCCATGCCTTCGAGCTGGAGGGTGACGAGTGCGACAGTGATGGGAAGCCGAAGAAGGAGATTGTAGAGATGTGGTACCGGGACCCGCTCGAGTGCGTCAGAGAGCTCCTCGGGAATCCGTCGTACACAAAGCAAGGGTACAAGCCGATGCGCGTGTACAAGAGATTCAAGGACGGAGAGTTGTCGAACCGGGAGTATACCCAGATGTGGACGGCTGAATGGTGGTGGGAAATCCAGGTAAGTGACGTGGCGAGACGGCCGCAGGAAGTCATTGACTTACGATGCTACAGGAACTGCTCCCTCCTGGCGCCACACTTGCACCGATTATTATCGCCACAGATAAGACCCAGTTGACGCGCTTCAGTGGGGATAAGCAAGCTTGGCCAGTCTATCTCACTCTGGGCAACATACCGAAAGAGACACGTCGAACACCCTCTGCTCGAGCCACCATCTTGATCGGCTACATCCCAGTCACGAAGCTGGAGATCTTCTCGAAGGCCAAACGGTCGGCCGTGTCGCACCAGCTCTTCCACGATTGCATGCGGGTTCTGCTTGAGCCTTTGCGCGCAGCTGGGAAGGATGGTGTCAAGATGGATTGTGCCGATGGCTTCGTGCGGATGATCTTTCCCATCCTGTCCGCTTACATAGCCGACTATCCGGAGCAATGCCTCGTTGC
Organism: Mycena polygramma; assembly: GCA_029449255.1. Taxonomy (NCBI): domain Eukaryota; kingdom Fungi; phylum Basidiomycota; class Agaricomycetes; order Agaricales; family Mycenaceae; genus Mycena; species Mycena polygramma. The sequence goes on from JARKID010000112.1 coordinate 236,987, forward strand.
ATGCTGCCGCGAGAATGCTTGCCCTCGCTGCCTTGTCAAACCAAAGCAGCGTGGAGAGGTAGTCAATTCTACGATGCGCGACCCAGACGAAACTCTGCAGGTTCTCGCCGACCAATCAAATGATAAATTCCCAAGTAAATTCGTCGACCAAAACTTGCGTCCCATTAATCCCTTCTGGGCCGACTTCCCCCACTGCAACATATTCTCATCCATGACACCCGACATCCTCCATGAGCTCCATAACGGAGTATTTGGAGACCATATCGTCAAGTGGACTACCCAGGCGACAACGGGCGGAGATAACGAGATAGATAGCCGCTTCCGCGCCATGACCCCTCATCCCAGCCTTCGACACTTTGCCAAGGGCATCTCTCTCACATCACAATGGACGGGAAAGGAGCATAAGAACATGGAGAAGGTTTTTTTGGGTATCCTGGCCAAGGTTACCGAGCCCGCCGTGCAGCGCGCTGTTGGCGGCATCATAGATTTTATCCACTACGCTCACTTCGAAGCTCACTCCGACGAATCTCTAGCAAAGCTCGACGCCGCCTGGCGTGCTTTCCACAACGACAAATCCGTCTTTGTGGACTTGGAAATCCGCAAAAATTTCGACGTCAATAAACTACACAAACTCAAACACTATGTTGACTCCATTCGTTCTCGCGGTACAGCTGATGGATTCAACACTGAGAACACCGAACGCCTTCACATAGATCTCGCGAAAGCAGGCTACAATGCTTCCAACCGGGTCAAATATACCCGACAGATGACGGTCTGGCTCACTCGCCAAGAAGCTGTGTACAAGTTTGGCACATATCTTCAATGGGCAGTTCCCGGCTATGTCGCTGATCTCGAGTCGAACTCGGCTGGCGATGGCGGCGAGGGGGATGAGGAGGACACAAGCATTGCACCGCCCCCGCCGCCAGAGCCCGAGGACTTGGACGACGAGGAAGAACTTGATCACACTCCCAGTTACCGAATCGCAAAAAAACCGGCCTTCCCTAGCATCACCCGCCGCCGTCCTCGCGTCTGAATTTCATGCTACGGACTTCCTCCTCAAATTGGACGACTTCATAGAATCCACTTCACTAACTCCTCCCGCCCAACCGAACGAGACTTCCACTTTCCCTGTTTACAGTCGGTTCACAGTTCCCCTCCCAAAAATCTCCGAAGTCTCGTCGCATGACGCCGCGGACACGATCCGGGCGGCCAGAGGGGAGCCGGCGAAAATGACACCGAAGGGTGTAAAATTGGCCAAGCAGGGCCAGTTCGATACTATTTTGGTCCGCAAAGACTCACCCGGACGCGACCAGCGTCCGACCGATGGTGTGTGTTTCTATCACTTAATTACTCTTAACTCATATCGTTTCAGGCATTTCTGTTGCGCGCATACGGGTAATCTTTCGCTTACCAGAAGACTACGGGATCTTTCCCGACCCACTGGCTTACGTCGACTGGTACAAACCACTCCAACCTCCAGTTGCAAATATCCGGATGCACGAGCTTTCGCTCTCCTCCCGCAACCACCGCCAAAACTCATCTATCATACCCATAACTGATATTCTCCGCTCTTGCCATCTCATTCCTGTCTTTGGTAGGGCTGTCAATCCAACCTGGACCTCAGATCGTGTCCTAGACCAGTGTAAATCATTTTATCTCAACCCTTATCTCCGTCATCACGATTTCTACCTTTTCCGTTATCTTGTTGACTTGTATGATTCTAGAAAGGCTGAAGAGGCTCGTAGCGCACGGATCCGACATCAGGGTCGTGCCGGCATGTAGTGTTTGCATTGCTACTTATATATATTCCATTTGTTTCTCCTGTTTCAGTGGCAACGTGAACCGGTTCTATTTTTCTTCGGATTTTTCCAGTACACGGGGGGTTCCAGCTGGAGTCACAGAGATGTGCGGGTGTGCAAACCATACATTGCCGACACCACCGCCAGCGAAAAGCTAGAGCTCTGGCCCAGCCTCTTCGTAGAAATTGACTTGAACATTGTGGGTGTGCCCATTTCAACTTGGTACGTTTGTAGACACCGTAGTCAGTTTGACTTGCTCAGTGTAAACAGAAGTGGTCGGGTAATATACAAAGCTACATACACGACATTACCCTTATCTCCACACCCACAGATACGGGTGCTACCGGCCTGCGTGCCAGGGCTACGAGAGCTACAAGAGCTACTGGGCTACCTGCCAGAGCTACCAGCGCTACCAAGCCCCATCCAAATGCTACCAGCTCTACCAGTCGCTACTGGGCTGTAGGCAGCTGCTACCAGCGCTACCGGGAGACTGTAGCATAGACCCAATTCTACCAGACAAAACAGTGTTTGCTGATGTGGGATGTTACCTTGGGATGGCAAAGTGCTTGCTACGGGAGAAACAAACGGAAATGGCAAGCGTTTGAACCTCTCATTGCGCTTCATTTGTGACTTTTGACTGTTCCAGGCTCTCGCCTGGCTGGAAGAGATCAGCACGTTGCACCGCTGCACGTACCCCGCAGAGCATCCGTTGTACGGTCAGTCGAGCGCGTCTTTCAGTTTCAAGAGGTCACTAATTTTCCTCAGACTGGATTGACTTGAATCTGAACATCTCTGAGATGAAGGTATTCCGAGCGCATGCCTTCTGTCTTGCATCGGACATTTTCTTGTCCCTGGGGAATACAGCAACAGGAACAACTCGACGCCATACCGCCGGTGATGTGCTGCACCCCTTGACCCCTGAACTAGAGGCTTTCCTCGACTACGAGCGTCTTTTCGTGCTGTACCAATCCCGCCATCCAAATCCCCAGGCGACATTGAAGGACGACGCTATCGTGCCTGGCCTGCAAGTCCGTGGCTCGTGGAAACGGCTGGATGTCAAAAAGCCGGGCGGACTGATCGGTGGCCGCGAAAATTTCGCCTCTTTTATCTGGAATAGTGAGTCACCTTTGCTACATGGCAGATGTTTGGTTCAGATCCGCAGGTTGTTTTTACGTTGCCGGAGGGCGTCGGGCAATAGAGGGCCCCTGGTATCGCGACTTCTGGGTCCTTGACCTCACCCTGCGCGAAGCGTGGCGTCAGCTCCCAGATTATCCGCGCGCGTCCGGGGCGTTCATGGGCTGGAACATGCTCGTCCACGACGACACCGCCATCCTCTTCACGGGGCGTCCTGCGGTCGACGTCTTTGATCTGAGAAATGAGACTTGGAGCTCCTTCATGACGACTTACACGCCCACTAGCGCCGATCTCGAGGCTGGAGTGAAAAATGGCTGGCCTTATCCGAAACAAATGCTCTCCGGCGCCGCAATGCAGATCGTACACAACAAACTCTATGTCTTTGGCGGCGAGCACGGCACAACGAGTATCGGGTGCAACTTGTTCATGGAACTCGACCTCACGACTCGCAAGTGGCGGCGCCTGACGGGGTACGTGCGTGCGCCGGCGTACGGCGATTACTCCTGCCCAGGTCCGCGCAAGAGCGCTGGCAGCTGGGTGAGCACGGACAAGACGCGCTTCTTTCTGCTGTTCGGGCATGCGGACCGCCAGGGCGCGAAGCTCCAGAATGAGCTACACGGCGCATCCAAGGCGTTCGACTACGAGGACATGTGGAGCTGGAGTATCGCCGAGGAGCGCTGGCGGCGTGAGCGCATGGCGGGCAACCCGCCCTGCGCCCGCACGGAGATGGCGTGTACATACGTATGCATCGTTTTTTTTTTCCGCTCTCGCTGTCTCATCGCTGAACATGCGCTCGTGCTTTTTATCCAGAACGAAAAACTACAGAGGACCATCGTTTTCGGCGGGTACTCACCGCGACTTCCGACCATTATCATGAAACCCACCCCAAAGCAATTTGAATTCTCGTACTTCGCCGATACCTTTGTGTACGATATGACCCGCGCCGATACGAGCGGCGCGCCCGATCCCGAGCCAACACTTTCCGCGCCAAAATGGAAGCAGGTACTCTCGCATGGCTTCCCCACGTACCGCTGCCAGGCCCAGCTCGCCTGCGACACCGCCACGGGGCGCACATACCTCTTCGGTGGCTGGGCCAACAACCAGTACATCCCCACGCGCACGCAGCTCCTCTCGCGCAGCTTCGCGGACTTGCACGAGCTGCGGCTCGACATGCCGGAGGGGCATTTTGACGAGGCGGATTTTGCGGACGAGGCGCGTAGTGCCCGGGCGGGGCCGTGGCAAAGATGCTTTACGTGTGGCGCGGCGGGGCCGTGGAGGAGGTGTGGTGGTATGTCGACCGTGTTGTATAGGCGGGTATGTTCTGATTGACTTGGCTTGTTTTCAGGGAGCTGCAAAGGTAGGGCCTTCTTCTGTGGAGCCTCGTGCCTTAAGGAGGGTTGGAAGGAGCATAAGGAGATGCACAAGTGCCGCAAATCGTAGGATTGAAGGCACTTACTGCAACTATGGATGTTACGGTTTCTGTCGAGGCAGTGACATTTCGCCCCGCCCGTCAAAACGCTCGAGGAATTTATTTATACACTTATGCGGGACCGAAACTCAGTCACTGCAGTGTTGATACGTATAAGGGACGTCGAGGTAGCCTCTTCTTCTTCACTAAACGAACTCTGCAGCGAAGTTCAACGGATATCTAAGACAAAAACCAGCCCAGTACAGCGCCTGCAATGTAGCACTCGGCGTGCATCTGTGTTCTATGATCCACCTGCGCTTTAACGCAGAAGGACCCGGTTCCACTCGCAATCGTTCGCACTATCTATTAGGTTGTTTCGGGCATTTCTTTCTCCGGGTCGGTGCTTCATGCTCCTGATTAGAAGTTGTCACGGGAGAGACGGGCTGTATCAAGACAATCAAAGTTGGGCATGATCGCCTAATGCTGTTAATACTAGTAGGACCATTCCGAGAACTGAACCGGGCTAAAGTGATCGATATTTCAGCGACGAACTTACCTATTCAGGAGCGAGGGATAGCTACTGCAGTGCCTGTAGCACGCGGCGTGCATCTGCTCACCGTCTTTGTTTTGCAGCCAGAATCCGCAGAAATCCCCCGTTCGACTCGGGACAGGCGCATTCATTGTAAATGTGATAGCTTTTTTTTTGTCCCCGATTCCTGTTTTTGTTACAGGCACATGGGGACATGTAATGCGGGAACTTCCAGACCGAGGTCATTCATGTCTGAAAGCAGTTTTTTGCGTCCAAAGGAGTCCCCGAGATGAGAGTTCTTCCCGGAATCACTAATACGTTGAGCACGTACCGGAGAACCGAGGGAAGGCAGAGAGTTCTTTTTCTCGCTGGGCTTCGCGGATGTGGTATCCAACATACTACACCGCGTCTTATATTGAACATACTTACCTGCTGCACAGTTGTGGATAGTCTCTCCTGGACACATACACCGCGCCGACAGAATTGACCGCGTATAAGTAATGATTTACACCGACGGGCTTACTATCCTATGCGACAGCGCAATTCAGCAACTGCAGTGCCTGCATGTAGCACGCGGCGTGCATCCACGAATCATTGAGCGCTTAGCTGCTACGCGATGCATCTAGAGTCCTCCCGTTCGACGCAGGGCAGGCGCCTACACTTCCCGCCCCTTCTCTTTTCTTTTCTTTGTCTCGTTTGTCTTGGAGAGACGAGCTTCCCAACCCCAAAACTTTGAAAGCTAAGACGGTCCGGGCTCATGATGCTCCATTGCGAGGAATATCATCCAAACTAATATTCAAACGACGAACTTATGAACTTACTATCCTATGCGAGACCTAGATTTAGCTCAGCGACCCACTGTCAAGTCTCTGAGTTGAATCTCGATTTCGGATTGTTTACACGCAGACCGTCAGTCGGCCTCCGTTTGACTCGGGGTGGGTAGGTAACCTGTAGCACGCGGTGTGCATCTGCGAACCATGGCCAAGCCTCCATATTTGCATGCAGAGGGCTTCCGTTCGACCGACATTCAACCAAGGTGATCAATGCGTGGGATTCAATCACATCACTCGCTGATGCCATCGACGTCACGTTTTCTTTCGTTTTTTCACTCCCTTCACCTCATGCCTGCAGCGCTGCAAATCGGTAACTTACAGGGTCTCCCGATCCATAGTCGCGTGCGTTTCACCCTCTGCTGCCCGCGCTCATCTGACCCGTCCCTCGACAGAGAGTAGCATTGGCCGCATGCAGAAACGACGCCATGTTTGACGATACCAACTGCGACGAGGCCCACATCGCGGAGAAGGTTAAAGCCTTCTTTGCAGATGCGCGCTTGAGCGCTGCGGTGGAACTTCATTGGTGCGCGTTGATACCTGTTTCGTTATTTTGCCACTGATGTGTCGACGGCGTAGATGGAGATATTGCCGCGCAGCGGACAACTGGTGTACCATTCAAGTAGATGCGACTGTGAACGGCATCAACGTGGCTCTCGCCTCCCTTTCCGCTACGCTCATCCATGAGCGCGTTCCCCCCCTCAACCTAGCGATCAACTCGGTTACCTTTTTGTTGTGCTCTTATTCGATTTATTGATTCGTACACGCCCAGTTATTACGCACTGCGCGGCGCTCGTGTTCCGAGTGAAAGCGGGTACTTAACGAGGACCTCTGATTCCCAGGGAGATTGGTAACAGGAACGGCAGGCGCTGGCCGTTATGTTGACTTCCGCAGAAGTGTGACAGGAATCAAGAATGCGGGAGTATCAAGCCGCGGTGAGTGCATTTCGTGAATGGATTGATCGCCGCTCGATTCTATGCGTCTGTATTGCGTGTGTGTTCACTGCGGAATCAGGCGTTGATATCTTCGTGAGTTATTTCCACCGGGCGTTCCAGTTGGTGTTTGGCAATAAACAGACGCACGGGAGGTACGGATGTCGTTGTCAATGCTCATCAAGCCTCTGGAGTGAAAGCTCAGTCGTCTCTCCGGCTCATGGCCGTCTTCAGGGATAGATTCCCCACCTGTGCATTGCAGCCTGAAACACCGGAATGCCAGTACACATCACCTGGATGCCTTCGCACGAACAACAAATGTCATCCTCCCTTTCCGCCCGTACCCGCGAGTCTATTGTCCACAACAATAAATCAAGGCACAGCAATTCCACTTGCCTCCGACGGCGATATGTTCGTGATTACTTTCGATAATCGACCGTTGCAGATTGGTGGTCGGAGCGATACTATGCGGACCACAGGAAAATTTCGGCGGACTGGAACTAAAACCTCAGATTTGCCCATGAGTCTTGGCATGCGGGCGAGACTATAAAGAGGAGGCGTGGTACTCAGAGTTCCTGCACTTCATAGAGCTGACATGTGGGCCTCCTCTCTCCAGATCGCGGCCTGTTTCCTTCTCCCCACTGCTTTCGCTGCCCAGCAAGTGTTCAACCTTGACATCGTCAACGCCAAATTGGCACCAGGTTCGTGCCTACCTGCGAATCATTGGAACCACTACACTAACAGATTATTCTCCCTCTTACAGATGGTTTCACTCGCGAGTATGTGTAACCCCTCGTCCGACCCGCGTCATCCAAAACATTACCTTTCTTTCTCGCAGCACCGTCGTTCCGAACGGGACGTTCCCCGGCCCCACGTTCAAGCTCAACAAGGGCGACTCGGTGGTGATTCACACCCACAACAAATTGTACATCCTTTGTTTTTATAATCGCCGCCGGGTTCTCATCTCATATTCATGCAAAACAGGACGGATCCCGACATGCGTCGGAGCACCAGTATTGTGAGCAGCCTCCGTATCCCGCGCTTGTCACCCATCTCCATATTGCTCACGAATGCTAGCACTGGCACGGCTTCTTCCAAGCCCGCACCTCGGGCATGGATGGCCCTGCGTGGGTTCACATAATCGTCTCCCCCGTCTGAATGCATACTGATCATCATCGAACAAAACAGCTTCGTGAACCAGTGCCCAATCGCGCCGTCGGCGAGCTTCGACTACGTGTCCGTTGTGTCTCCCTCCCTCCGCTAAGTGAATTCTGACTATCACTCTTGAAACAGCTTCGACACCGCGGGCCAGACTGGAAATTACTGGTACCACTCCCACCTGTCGACGCAGTATTGCGATGGCTTGCGCGGTATGTTCCAGAATTAATTCTGCACAGCTGCAAAGATTGAATATCTTGCTGACAGGCGCGTTCGTTGTGTACGGTCAGTACTCGCCTGTGCCAAGGAAGTCGGCGATAGATGAATACTTATCATTCAATGCCTACCAGATCCGAACGATCCCCTGAAAGATCTCTAGTAAGGCTCCCACACTCCGTACCCGTCCGTCTCAAATTCTGACTATGCCCTTCCGCCAGCGATGTGGACGATGGTAAGCCCGTAATTTATTGGCGGTAGCGCGTGCGCCTGATGATGCTATACACAGAATCAACTATCATCACACTGGCGGAGTGGTATCGTGAGTACAATATATTCACTCTCGGCAATGAAACACAAGATGGCTTACTCTCCGACAGATGTATTGGCCCCCGCGGGTCAGGACAGCTTCTTCAAGACCGGTATTGTTCCGTGAGTGTTACTCCGTGCACCAATACCAATTATCAATTCTGATCCCACTCGCAGCGTTCAAGACTCGGGCTTGATCAACGGAAAAGGGTCTGTCCTCTTCCCGCCATTCAACAATTCTGAAACGCTGATTCCACGGCAGACGTTATGTGGGCGGTCCGCTCGGTACGTTCAACTCGCTGCCTTGGGGAAATGACAAGCATTCTCACATCGGGATCCAGTTCCGTACGCCGTGATCACAGTCACTCAGGGCATGCGCTACCGGTGCGCAAAGTCCTCTCTGCCCTCGTACTCGGGATGATGACGGTCGTGTGGATGCAGATTCCGTATATTCTCGCTCTCGTGCCGGCCGTTCATGACGCTCTCGTTCGACAACCACACCTTTGGTGCGTAATAACGGACCAGCTACCTCGGTCCACTTAACTGTCATCTGTTAGACGTGATAGAGCTCGACGGAGTTGAACACGACCCGATGCCATTCCAGAACGCGGACGTTTATGCCGGTGAGTAATTCTTCATTCAATGTCTTGGCTGCGGACGCTGAGTGTCTTTTTTGGCCTGACAGCGCAACGTCTTTCGATTGTACTCCACGCCAACCAAAGTGTCAGCAACTACTGGGTGAGTGGCATGGCGAGTACCTCACCGAATGGGTTCCGACATTATTCCTCTGCAGATCCGTGCCCCGTAATTATTCCTCCCGTCCCCCCTGAACGCAAATTAACGGTAACCGTACGATGTCGCTTATAGTCCGGTCGGAGGAAGCGCTAAGAACAACCCGAACTGTACGTCCTCCGCTACCAGGAAGACAAGTTTCCCACATTCTTACGCTCGTAGTCGACCCGAACCTTTCCCTCGCCATTCTCCGTTATGTTGGAGCTCCTGCCGTCGAGCCCACGACTGTGGACGTCCCTGGTGCAAAGCTTGATGACTCCCTTATGCATGTGCGTTCGCTCTTCCTCCTTTATCTCTCGGGCTGCGACTCATGCTTACTTACTTCGTCCCCCACAGCCCATTGCTTCTGAAAACCCCGGAAAGCTCGGCTCCGGTCCACCCGATCTCGCCGTGACGCTCAACATCGACCAGCCCAACGCGCCCTTTTTCGATATCAACGGAATAGTACGTCGCACGTCTGGCCTTATTGGATACGCTGACATCGCGGACAGTCGTATTTGTCCCCTTCTCTCCCTGTGCTGCTGCAGTTGCTAAGCGGAGCCTCCAAGGTCAGTGCAGCTAGTCAGTTTCTTGACCGAACCATGGAGCATTGACTTGTGGCAGCCATCGGACTTCATCCCTTCAGAACAGTTGTGAGTTCCTTTTTGCATGTCACATTACCACATTGTCTCACGCGCTCGCAGAATCCTGCTGCCGCCCAACTCCATCGTTGATATCTCAATTCCGGGGAACGGATGTTCGTTGCGTTCATCAGCCACTATTCGATGATCATTAACATCTTGATTCTCCAGCACATCCCTTCCACTGTACGTTCCCGCGTATTTTCTTACTGCTTATCCATTTCCTGAGATGGGATCTAGTGCACGGACACAATTTCGACGTCATTCTAGAGTCGAACGCAGTCGACAAAAACTTCGTCAACCCTCCGAGGCGTGATGTTGTACCAAGTATGTATATTTCCCCCGATTCACATAATATATCCGGTCATCTAAATTTCCTACAGTCAACGGCGGGAACACCACCTTCCGCTTCTTCACCAACAACCCCGGGGCATGGTTCCTGCATTGGTATTTCCTTCTCTTCCCATCCTTCCCTAGTGCTCAGCTGATCGTCAATGCAGCCACATTGACTGGCATCTGGAAGCCGGGCTCGCGGTCGTATTTGGAGAGTCGCCGTCCGCGAACATTGCGGGTCCGCAGTCGCAGATCATACAACCTGACTGGTCGGCGCTCTGTCCGGCGTACGACGACCTTGCCCCCGAGTTCCAGTGAGCGTTGTCGCTGAGAAATTCCAGGGATAGCATGTTCTACGCATCGGCTACCACTTCATCACAATCTGTCCATTATTTCTTCAGTACACACTTCGCGACGAATTTAATCTGGTTCAGTGATGTTTATTGCGAAGGCGGCTTGATAACAGTACTCAGGGCACTGGACACTGTCCCTACCTTTCCGCACGGGCATCCAATTAGCCGCCAAAATATGCAGCCGATGCGGTCGAGCCAGAATAAATCCCAAAACTGCAGGTCATTACACCACAGCATACTTATCTTATGGACCCAGTTCGAATATTTCAGCCTCGATATCGCGAGCGCAAACCCACAGTCAACTACCAGGTAACGAAGCTCACCGGTTCGTGGACTTTCGCAGACAAGTTCGCAACCAAGTTGCGAATGGAACAATTACAACCGTGGGAAGATGTGGCGGCAACTCCGGCATCCCTCGTAATACTGTTTACATGCTCCACGGAACTACCCCGTCTTCTAATAGCGCCCTACTTGCCAGCCTGCGGACGTCGACCGCACCGTGGCACATTCACGGTTGGCATCCGACCCGGTTCCCGCCTTGAACGTTTAATTTTAGGACAAGCCCATATAAAAGGCTTCGCGAATGCGCTCAAATGCCCCACTCAATATGCACGCTATACTGCACTTCGCTCTCCCTTTTGTTGCGACAGCGATCGCCTATGTCGTCCTGGGAATTTCTACCTGGATAATACGCGATCTAAGGTCGCCTTTGAGGAAGCTGGTGGGCCCGAAAGGCACCAGTTTTGTGTGGGGAAGTGTCAAGGTCTTGCAAGTGGGTTGACTTTCCCCTGTCGCCTTCGCGAAACTACTGATGTATCGGCGAATCAATTCAGAATGACCCTCACATAACGCGCAAATGGAGAGCCGTATTCGGTGCCACGTTCCAGTACAAGTCTCTCTTTAACGTCGGGCGCAACTTCGATATCTCGTTCCGGTTCTGACCGTTCATTTCTAGACGCGGGAGCTCTACACGGTTGACGTGTTGGCGCTCGATCACATCCTGAAGAACAACTCGATATACGAGAAGCGGGGTCTCACAGTATCGGCGGACACACGTCTGAGTGGGGAAGGTAGGTATTGTTCAATCTCAAATTGTGCAGACGCTGACAGCTCCAGGCCTTCTCGGGGTGGAAGGCGAGGCCCATATTCGTCAGGTATGTCCATCCTGACAGATTCCGCTCTATTCTTCGCACTCACATAACGGGGCAGAGACGAATCATGGTTCGTGCGGGTAATTTCCTCACCGACCGCAAGCACTGACATCAGCTGGGCAGAATCCGGCCTTTGGCACTGCGCAAATTCGCAGTTTGACAGAAGTATTCCTCGAGAAGTCGGTCGAAGTCAGTATCATGCCGCCTACAATGCATAACGCTAACCTCTCGGGACAGCTGCGCGACATCTGGGTTAGCCAAATCGGCGATGGAAATTCTACATCTGCACGGATGGACGTCTTGGGATGGTTGAGCAAAATGACGCTCGATGTAATCGGCCAAGCAGGCCAGTTCCCTCCCCTGCGTTTAAGTGAGCAGGGGTTATTCTGACATGCTGCGCAATATAGGATTCGACTATCAGTTCGACAGCATGCATAAATCCAACGAGGTCCACGAGGCCTTCCACAATCTTTTCCACTTCCCCGGCCTATCCCGCCAAGTCCGCGCGATACAACCGAGTATCCCGCTTCTGCGCCACATGGTACGCAGATCGTAAAATCGTCTGTGTTAAAAAACGACAGCTCATCTTGACGTTCCCAGCCTCCAACGATGGTCCATTTCTTGACCGGAACCTCGGACAAAAACACCTTCAGCGACGGCCGCCGGACACTTTTCACCCTCGGGCGCCGACTGCTGGTGGATGGTAAAGCCGCGATTACCGCTGCCGGGGGACCTAAAGCAGTCTCCTCCGCGCGCGATTTATTTTCGCTCATCCTGCGCGCCAATATGTCCTCAGACGTCCCGGAGGATCATCGCATGAGTGATAATGAGGTTATCGGCCGTCAGTTCATTTCTCTATCCCATGAATTACCCATCACTGACATCACGCAAACAGAAATCCCGACGTTCATGCTTGCAGGACACGCAACCACCAGGTCCGTTCTTTATGTCGTCTCGGTCTTCCCTCGAGTTCAATCGCCAAGTAATTCCACCGCAGCACGGCAATCGCCTGGGCGCTGCAAGCGCTCTCCATGGACCAGAGCGCACAAAGTAGATTGCGTGAAGAGCTCTTCAGTCTGCCGACGGACACCCCCACCCTCGACGAATTGAACTCATTGCCCTACCTCGACAACGTGGTCCGCGAAACACTGCGCGTGCACGCACCCGTCGCTCACGTCACCCGGGTCGCCGTGGTCGACGACGTCCTGCCCCTCGCGACGCCGTGCTTCGACGCCCAGGGAAGAGTGATGACGAGTTTGCAGTCAGTCCTGACCCCTCCTCGCCCGCAGTGATACTGATGATGCTGGTAGCATCCCTAAGGGCTTGAACGTGCGCATTCCAATCGGGGACATCAATACGGACCCAGCGATCTGGGGCGCCGACGCGGCAAAATTCAAGTAAGTACATTCATTGCGGGTTAAAGGAGAGATACTGACTATTCATAGACCCGAGCGTTGGGAGAAGCCCCCCAAAGCGGCAGAAGCCATCCCGGGCGTGTGGGGGAACATGCTCACCTTCCTTGGTGGTGATTACTATCTCCTAGCGCATATCAAATGAGAAACTCACCAAATTACATAGGTCCGCACAACTGCATCGGTTTCCGTTTCTCGTTGGCTGAGTGAGCATTCCTTGAACACAAAAGAACCGTCACTTACGCCCCGGAAACAGACAGAAAGCGATTCTGTTCGTCCTTATCCGGGCCTTCACGTTCACGGCTGTGATCCCTGAAGGAGACATCCGGCTTTCGGACAACGGCTTGCAGACGATATATATCGTCGGCGAAGAGGAGAAAGGAAGCCAGATGCCGTTGATGGTGAAATTGTATCAGGCGTAGAGAAACTCGGTCGCCTTTACTGGATGGTGATCTTTATCCGAGTAGTGTACCAATATGTCTTGAATGTCTTCGATACAACTCCCAATGTAGAAAAGCCAAAGGGATCGATGATTTGAAAATCTAGCAATGTGGTGTTGAGACGTTCGAGTCTGGCAGCAAAGGGTTGGCAACTTGGCATGAAGTGGAATTTGTTTCCCACGTCGTGAATATATGTTGGCTTTGGCACGCCTGGAATTTGGCTCCATTTTCCCTGCGTATGTGCTAGAATGAGCCGCAGGGGAAGACTCCTCGTGCCCGGGGAGATGAAAATCGGCGGAGAATGAGACATGAGTGTTCTGATCAAGAAGCACGGAGGCTGTGTTCAATGTGTTGTCGTGTTTGGACCAGCTTCCGCCTCTCTTGCTTTTCTCCACCACCTCTTGACCACCTCCCAGTCCCACCCAGAAGTCAGCTACAAGTCAGCGATACGTGGACACGCTCACTTGTCTGCGCCTTCGATACATACACCAATCTGCCATGATGTGCCGGCACCAGGACCGCTTTAGCGACACTGCCGCCGCGCGTTAATCTCTCATTCTTGAATCTTCTGTGATGGATCATGGATGGATTTTGTACAGACAGAGTCAGTCTCTGTGATTGATATCCACAGCACCGACACAATGCTAGCTATTCCTGGCCTGTAAGTGACCCGTGGAACCACTGCACGGTTTGTAAATCGTCCCACGTGGCGTCAGTAATTGTGGCCAGGCCGGGACAGCGAGGCTCCACTTCATCGGTGCTTCATAACTTCATCGATGCCGAGGCTCCGCTGTGGCGCATCTTACACCCGCTCCTGGGATGCCACATCCATCACCAACCGTCAAGATCGACCCAAATAGCTGTAAACGCCGTCTCCAGTGTTCTTGTTTTACAACGTCCACCCACGCACCACAGGTCCCAGGATGTCGACCGTCCCCCGTATCTCAGCAGCGCTGGCCACAGCCGTCATTGACACGTTCTTTTATGGAGCCTATGTCGTCTTATTCCTTACCTCGATCTACCTAGTTTTCACGGCCCAGTCCCGAGGGATGCGACGGGAGCGCTCGATCTGGCTGTCGCCCATCTTGTGCGGGGGGTCCGTCCTTTTTATCGCGATTACAGGTGTATGTGCACCAGGATTTGTAACCCGCTCTGTATGCTGACGGGGAAATAGCATTGGGTCCTCACTATTGACCGATTGTTCTTGGCATTCGCGGTGATTGACAAAGGGTCGAATCCGGTCGGGTTCTACGGGGATTTCTCGCAGCCGACACAAATCATCCAGAGCTCGTTCCTGCTTGCGTCGCTGACCATCGTGGACGCACTATTCGTGCGTTATTTCTTTGCATAAATGGATCTCTTGCTGAATGGCGCCTAGGTTCATCGCTTGTGGACCGTCTGGGGCCACAACCGCTATGTCATGATTTTTCCAATGGTAACACTGCTTGGACTCGCTGGTGGGTACCCCTTGAACTGTACTGTATATTTATCTTATCGGTTTTGATAGCAAGTACCGTTGGCGTCGCTGTCGATTTCTCCAACTTCCGACCTGGTGACAACGTCCTCCAGTTGGCAAACGGATGGATCATTGCGGACTGCGGGTTTACGGTGTTGTAAGTATACCTTGCTCCACATTCTCAGCGCCAATAACCTTCTTTCAGTACGAACATCTACTGTACAGGTAAGTGTATTGTCGACTCCACACTACCAATGACCAACCTTATCATCTCAAACAGCACTTATCGGTTGGAGGCTCTGGCGTGTTCAAAGTATCCTCAAACCGGCCGGGCGCAGTTTCATAGTTCGTCCTCCTCCCTTCTCAATTTTGCGTTGGCTCAGTGGCTGGTAGTCAATCATAGCCATCATAATCGAAAGCGCTGCGCTCTCCACGTATGTTACTGCGCCGCACAGACCTTGACATTTCTCATCCATCTCCACCAGGACCTGGGCGATTTTCTTCGTCGCGGCCTACGCCGCTCGTTCGAATCTCCGGTTCCTCATCGACGTGACTCCCGCGATAGTCGGCACCGCCAACATGCTGATATACGTCCGTGTGGGCCTCGGATGGGCGTTTGCGCCCTCCGCGCCCTCCTCCACCTCCCCAGCAATCCCTCTTCGTTTCCGGAGATCAAAATCCACCAGTCCTGGAGACGACATCGTGGATGAATATCCTGAGGAGCGCGGAAAGAAGCATGTGGGGCTTGTCTGGTACGTTGGTACCCCTGCTTTCAAACGGATTGTTTGATTTGATATTTCTTGCAGAGATAATTCACTCCGCGGACCGTCAAAATCCAAGACTGCCCCAAGATGCGCAGGCGAATCTTGGATGAGATCTTGTATGATTGTAATTTACTGTGATATTACGATTTTCGGCGGTTGAATCTAGATATGCCTTCACTATTCTCAACTATTCCCCGTCGACGCTGGCACCAGTTGCCTACTTTGATCCATTTCTCGCAGCAATTCAATCATCTGGGATGCCCGGGTTACGCGGTTTCCTCCGCGACCAGAGACAAGATTGCCACCGCTGCGGGGCGCTTACCTGCACATGCTGCCGCGGCGCAAAACATTATTTTTAAAACGAACGCCGACTCAAATAAATTGCACGAGGACGGCCATCATTTGTTAAGTTTCGCAAGCGGTATGAATACAACGGACTACATCCGTCCGTCAAAAAAAATCAGGTCAATTCTTATCGAGTTTCGTAACGATATCCGTCGAGAAACAGGTGAGGTTAGCGTTGAAATTGGCATTCTCCATCTCGTCCGTGACTTGCTTGACTCCATCGTGCACTGCAATCTGATGGCTTTTTCATTCACCTGTCAACTGAGCAGAGCGAGATTTAGACGTACCTCCATCATACCGTCCCACTCCTGGGTATCAATCGGTCAGTAGTACTCTCACACTTGCGAAGCAGGGGGAGGCGTACGCCGTGGAGGATTATGACAGCAAAGGGCTCCGCTGCAGACACTCCGAGCGAGTGCCACTCGCCCGCCATGGCATCGTTTTGGAGCAACTAAGATAATGATGTTAGCAAGAATTTCGGACGCGGCGTAACGGGCCTGTGCACGTAACGTACCACAGTGTGCTTGAGGAGGTGCCTCTGGACGACGGGGAGATTGACAAACACGTCCACGATTTCCTCTTCGAGCTTCTTGTAAAACTGCACGGTCGATAAATTCGAGGGCCGCTTAAAGATGCCAACCCAAGTCGTAGTGTCTGCGATCGAGCCTTGATCGATCCGGGTTATCTCATCGGCTGAGAACATGCAGGCATCCCCGAACTCCGCAGCTCCCGAGATCGCGTTCGCCACCTCCAAATCCTTGAAGAACTGTGTGTTTATCAGGGAGCAATTCAGTTCCAAGACTTATCGGACTGACCTGCATGCAATGCTTCTGGGACTGGTAGACGATGGTCAGCGCAGAAGTTTCATCGAGTGATTGGCATATACCTCGCACTCTACTTTGACCAAAATGACGGGTTGTGGGGCAGGGAATCCCAAGGCCTGATTGTGACTGTCCAACTTATCATTCGGAACCATCTATTCACCACCCTCCTGAATAGAAACACAGAAAATAATATGCATGACGTACCAGCTCGTACTTGAGACAGTGGTCCTGGGCAGCGGGGAGCGCCACGAGCTCATCAGCGAATGCTTCCATCTTCGCCCTGAACTCGGGCAACGACGAATTAGCCGGCACTTTGTGGATGCCGATGGCGATGAAGCGATTGTTGGCAGCAGAGGCAGACATTGAATGTGGGGGGTACTGGATTCGTCGGATCCCAGGGGGCGGTTATATGCAGCCTCGGCCCGGGTCCCAGTCGGCTTGTAATCGGCTCGCGATCTGAAGCCTAGTTGGCATAGATCACTTCCACTGAATGGAATGCGCGAGGACTGCGAACCTCACTGACCAGTAGAACCGCATCCCAGTAGTTTAAGGTTATGGGTGGAAATGATAAGTAAAGGGGCCGGTGAGATATGAGCGTGAGGCGCATTCTCCCATGCCTCTCGTGGAGACTGGGCGGACAATAGTGAAGCGAATCTGCCAACGTATCGAATGAATAAAGGCTGCCGAATATTGAGGTCACGGATAGGGCCTACGGTGGATCTGATCACAGTAGCCGCGAATAGATATGGTCATTGCTTCCAACCTAGCCCGGTCATAATCCCAACGCGAAGGGAGGCGACTTGATTCTGGGCATGGTGCGCCTCGGCGATACGGAGTCTTTCAAAAGATTTGTGAGAATTGAGCTCGAAAATAGTGTGAATAGTGTGAATCGAAGCGGTACATCCGGGCATTGCCTTCTTGCTGTCGCACACCAGCGGCCGTGCATGGCAGAACTGCTCGGAACCAGAGAAATTCGCACGGGAAGGCAGAAGATTCGGGAGCCGATTCTGATGTCGATTCTGCCCTCGATTCTGGGGCCCAAAATTGTCGAGGATTTGGCAAGACGTGGGGTCGGACTTGGCGCTGGCTGTCAGTGTCTCTACGTTTGCTCTACGTCGTGCTGGTCTCCATAAAGTTAATATTATGTTTTTTACTCCTCTGTGAAGCGCTTACATTGACGCCCAGAACCTCTTCCCAAATGAGACTCGGAGAAGCAGAGGCCGTTGGATGTCAAGCTGCTGATATTAGATCACAGAGTCTGTGTTGATCCCAGTAAAAAGGCAAACAAAATGTCTCCAGAGCGCGGAAGTGGACTTGTGCGAGGAAAGAGCAGCACGGTGCCTGCCGCACCCACGGTACAGTTGGCTTAAGTTGGCTCCGAAGAACGAGGAATCTAGAGGTGAAGCTGATAACTCTGCGGATTTGCGTGGTGTTCGAGCAGAGCAAGGTTGTCGTGGTAGAAAGCAACAGAGCTAGGTCACGTCATCCTGCCGAGTCGGGCAATCATGCAATCACGCCGGCATCGGCTATGCTCGGCGGCGCGATCGTCGGGGGACAAAGTAATAGGTTGCGAAGTGTTGCAAATGGGCAGTCTGTCCGGAGAGACTATGAGCGTCCTTTCACCGCGCACGATTTTCATTGCTTTAGTAATCCATAGAATGAAGGTACAGGAAACAGTGTTCAATTTATTTCAGTATGAATTCCACTTGGGTCGTGAGTATGGGACCCGAACATCTAGTTTGGGTTTTGAATGAAAGAACGTCTACTTGGAGATGGCTGCACGGCACGCGTTCTTCTGCAGTGGCTTTATCGGAGTTAGCAACGTTTTGTTGATGAAGTCGGAGCCTAAGAGATCAACGGCACCCTGCCATTGAGACCAGTCAAATTTATTGTTTGATCGCCAGCCAAGTTTCCGCTGCCATGCTCTGTGCTCTGGTTTACAACACTTAAGTTTTTTGTTGTCAGCACGCGGCCGGCGTTCAGACTGCGGCCCACCTCGGATTTCCGGATTGATTCCAAATCACGGAGGGGAAATTTACAACTTTGCGAGCTCAAGAGATGACGATCCCCCTTCTTCAGCTGAGAGCAGCAGATGTGGAAGCACCGAAAAAATACAAGGGCTCATGGAATACAAGAGCAGGACCGCGTCACATCAATTTTTAGGGTCACAGCATCATATTACGTCGTTCTCTATGATCCCTTCGACTCCCACTCACCTCTTGCTCACCTCATTGTTCATGCATCCGGCCTTGGACGTTCGGAGCATACAGAGACTTCCACCTTCCATCCGAGTAGGTCTCACTTGACTTGGGCTTTAGGCCACTGCGTGCGCATGGCGGTACGAGTCCTGGACCGCTGCGCGGCTTTTTTTTCTTTTTCTTCTACAATTTATCTTTGGTCTATTGCCTAAGTTTACGGCCGGTGATTTTTTGTCGTTCTTCTAGCTAATAAGATGAGCGCTCGATCGAAAGAAAGGTGCGTGGAACGTGAGGGAAATAATAATGAAAAGCTGTGGGAAAGTGCCGTAATATGTTTGTTTCTATTGACAAAGGCGCAGTTTCGCCTTCCTTTCACTTTCAACTGCAAGCACCTAGCTCCTCCCAAAGGCATACGGGAGATGAGTGGGTCGCAGCAGCTAGCAAGGCGCTTCAACGCGGACAATGGACTGTCAAGTAAGCACACCCAGTCTCCTCACAACCGACCAATGCATTCAACTATGTTTAAAGCGGTCAAGCCCAAAAGCATCGTAGATAAACGTACCTGAATGTTTTTCTAACCTGATACAGGACTGATTCATTTCTCAAAGTCCCACCAGAATTAATCCTCATGATCATAGGAATTCTTGTCGGGGAGCAGGACACTGATTCAGCCACCGACATCCACAACGCGGCAAACAATCTCCCGCTCGTCCTTCGTATTTCCTCTATATTCCGCCGACTTTGCATATCCCACCCGCGCGCATGGGTTAACATCTGTTTTGACAACGGCCAGGATGGGCGCGCGCGTTTGGTTCACTCTAAAGCAGAAGTGCACCAACGGCTCGAACGCTCGTTGAATCAACCCCTTAGACTCGTGTTCAACTACCCGGTCATAGACGTGCGCTCCAGCACCGGATTCCGCGACGAGGCCTGGCAGTGGGTACTCGCGCACCAGAACCGTTTGGGGGTAGTTCATCTGTCGGGGCCTCGCCATTGCGCGGGCAAACTACTGTGCCTCAGAGGCATGATCTCTACATTGGAAATCAGCGAACGGATGCCCGTACTGAGGGCGATTTCCGTGCAGTTCCACGCAACAGATATTTCCACCGAATGCGACGACGACCGCCATGAGCCTCTGATCATAAAGGGGCGTCTTATACAAAGGATCGGGGCAGCCGTCCCGATTAAAATCGTCTCCGAACCATCCGATCCTCCCAGATTTCAGCAACTAATTTTCCTCGACCTCCGAAATCAACCGGCCGCAGCATGGCGCAGCCTTCTGGTGAACGCCCCGAACCTAGAAGGATTGGAGTGGTTCAGCAACGCGCCATCGTATAAGACGGGCCTCCGCATTTTGATGCCCAGATTAGCTCGTCTCCACTTGAGAGACCATCCGCCCCCGATTCACGCCCCAAACCTCAAAAACTTGACTATCTTTATCAAAACATTTACCGTCACCGATCTGGTCGGCATTACGGAGGTTCGCGAGGGGAATGTAGAGAGCATTCGATCTCTGCGATTTATCGATTGCTCGTCCATCCCCGATCGCGAAATGTCACTGATCATTGAAACCTGTTCTCATCTTTCCTTCGTCATGATAAACAACCACAACGATGACCGCCTGAAAACGCTCAAATACTTAGCGAGCCGTGTAACTGCAGGCTACGTCTCTAACAGCGAAGACCGATTAGAGCGCGTAACCGTTGTAACGGCGCACCGAAGGGTAGCCGTGTAATCAAAAGACTCAAGATTTCAAGAAGCGAAGCGATGAAATCACAACACAACCCAAAAACCCTAAGATCTTTATTTTATTTTATCACAACTCAGGCTTCAGGTGTTAACCTTGCGGCGTGCGTATGTGAGTTCGGGGGAGGTAGGGTACGTATCACCCGTCAAGATTGTGTATGTTCAAATGTACAAGTCAAAGGACCTGGCGGGCAGCGAGCTATTTATATCTCTAGTAGCGGGCGGGCTAATAATGCGGGCGGGCTAATTGAGCTAGCGGGCGGAGCACACTTCGATCGAGTTCAGAGTTCAATTTTCCTTCTTAGGGTGCTCGCCGGCGAGGTCGATACTCAGAAGTGAGCAAGTACGATGCCGGCGGGTGACTTCAATTGGAACCACCGAATTGGCAGCGGCCGGACAGTTGACGAGGCGTCTTCAACTCAGACCCGGCGGGCGGCTGTTTAGGCCGGCGGCACGGATTCGAAGGCTGCCCGACAGACGGCTTAGTCTGGTGAGGACTTTCTCTTACTCTGGCGGGGGACACTACTTCGCGTCGGCTGCTTCTCACTTCAATCTTCACCGTATATCAACTTCTTTTCTCTTCCGTCTAATTCTGGCGAGCACTACCTAATCCGCCCGGAGGTGGTACAGGGATTGACTAAGGAATCTACAGTACAGGCGGGGGTCTTTTATACATTTTACGAAACACAAACGGAGATAGGAAAGCAGGCGGGAGCAGTCATCTCAGTCAGCCGGCAAAGCGCAGCATCCAATGAGATTACATGCATTTTGTTCTGTGGGTATAATAGTCGCCGGGTGGGGCTAAACTATGTGATTCATCATCTTCCGACAGTATTGCGTGCTTATTGCCAAGCCTTCCGGCCGACCCACACTCAAGTCCGTATGAGTGTAGAACTTCCCCGGCCGCTCCTAGGGAGTGGGCGGGAGGCTAACAAGTACCACAGAAACTGCCCTTCATAATCGTCCGTCAACCAATATTTCTAAAAAGCCAGCGGGAGCTCCTTCAATCGAACCCAGCGGCCGGGAAATGTCTGAGTACATCAGCAGCTGATATGCTCCGGCCGCAACAGTTGCCGGCGGGCAACTGCCGCTCAATTAGAATATTGTTATTCTGCCTTCATAGAGTTCCCGCCTGCTCAGTTTACCCGGCCGGAGGTCTCTTTATTTACGTCTTCACTTCTTTACGTCCGGGCGGGGTGATATATGGCCCGGCAGAGAGCATATCTATCGGGCGGGAACTATCCAATTCACACCCGGCTGACTCTCAGCGGGCGGGCGGATCTAAATAACACTTCATATGTTAAATCGGTCCGCCTGGACGGTCATGTAAAGCGGCCCGCCCACTCAACCGGACACTTCTGTGGTCCCAGCGGTCAGTTTTTACTGGCCGCCAGCTTCTAACTTCTCATCGTGGTTCAAATCCACCGCCCGAACATTTCCAGCGGCCGGATTATTGGCCGGCTGGGTTTGACAGTAGTTGGATATAATGTTCTCTCGACTTCAACAAGACTCCGCCCGGCTGGCGGTCAGCTCTAGGACCATGTAATTCCTCTTGTTCACCTCCGGCGCACAAGGAATCAGCTCTCAACTGACTCCCGGAGCCCAACGGTAAGGCTCATTTAGAGTAACTCTGACCCGGTGAGGTATCATTATTAAACCGATGAACTCATGTTTGCCCGCTGGCTTTCGGCCATCAACAGTATAGCATACCACTCCGAGGAGAGTGTACACTCTGCATCTTAGCCCCACGTAGCCCAATAGATAGTTCAAAGGATGCGAAAACCAGTGGTTTTCACCGGTGGCTCGTCACCCACCATATCATCTCCCCCTTTCTGGAATCTCAACTGTCCGCAGTTGAATTCAACTGAACGGCCAATTTCTTTGATCGCAAAAATGGGCGGGGCATTGTTCCCTTCACATATTCCTTCATGTGTTGGTGGCCGGAGACCAGTGAGGCCCGATCTTCCTGCCCATCTGTCCTAGGCTCTCCTGGAGAAACCCCATGGAATCATAATCATCCATCGTTACAACCTGGCGGGAGGTCACTTTGACTCCCCCTTCCTGAAATTTCATCCGCTGGTGCGAATTTCAATACAGGAGGCTTTAGCGGCGGGATTGAACCACAAATTTGGGACTTCTGTGTTGGCCGGAGCAGCACGCGAACAAATAACCCGGCGGGCCATGAGTTCGAAGCTTTGAGCTCTGCTTTGTGCGGTAGTTTCCATTACAACCAAATTGCAGAGTGCAAGCAGCTGAGCACCGGCCAATCTATCTCTTCTTCTTCTTATACCCGGAAGCGGCTGCATTCAATGCCAACGGCAATGCAATGAGAAGTTAGATCTTTCACCGGCCGGTGAGACAGGCTAAAGTCGGCCGGCCCATGTCTTCTCATACCGGGCGGAGCATTATCCAGCTAACAAGTGTTCGCAGGTATTCAGCTTGCACCACCGGGTATTCATTTCTTCTGTCTTCCAGTGTTCAACCATTGGTACCCGTTCAACTCAGCCAGATTGGCAATGGCTAACTTCTATGTGTGTGGGAACACAGTGGCCAGCTGAAATCTTTACCAGCCGGTGCATTGCGACTTCCCTCCCCCTTTCTAAGAATTTAACTGTCCTCAGTTTAGTTGGGTTTGGGCGGCGAGCATCTTCTTCCGTCTATATCATTCAATGCCGGCTGCAATTACTGCTCGGGCAATGTTTGCAACCGGCTGATTCATGGATAGAACCAGCGGTTCAAATTTCAGCTCAAACCATCTCCTATGAGACTCATCCGCTGGCTACATTCTGCACCAGCGGCCGGTCTAATAGTCCCCGCCCGGGCTGTGAATTAATATTTGCACCGGCGGGTCAATGCTGGCCTCAAGCCGGCAGAGTTTTTACTTCTGTCTCTTTATTCAATCCACAGAACACATCCCTTGTAGCCGCTGGAGTCGTTCATCCGCCGGCCACACAGTCATTGGATGCTGAAGTGGCTGTAGAAAAACGGCCGGGCCAGCGACAATTCAGGCGGGGGCTTTTCTTAGCCGCCCACTCTGTTTTACCCGGCTGGGGTTCCATCCTTCCGGCTTGAGCCAATTGTTTGAACGCTTGAGCTGGCGGGCTAACCACAAATCAAGCTGGCGGCTAACCACAAATCAAACTTGTCCGCTTCAGCGGCCGGAGTTTTGAACCAGCGGGAAAACTTCATTGAACAATCTGCAAATCTTGAGAGTCAAGAATGCTGCTTCTGTCTATCGAACGAGTGACCCCAACGGGGGCACGAGTTCGAAGCTCTGTTCGTCTCTCTATATTCGAGCAAAGAACAAGTGCCGGCGGGCACAAGTTCGAAGCTCTGTGACGCGTCGCACCACACAGCCGTTCCATTTCAGATGCAATCAAGGTGGGCAGTGAATTTAACGGACCGGGCGGAGCATGGGTCAACATCTTTTCTGGGGGGTAGGGCCCTGGCGGGAAAATGACTCTTTGTGAGTTATTACCCGGATGGTGTCTCTGAGACACAACAGGACAATCATTCGGGCGGGAGAAATGCGTCTTTGGGGCTACTTCCCGGCCAATACACCCCTAGGGGCACACTTCAACAATCAGTTCGAGGCTTCAATTATCACACCGGCCGGACATCTTTACTAGCGATTGGAATACAATCCTCTCACAGTTGTATCGGCCGGGAAAAGACTCGAGACAAACTATGCGGCCGGTGAATTCATTCTGACCTAAAGGTCTGCCCACGCAGCTCAGGCTTCAACGGTGGTCAAGGGCTCAGTTTAATTGCCCGGACAGTTGAAGGGGGCAAGTCAACGGGCGGAACACTTCAGTTAATTTCAATCCTGCGCTCATTCTTTTATACCCGAGCAAGAACGAGTGCCGGGAGGCACAAGCTCAAAGCTCTGCAACCCGCATCACTCCACAAAGCTGCTCTGCTTTTGAATACACTCATGCCAGTGGGATGAGCGGGCGGCGGGCATACTTCAACATCTATTCTGTGGGATGGCCGAGGGTTGGGTGCAGCATTCAGGCGGGAGAATAGATCTTCTGTAGGTTATTCCCCGGCCGGCTTTGCACATAATCAACCACCCGTCAATCGTTTTAAAGCCAGCGGACAAACCGCAAATTACATCATGTGTACTATGCAGTGGCCCGGGCAGTTCGGCAAAGTCCCACCACCATCACCACCTTGAAATTTCTTCTATTCAACGGCCGGGAACTAGTGTTGCCCGCCCAAACCAACTTCAGCCTCGAAATGAACTAGCCGGCCGGTGGATTCATTCTGAACCACATTCTGTGCCAGCAGCTCAATTCAACGGTCGTCAAAGCTCGGTTTCTTCTTCCGGACCGCTGAAGGGGCGAGCGAGCGGGCGGAGCTTGTGGGCATGTGCGGACAGCAACCGAATCTTCACTCATTCTTCTGTACCCCAGCAAGGCCGAGTGCCGGGAGGCACAAGTTCGAAGCTCTGCGACCCGCGGCACATCACGCTGCCACCCTATCTCAAATGCGATCGAGGTGAGCAGTGAATCAGTAAAGTGGGTGGAACATCCATTTTTATGGAATGGCCAGGGATAGAGCACACCATTCGGGCGGGAGAAATTACATCCTTGAAAGTCATTTCCCGGCCGGTGCAACTCATTTCTTCTCATCTTTCTATCTGAAGCGGCCGGATAAAGCGTGTCTTGAAGCCAGCGGCCCATCCATTCTGGAGTGGCTGCTCCGATGGCCAGGACTGTCCCGGCCATGGAAGATCCGAGCCAGCGGGCGGAATGGACAATACAAATTGTTCTCGCACGCACTGGCCGGGAATTCAATGACTATTCCGCTGCCGCAGGTCGTCTTATCTCTGCACTGTAGCTCAAGCATTGCAAGCAAGAGATTTCAGTGCAGGGATGTGCTTCAGAATTCCGTCTTATTCCAGCCGGTGCATCCGGTATTTTCAAACGGGCACTCCAATCGACTCCCTGTGGGGACACGAACCCACCGAACCTTCATCACGGCCGGGGATTCTGTCGCAGCACAAGGATTTCAATTGTTCACTGGACCATCTTGGCGGCCGGTGCACACCGAGACATGCAACAGGCCCTCCGATGCCCCCGCCAGCAGCATGAAATGAAATTTCTGGGCAAGTGGGAAACAACAGACATCTTATGCATCGAAATGGACTCTGCTAGTTGAGACGCCGCAGAGACTGACTCATTATTTCGATGACTTTAAACTTCCGTCTTTCGTGCTCTGTAACGTGAATAGTGTGAGAACTAGCAGCAGAAACAGAATCAGCGCGGCCGGGTTGCAATTCAACCTCAGCCGGGATTGTTGCTGCCGGCGGGTACTCAAAATTTTCTCGCCTCAGGCTATACTGCTTGGCAACTGTCTTTGCTGCCCTCCAGTATTCTTCAAAGGAGTACTCTTGAACTGAGCTTGCAACACCAGTTGCTAACTCTGTATCATCCAAGTACTCTTCAATTCTGTCTTTGAAAGTTGGGTGCAGCTTCAGAAGAAATTTATGAATTGCTTCCCGGTGGGTCAAGCGAGCGGGCGGGACAAGCATTTTCGTGACTTCAACATTCAACGACCTAACCAACTTCAATAATCTATCCCGGCCGGCTATTTCGAGTCCATAGTTCGGATAGGACTCAAGAATAGTGTCCAGCCGCCGGAACGAACCGCGGGGGTCCTCCCGGACACTAGGATAATTTTCTATTACTTCTTTCCTGAACTCTTCGTATGATTTAGAATAAGAATTGAATGCCCGCCAGGACTGAGCGGTTGCATGTGCTACATAGCGCACAAGAAACTCGTTTTTCCGGTGGGCGGGCGTTACATCTATTTCCATCATCCGCTCAACATCCTGAAGAAATTGAGCGAGTTCGTCTGGGCGGCTGTCATCGAAATGCGGAGCTATGCCTCTGGGACACGGTTCTCATCTTCAAATTGGTCGGTCATTCAATGAACGGGCGGGGTATATAGCAAGGGTTTGGATGTGGGGTTTTTGTCCGGGTCACTAATCTCTCAAACAACAAGGACTCGGCGGGGCAGTTCTGGAGCTAAGGCTCAACAGAGTTTTTGTAATGAATTTGTTTTAGACTCAAGTCAAGTGCCAGAGTATAGGTTGTCAATGACTGACAGTTCCGGAGTACTGCAAGAGTATCGGCCGGGCAAAGTGGTGTACTTTGTAAACTCGGAGCAAGCGGCTCGACGAATTGTGGGGGGTTGGCCGGGCTACTGGTTATGAACTGGCAGCGGGCGGGTGGATACAAAATGGCTCGAGCTAATGAATAGCAGCGGTCCACAAGTCTTATTCTTGTACAACCAATCTTGTTACCCCCTCATGGAGAGCACCAGATGTAACGGCGCACCGAAGGGTAGCCGTGTAATCAAAAGACTCAAGATTTCAAGAAGCGAAGCGATGAAATCACAACACAACCCAAAAACCCTAAGATCTTTATTTTATTTTATCACAACTCAGGCTTCAGGTGTTAACCTTGCGGCGTGCGTATGTGAGTTCGGGGGAGGTAGGGTACGTATCACCCGTCAAGATTGTGTATGTTCAAATGTACAAGTCAAAGGACCTGGCGGGCAGCGAGCTATTTATATCTCTAGTAGCGGGCGGGCTAATAATGCGGGCGGGCTAATTGAGCTAGCGGGCGGAGCACACTTCGATCGAGTTCAGAGTTCAATTTTCCTTCTTAGGGTGCTCGCCGGCGAGGTCGATACTCAGAAGTGAGCAAGTACGATGCCGGCGGGTGACTTCAATTGGAACCACCGAATTGGCAGCGGCCGGACAGTTGACGAGGCGTCTTCAACTCAGACCCGGCGGGCGGCTGTTTAGGCCGGCGGCACGGATTCGAAGGCTGCCCGACAGACGGCTTAGTCTGGTGAGGACTTTCTCTTACTCTGGCGGGGGACACTACTTCGCGTCGGCTGCTTCTCACTTCAATCTTCACCGTATATCAACTTCTTTTCTCTTCCGTCTAATTCTGGCGAGCACTACCTAATCCGCCCGGAGGTGGTACAGGGATTGACTAAGGAATCTACAGTACAGGCGGGGGTCTTTTATACATTTTACGAAACACAAACGGAGATAGGAAAGCAGGCGGGAGCAGTCATCTCAGTCAGCCGGCAAAGCGCAGCATCCAATGAGATTACATGCATTTTGTTCTGTGGGTATAATAGTCGCCGGGTGGGGCTAAACTATGTGATTCATCATCTTCCGACAGTATTGCGTGCTTATTGCCAAGCCTTCCGGCCGACCCACACTCAAGTCCGTATGAGTGTAGAACTTCCCCGGCCGCTCCTAGGGAGTGGGCGGGAGGCTAACAAGTACCACAGAAACTGCCCTTCATAATCGTCCGTCAACCAATATTTCTAAAAAGCCAGCGGGAGCTCCTTCAATCGAACCCAGCGGCCGGGAAATGTCTGAGTACATCAGCAGCTGATATGCTCCGGCCGCAACAGTTGCCGGCGGGCAACTGCCGCTCAATTAGAATATTGTTATTCTGCCTTCATAGAGTTCCCGCCTGCTCAGTTTACCCGGCCGGAGGTCTCTTTATTTACGTCTTCACTTCTTTACGTCCGGGCGGGGTGATATATGGCCCGGCAGAGAGCATATCTATCGGGCGGGAACTATCCAATTCACACCCGGCTGACTCTCAGCGGGCGGGCGGATCTAAATAACACTTCATATGTTAAATCGGTCCGCCTGGACGGTCATGTAAAGCGGCCCGCCCACTCAACCGGACACTTCTGTGGTCCCAGCGGTCAGTTTTTACTGGCCGCCAGCTTCTAACTTCTCATCGTGGTTCAAATCCACCGCCCGAACATTTCCAGCGGCCGGATTATTGGCCGGCTGGGTTTGACAGTAGTTGGATATAATGTTCTCTCGACTTCAACAAGACTCCGCCCGGCTGGCGGTCAGCTCTAGGACCATGTAATTCCTCTTGTTCACCTCCGGCGCACAAGGAATCAGCTCTCAACTGACTCCCGGAGCCCAACGGTAAGGCTCATTTAGAGTAACTCTGACCCGGTGAGGTATCATTATTAAACCGATGAACTCATGTTTGCCCGCTGGCTTTCGGCCATCAACAGTATAGCATACCACTCCGAGGAGAGTGTACACTCTGCATCTTAGCCCCACGTAGCCCAATAGATAGTTCAAAGGATGCGAAAACCAGTGGTTTTCACCGGTGGCTCGTCACCCACCATATCACCGTGTCCGACATTCCGCTGAAGGACGGCCCAGCGAAGAGCACTTTCAATTTTTTGGTTTGGATGGGACAGCTGAACGACCGCACCATCACGTTTCACCGAACTGTGTTTCGCGTCCGGCTCCACGGCTGCCAAGGGAACTTCAACGACCGGAATCGCAGAATGGTGGACGAGCTGAGAACTGCCAACGGGTTCGGCCGAATACTAGCACTTGTATCCATCGATGCGCCGTACCACAGCTTCGAGAGGGCCTTCGAAAAGTTTTCAGTCACCTTCGTGTTCAGTAACTATGCTGTTGCGAAAAGAAGTGTCTCGAGAGGAATCACGTTGTGCGGAGAGTTGTACAGGGACGTTGAGCTGCTCGATGAAGAACCCAAAGGACAGTAAAGGTGAGTGTCGAACGTTGCCTGAATTCATGATTAAATTTAAGCCATAAAAGCAGTACTACGATGAACATCTGGAGGGCGAGAGTACTCTGCTTGCGCAATTTTTTTGATTTCACTTCATATGCTTGCCTGTACGAATGCGAATCAATACACCAGTCCTCAATGCTACAAGGGCTTGAATTAAGAAGGGTGTCTCTATTCCGCATCAATTCCGGACGGTTTGCGTGGCTGATTGACAAAGTACGCGCATATTTATTATTCTGTAACCTCGAGAGCAAGGTTTTGGAACAACATTTGTCCGTCGAATGTGGTGGACTGAGGGCACATGAGAAGTGATAATGCGGGACATTGAAGTCGGCTGCTCTTATAATAGCGACAAACTGAATCGATACTCGAGCAATTGTAGCATAAACTATACTAGACTAGGGAGCGAAGCAACAAAGGGAGTGGTAAGCTGGTCCGTGAAGCAGATAGCTCGTACTGTGTTGGTAGTCTAAAAAGCCAAAATCTACCATTCGGGTACGAAACCAATCAGTGACCGCCGCGTCCATCGAGAGACTCCTTTTTATTCGTAGGAACTGCAGCGTCATCTGTGATCCGTCGCTGAAGTCCCGGATGCCATGGAACAGCAGAAACGCCAGCATAGAATCCGCCGTAGTATGTCCAACATACAGCGCTTCGAGCGCGAGAGATACAGGGTGATCGTCACTGCCGCGCATGTACGTCCAGTAACGATAGGCGACAAACATGTCAGCGCGTGTGTTATGCAGGTCGAGGACTTTGAGATTGATAAGAGAGTCGAAAAGTGTTGTGGTTGACTCGTCAAAGTCAATAGATGTATCGTAGTGTACAGGCCCAACGACGGCGAACCGGGTGAGCTGGCGAAGAAGAGTGCCGCATCGCAGTACATGGTACATGCGATGCCCAATGTCCCGGACAGTGAGATCTACGAGGTTGGGTGCGCGTATGGAGTGGAGGATTTGTGACATGAATATCAATCCATCCAACGCCAGGTCTAGGACGACGAGAGACTGGGAGTGAAGAGCGGCGTCATCCGGCAGTTCGCAATGGTCAATCGATTCGAGTCGCAAGAACCGAAGGTTGTCTGCGGTGGCAAACAATGTCTGGAAAAAGGCCCAATCGGCGTCGTATATGCGACTGAGATCGAGTGTTGTCAAAATGCGAAAAAGACCGGGAGTATCCCACAAGAAATAGACAGATTGTAGCTCCAGATCTTTCAGCGTGCGGTGGGCCTTGTTGAACCAATTCTCGGACTCGAATGGAGCCTCAGAGAAGTCTTCGTCGAACGATAAGTCGTAATAGCGGGCACCATAGCTGAGGGATAGAGAACGCAGATTCGGAGCGTTAAGGTCGCGACAGTGATCCTGGACGCGAAGGAAAGCGTCTGGATGATCGGTGAGGAGGTAAAATGACCTCCACCGCAAGTTAGTGCCATAGATGGCTCTAAATATGCGATCAACCAGACAGTCCGCGCACATCCCATCTGGGCCAACCGAAGGAGAAAGAGGGATATCCATAAGGATCAAGCGAATGCGCAGTGGTGCATCTCGGGACTTTTTCAGCACGAAGATTATGCGCTCCGGAAGTACGTGGTGGTTCAGGTAGAGAGTCGTCCAAAGGCTAGCGTCGTTGTAGGTTCGAGCCTGCAGACGGCCTATTAGCTTAAAAGGTATTCTGCAAAGGCCGTGCACCAACCAAAGAAGCCTTGCATAAGGACGCCAACTCTCCTCTAGCGCTAGCATGAAGTACAGGATCGTTGTGACCATCTGGCAACGCCAATCGGATGATGTCGGACCACACGGAGTGGCGATCTTCGAGGCTGTAGTGGTCGAAGCGCTGAAAACACAGTTCAGAGTAATCGGGGAGCGAGGTTACGAAGAACCTACAGGCCCGAATAAGACGATATCGTTGATCTGCAATACGGTAAGCGCATGGATTTCTTGAGAAGTACTAACAGCCAAGCCTACCTCACGCTCCGTTGTCAAATCTGCGGATTTGTCGGTGTCCGGGGTGGGTACCTAATTCAAGTCATGCTCGGGGATGTAAGGCGTTAAAATATATAAATTAACTCACCATATCCTGAACATTAAGAACAACGTCGAGCGAAGAGCGAGAAGCAGACAAAGCAGTCATGGTGTAATTCGAGTTTAAGGAGGGGGAAACGTAGCACAGCTCAATCGAATGCAGGTGCGATACTGAAGAGGAAAGGCCTGAAGGAGCAACATATAGAAGAGCACCGGTTTTATTTGAAACGCGAGGGCCCAGGGAAAAAAAACTTCTCTCGCGAGAGGCGAAGAAGCAGGTCCTGTGATTGATGCGGTGGGTGGGGTGAGTGAAGAACCGTTCCCGAAGTCCATGGCGACATGACTTTGCCGAGCAATAGATATTAATCAATCATTTGTGCCAAAAGGAGTCGTTGAGGAGTGATTGGGGTGGAAGTGCCAGACAACGCGTGCAGATGTTCCTTAACCACTCCCAGTTAGACGATAGGCACTGGTCCACAAGGATTACCGTGTTGCATGTAGGCAGGGTCTGGTCTGAGAGGAATAAGGTGGTGCGTGTAGAATGGAACGGTACCTAGAACCGGGTTAGCAAGCAGGTCGGACAGTGAAGCTGGAGCACAGAGGAGCGTCGATCGAATGTAGTTACGTGACATAGGGACCATCATTACATAAAGCCGAATTTCGGACCTTCGGACTTGTTTAGGGGCATCTTCCGAGTTGAGCCGCGAGCACTGTACAATGTACGACTGCAGGGCCACCATGAGCGGTGGCGATGTTTCTGGTGTAAGAATGAGCAAGAAACAATAAGTACTACGTAATAATACAAGCGTGTAATATATGTTCAAGAAGTAAACCACTCTGTGGAACGCGTCCATACATTGCCAATTTTAAGATTGCGAACATTGAAACGGGGGACGTTGTCAATGAGATAGAGAAGAGCGGATCTGTAATCGGGAAAAGCCTGACTTCCGTACATGCAATGACGGATCTGATGACAGTTTATCGCCTCCAAAGGGTACCCCTTGTCTTTCCTGGCTTCCGCGATAGCGCGCAAGTCCTGGGCCTTGAACCCCTGGACAGTCAGAGTTTTGAGAGCCCCGGCTAGACACCATCGAGAACGCGCGTCTTCCATAAATACCGAGGACCAGACGTAGTTGCCCATGCTCGAGACATCGAGGTCAACTACACGAGCAAACGCTCGCAAAATACGAGCACCAGCTGCGGGATTGGGAATGCTACCAGAGAGGTAAAGAGTGGTAACTGAGTGACAGTTATTTGCCAACGCGTGGAATATCTCCACATCGTTGGCCCCAGAAATAAAGTACGATAGTTCTTGGATGCGAGGCATACGGAACATCGACACAAACTCGTGGATCAGGCCGTGACTTTCGTACCAGTCCAGGTCGAGAGCGAGAAGATTGGGGAGGGTAATGGGGTCGATGTATCCTTTCGGTGAAGGATAGCGGGCAACGTGAAGACGCAAGGACACCTTCGTCAGAAAGGGATTGGAGCGCAAAATTGTGGCAAGATGGGATGCCGCGGGTGCGAATTCGGCGTTCCGGAAGTGGAGGACGAGAATAGACAGCCCAGTAAAGTGCGATAGCTGAAACCAGTTGAAAGGGATGTGGAAAAGGCGAAGAGTGGTTATGTTGTGTCTTTCCTGACTATTGAGAGGGACGTTTAAGACACGGACGAGTGAAGGGCTGAACACCACACGGCAGTCACTCCAGACCGCGGTGATAGCTCGAAGGATGGAGAATTGTGATCTGTCCAGCGCACGAAAAACAACGGGAACCGCCGAAAAAGAATCGATGTCCAATCGAAGGACTGCGCAACGCGGTGCATGTTCCACGAAGAACTTCAGAGTGTCCTCGAGCGATGCACAGCCTTCGCTAGTTGGGGTAGAAGGCTCGCCATCGCCAACGAATACGAGGTGGAGGTTAAGAGGGGAGGTGGACCAGTTTTTGGCCATTTGGCGAAGTTCGAGAAAGGTTTTGTTGGGAGATAACGTGTATGAGGACCAGAGCCGGGGGCACTTGAGCACGAGCAAGCACAACCGAACACAGCTGAACAAAATGCGAGTGCGTCCGACCACGTAGGACACGGGATCTTCAAAGTAATTTCCGACCGCGTCCAGAACGATTTCCTCCAACAATTCGTTCGGAACGGAGCACAAGCCTCTGAAAGTTTTGTCAGACGGCGAGTGGGAGATGTAGTGGGGTATTTAACACACCTATCGGACCGCTTTACACATTCGGACGCATCAAGGGAGACAGACATAATGCTGTAAAAAACAGTAATAATGAAAAGACAAGGATGTTAGGAAACGGTAGCGGCATGGATATGACAAAAGGCTTACTATGTGCACACCAGGATATTCAAAATCGTAGGAACTAGACAGGGAACACGAGACGCTTTTTGTCAGACGCCTTTATTTATCTTGGGAACGGGGAGCGATGAAGACCTTTTGTCCGGGATTTTTGATGAAACACATGGTCCGACGGACTGCTGACAATCAAACTAGCGAATGGGTGTCGTATGATGGCAGCATGGACCCTGTTTCACAATTCATCAGTATACGATGGAAGGTGTTGTTTCCAAATGAGGAATCGAACCCAGGGGGTGGTGTTACTGCCGAGCAGCGAGGCTCGCATGCGGAGCGCCGCATGAGCGAAGCAGCAACCGCACCTGATGCGACCGGCACATTACGCGAAGTACGGAAGTCCGGGTAACTGGGTTGGCCGAAGGCGCTTACATGTCTATTCTTCATTTCACTCGAACATCGGGCGAAGAGCTGCACCTGAAGGAAGAGCAAGAACTGCAAGTAAAAGGAGACTCACGATACGCTGCTTGTTGGTGTTGAGAATACAAGTCAATGATCTTATCACGGTAAGATCCGTCTATTGATTGGAAATCAGGCTACACACCTGCCCTCGCCATTATGCTTCAGATGGATAAACATCAAACAGCGGAATTCATTAACGTGTTCAAAATACACACAAGGTATCAAAACGACCACAACTCTGTCCTCCGCGACTCGACACTCGAAACAGTCCCATTCAACAACCGGTACGTGGTACAACTCCATCGATCATCGAGGTCGTTGGTGAGGATGAGTTCACATTTATGCAGGCTGACGTTTGACAGAACGTCCCTGATGTCTTGCTCGCTGAAACTGGATGGGAGATACGTGGCCTGCAACTTGTTGTCGCCCAATATTTTGAGGGCATCAACAATTCGTGTGGAACGGCGGCTGCGGCAATAAGAGAGGTCGAGTACGTGGGCGGACGTGAATGCGCCTAAGATGGCGGCTATTTCGTGTGCTCGAAAATTGCCGGCAAAATCAAATTGGACGTTCACAGGACGT
This sequence comes from Mycena polygramma, assembly GCA_029449255.1. Classification (NCBI taxonomy): domain Eukaryota; kingdom Fungi; phylum Basidiomycota; class Agaricomycetes; order Agaricales; family Mycenaceae; genus Mycena; species Mycena polygramma. The sequence continues at coordinate 271,706 of JARKID010000112.1, forward strand.
CTGAGCAAATGCGACGCGGAGGAGACGAACATCGTCACAGCTCGCCTGTTAAGCGTCACAAGCTTGAGATGAGTGAGCGCCGGTGCCGATAAGGTTTGGACTACGTCCATCATGGATTTCGACCCAATCATGACGCACAAATGCGTTAAACAGTCGAAACGAATTTTAGGCGGTGGTAGCTGAGGGAAGAACGCGCACGGCACGCCTGCTAGCTCCAGATGCGTGATTAATGGAAAAGACAATAGCATATGGCGGACGTCCTCCCAAGTCGCTCGATCCACCTCCTTGATTAAAGCTATGCGCAGCTCCGTTGCATTTTTCCCGACCTGTTCGAAACAAGACGGCAAAAATGATCGTTGAACGCGTATGGTGCGTAATGATGGGAGAGAGGACATAAATGGCCCGCGAAGAGTGTCGACGTCCGGGTCCTGAGTGAGAACGAGGGCCAGCCGGATATCTTCGACGCCACTGCAGTCGGATTTAGTGATGTAATCCAGAATGACCTCTGACCCTTCCCGATCCCAGCAGATGACGTCGATTGCACGCAACCGATGGAAGTGAGGTTGGAGGATGGAAAAGAACGTGTGTAGAAAGGTCCGAATTTTTTTCGTGCGGTATGCTGCTAGTGGTCCGTCCGGTCCCTTCCAGACGTGGACCGACAGGTTTAAGGGGCGAGCTACTGAGTTCTTTATCGACGCATGAACAGAGTCCACGGTTATATCGGTGTTGTACCCCAGGTACAGGTGATCCCATACTGGAGCAGTGCTGTAAAGGACTCCGGCTAGAAAGCTCGACGCCAAACAGATTCGACTACGTTGCGCAGCTATTGACAGCGGTTTGGGATTGTCCAGCACGGCATATTTCAGAATTAACTGAAGCAACTCCAGAGGCAAGGCGCGGCAGAGATCATATAGAGTCACTGCTCTAGCGGAATGAAGAACGGGAACCATGGTGGCGTCTGCGAAAGCAGGAGCGGAAGAGTCACACTTATCAGATCTTCGCGAAATCGATCTGATGATCAGCATAGCCACCAAATTGTATTGGCCGATCGACATGAAAGTTCAAACTACGAAGAGCGAGGTTGCATAGGAATAAACAGCACAATTACTCCGTTAGTTCTACTGCCATGCATAATTTACTGAGAAGGATTGCGACAATATTTGCGTTTCTCGCTTCACACATTCGAATATGGTACGTAATCATTGACCCAAGCTGCTCCACGTGGTCGGATGACTTCAGGACCGGACCTCCGAATCGTGACTCGCACCCTCCTCTTTCTCCGTTGGACGCCGATCCCATGTACGTAGTCCATACTTGACCGTCAACCTCCCTCTGTAACCATCAACATTTTCCGAAGGCGGAGAGTTGCATACCGCAGCATCCGTCCCAACTGAGCGCACCGCCAGGGGCCACTGCAAATGTATTGGTGAAGACCCCACGACATATATGAACCATTACATCTCGAGAGCATATATCAGAGCTACCGCATTGGAACCCCTGCACTTCTGCAAGTCTAACGGACCTTGGAAGACCGACATATTCCCATGTCTTACACAGCGTCTACCCGTCGTAATTCCGTCGTGGTACCACATATCTCCGTTCTGCTCAATAAACCTGCATGTGAAATGTGAGCCCCCTCCATAAATTATTCCACGAAGCCTCATTCTGACCATTGACCCAGCGTGATCGAATTGAAGTACCGGATCGAAAGATAGCTGGTTGTGATCAATGTACACCAAATAAATCGCAGGGATCGTTTGAATGCTCGGAATCATAGTAAGTCTTGTTCTTCGTTGTTGCGCAGCGCAACTGGGACAATTCCTTCGTCCAGAGGTGAGGTTTCGTCGCAACCAAGCGCTTATTAAAACTCCCTCGGGATAGTCCCTCGATCTGCTTAAACCCGCTGCCATGTATCCGTTGAACAGGTCGTACTCTGATGGGTCGTTGTAGCCACATAAACTGCAACTCTGCCTTCCTATGGCATGAGATTTTGGGGGCAGCAAGAGCTGTGCAATTCGATCTATGGACGTCGTACGTGGTCCGTAAGGGAAATCGTCGGGTCGGTGTGAGTGCATCCATCTTCTAGCATTATTTCTTGCTTCCTCCAATGACTGTTCACCGGCTAGAACTCTCGTTAACTGGGTACTCAGAACGGACATCAAAGGGCTTGCGTGAGCGAACAAAGCTCTCCATCGATCGTCTTCTGTCCATAGGTTTGCAAGAATCGTGAAAGTTGTGTCATACCCGCAACTGTGATCGTGGCTGTCCCAAATCATGCCGACAGGGTTTCTGGAGGGGATTGCACTAGGCTGCATTATGGTAGAATCGATCACAGGTGAATGTTTGACTAGTTTTTGTTTTTTATTCGATTCTGACTCCACAGCCGCGTTTTTTCTCTTAGAGCCTCTTTTTCCAGAAGCTCTCCAGGTGTCGTATTTCCATTCCGGTGGCACTCGAGGACCCTGACTTTTATCCCACTTCATAGCTCGATGAAAATGAGCAGGATCACCGTGATCTGAGCGCCAGGCATAAAACGACCTCAACAACTGTCTCCGATAAATTCCTGTAACAGAACGAGGTAACTTTCCCTCATGTGCCAACCTCGTAATCTCATCTAACAGTTCGAGTTCTCTTAATTCCTGTCGCAAATAACCTGACATGCCACTGGTGATTTTGGTGCGGTCAAATTGTTGCAAAATAATGGTGCCCTCAGCGGTGGATCCTCTGGACAATGCAACGTAAAAGGATCGATGGTCTCGACAATTAGTCAAATCAACAGCGTTTTTCGGCCGCGATTTCCCCTGCGAGGTGTAATCGGTCATGCCAAAATTGAGCAGTACGACTACTTGCTCTCTCAAGATCGAAAGGAGGGTGTCATCGTCTAGAAGAACCGTCACATGGGTGACCACTCTAGGCAGAGGAATTATGTTTGGAGGCAGGTCGGCTATTTGCACGTCTCTGGGAGGATTGACAAGTTTCACGAAAAGGGTCTCAAGCACGTTTTGGCCAGACGGGCCCACCGAATAATCCCATCCGACTACTTCGGCTTCTTGACCTTTTGTGATACACAGTTCCGTGGCTTCATTGGTGCGTATCATTATTGGCATACCGATGCACAGTGATAATTTTCCTGGAATGAAGTCAGATGTGGTCGAAGGACAAGCGTCCCACAATTGCGTTTGTAACCTGCTGCTTATCCGTGATGCGTCGGATTGCTCGCATCCCTTCCATTTACCTCGATCTACTGCTCGTGAGCTGATTCTGTCTATCGACTTGAACTCGACTAACTCTTGCCCATTCTCAGCGGCAAACCTCGCAGCTCCCAATTCATTCAGCGTGTCTTTCTGACTGTTTCGCGCGGTAATTATCGAGACATTCCGGAAAGCAGCTACATTAATCTTCGGATTTTCAGGCTTGAACCCGGCTATCCTGGACTCCAGGAAGTCTATGTCCTCGTCAGTACAATCTCCGTATCTCATGTTGATTAGGGCCGTTCTCAGTTTGTCATCTTCAGGAGATTGGTGTTGCTGTCGCATATTTTGTCTCAAGATTACAACAGTGTTGAATTGGTGCCACAAGATTTTGCCCAACACCGCGTTCTGGTTCCTAACGTCTGCAGCTTCCGTGATGGATACCCCTACTGACCCGCTATACAAGGAGGGACCAGTCATCGGCGGAAGCTGAGCAAAATCACCGGCAACTATGACGCTTAACCCTCCGAACGCCTCATCGTGGATGTTTCTTGCTTTGGCCGCCTGTGTAGCAAGCATTTGGAAATCGTTGCAAGATACCATGGATATCTTGTCTAGGAAGATATAATCTACACCATGCAACCGATCATTTACTGAAGCCATCGCAGCAGCTTCGTTTCGGATCCCATCTGTATCCTCTCGATTTTTACTCTTTGACTCGCGAGGGATTCTGAAAACTGAATGATAGGTCGATCCACCTAACAGAGCCGCAACGGAACCCGTCGGCCCTAGTATGAGATACCTGTAATCCTCCTTTCTTCGAGCGAAGAACTGGATTATGGCTTTGATGACCTCGGATTTACCGGTTCCACCCATTCCTCCCATGTACATTCGTAAAGGATGTGGTTGGGGTGAAGAAGCATGGTTAGCAACTAGTTCGAACGCCCTCTTTTGTTCAGTATTCAACTTAAAATCTCTTAGCACACTACTTATGACGTCCAGCTTCGCGGCACTATCAAGATTAGATCTTGGGTTAAAGTAATTTGCAGGTAGGATTTCGACCCTTGTTCTCTTCCGTTTTTTCTTCGCATCGGACTCCGGCGCAGGTGGCATATTAACCATTTTATTTGCAGTCAGTTCCGCCCGTTGGTACTTCACAAGCTTGGCCCAATCTGACCTACTCTTAGCAGGCACCGACGCAGGTTCTGATTCGTAGTTCGGCAGGGAATCCACACATTTGTTCAACCACCCGCATTCTCTGACTATACCCTTCATTTGTGAACATTCGTTCTCCATGCGCAGCGTTTTAGGTCCTTTTTGATGGTCGTCATCATTCTCTTCGTCCTCCCTCTCTGAGTCATAATCGCAATCGCGCAAATCTTCGGCGAAGTCATCTTTGTCACCCATAAACTGGTGAGTAAAATGCGAAGTGAATCCAGATTGGGCCTCAGCGATTTTTTTTTTCAGGGTGGCAAAATGATCGTCTCTGGCATCGTTGCATTCATACCGCACGTTGAAGTTTGCCAATAGCTTCTGCTGGCGTTCTGTGAATTCATAGGTATGAAACGCTTGATCCCAAGTAGACACAGGATCCTTAATATCTGCAGGCGACCTCCAAGGCTTGAATAAGGTCAGCATAGCCAAGCAGTAAAAGGCTCTATCTCCCTTATCCGCTCTTGGCAACGCGCCACCGATGAAATTCGGAATTACAGAATGTATCTTACTAAAATCACACGCAGTGTCGTGTGAGCGGAACAGAGGGTGACCAGGTAAGAACGCGTGTCGAATTGGCTTGTTCAACTTCTTACGCTGCTCTTCTTTGGCAGCAATCACTTCATCTTCATCGTCCGTTTCCCAGTCAGAGAGTTCGTCGTCCACAACAGGCGGTTCCCTCAAGTCATAGTCAAAATCCCAATCCATATCATCCGTTTCTTCTTCAAACTCATCGTTGTTGACATCATCATTTTTGGTAAGAACTTTCATTGCTGCCTTGTACCATTCGGGGTTCAGATATTTTGCAGCCAGCAATTGCTGGTCGAATTCGATTCTCTCCCGTTTTGTTCTAGCTTTTCGATCGTAGCATTGGATCCACTCGTACAGCGTGACGTTGCTGTACACGACTGGGCGATACCTGTAGTCATCAACTCCAGAAGCGGCCACATATCGTCCGTCCTGCTTCCCGATAGGGATGCTATCTTCCTCTTCGTCGTCATCCTCCATTTTGATCACGGTGTCCATTCTTTTGGTCCAAAACGATTTCACGAACATCACATACGAGCGCCAGGGAAAGGCAACGTAATCGTGACTGCTATAATGGTCAGGATGTCCTAGCAAATACATGGAAGCCATGGGGCTTCCGATTTCCATCTTCGCGGACATGGAGTTCACCATTTTCCGCATCAGGTGCCGAGCTTTGTCTTTTTCTTTTTCATCTGCATTGACCGTCTCCTCTTCCTTAGAAAACACATGGTAAACTGAAGCAAACATCTGGTATGACTTCAAACTGAGTTTTGAAATATAATCCGAGACGTAGGATACAACAGCCTTAACGGCCGTCCCAGAAAGCATGCTCGAGACATCGGTGTTGCAACGAGACAGGTAAGTAAGTACCGGATTAACTGTATTCATCATGGGTTCAATATGTCTGACGTTGACATGACCAGAAGGATCTATGCTGGATTTTTCGTGTACCTCTCTCGGAAATCTTGCTCTACATATACCCGTCTTGGTCAAGCATCCATTTCGCTCCTGAGTGAGTTTACTCGCCAATTTTTTCGCGCGCTGCCTCTTACGCTTGTTCACACCTTTCCAATCCAATTTAGCCTCCTTGGCAGCCTGGTCCACCACAGAATGGTAGTGGGTGTGCATATTGGATCGAAGCCAAAGATCATCAACTTCTGTCCTATATTTCTTTGACCAGCGTACCATCTTCCGAGCGTTTCCAGGTATTAGAGCAGGTGGAGGTTTCGCAAAAGTTTGTGTGGGAGGCTGATAAGTCGTACATGGAGGATCCAAATCTTCTTCGTCAGAATCGTACTGATCGGTACGCTTGGCAGCGATCTCACTCGGACTGCTAAAAAATTCTGCCTGATGTGAGGACTCTAAATACCGAATCAACCGTTCTCTGAACCTTGATGTAGGTCCCATTATCTTGTCTCGGATCTCCTGGGGCGACATAGAGTTGACTATCCACAGCAGTAGGTGGAGATGTAAGGTAAGCCGACCCTGTTGTTCTACAGTTCCATAATAAGCATTGGTATGACCGAACAGGCCACGTTTTTCACTCCCCCATCCCAACACCTCATCCAAAAAGGCATTTACCATATAATTAAAAAATCGTGCCGCAGAAACGGGATTGGACGACATCAATTTTTTGCGCTCGTCAGAAGACCTGATTTCAGGACGATACACCGTATCTGTCTGCGCGTAGTACAAGGCCAACGGATGATGCAAATCGGACCAAGATATCGTTATAAACCAGGTAGGAGCATTTAAAAATGAAATGGTAGACCAAATCTCATTGCGCATATATTTCTTCGAAGTCACGGAACCTTTGACGTGTCCAGCTATGCTGTCTAAATCTTTGATCAAGTCGAAGCATGCTTTCTCGGAATCTGTAGCTGGTTTGACATGCTCGCCTTTCACCATTCGGTTGGCTATATCCTCCGCAACCTGCGGATTTATTGCACGGAGTCTCCTCGCTACATGGACAAATTTTCCACGCTTGGCCAAGAGCTTACTGCCGGTGGCAGCGTCTTTCAACTGTTCATGGTTAAACGCCACCATAGGAAAATAAGTGTCTGTCTGGAATCTCTTGTCGTGGTACAACAACAGATTTCTTTTTCTCGTCAGATCGGACTGCTTGCGAAAGTGCGAAGGATGCCCTATTCCGCCTTTACCGTATGGAAAGAGCCATGGAAACATTCCAGGGTAACTGCTCACTGTGTCATACATACTGACGGGTTTTTCAGATTGTCCTATGCCGAGCATTTTGCCTCCTCGCATGAGATGCTGAAGCGCAACTGCTTTGATAGTTCTCATCGACGCTTTATCGTACTCCTCGCTTGTCAAACCATGGACCGCGAACGTACATTGACCAGACTTGGTACCACGTTCTTTGACTTCTTCAAACACTGACGTACTACCCACTGGAACTGAATCCGAAACCTGTGCATTAGTTCTTCTGAAATCAACTACAACTGGAATACCTCTCTCCTCGTAAGACATTAAATTATCCATTGATATCTCCAAGTCGTGGTACCCTTCATGATTCAGTTTGAGCCATTCCAGAGCACAGAGCACCTTTTGTCTCCGTACCAGCATCGGTGTTCGGTCGAATTCCTCTGGCGTAGGTTGAGCCGACCCGGTGAATACGAATGCAAGAATTTCATTCATCTCTTCTTTGCTGGGTGGAAGGCGCTTATATATCGACAATACAGGCTGCGTGAACATTATTGCATTCGCACTCATTCTAACCCGGCCAGAATTAACTCGAACAACGCACCTGTTGTGCCGTACGCGGGCAATCATTATTCCCTCTGCATATGTCAACCCTTGCAGTTGCTCTGGGACTTTCCCGATCCAATTATGACGGGCCAAAGCGGATGGCGGTACGATATTATTGATCAGGTAATTTTCGCAGTCTACACAAATCTTGGTGCAGCCGTCGGCCAAGACTGGACCACTTAGCTCTTCGACAGGTTCACTGACAGAAAATCTTTCCTTACGAGTAACGCCTTCCGCGACCAAAAGGTTCAAGTCTCCCTTGAAGGCCGATAACGGACTGAGAAACCGCCTGGACACAAGACAACCGCACACTGCGCAGCCGTGTTCAACAAAGTTCCGAGGACTCAAGCGTCGGCAATGTCTGGTCACAATGGAATGCAACTCACGATCACTCAACGGTCGGGGAGGGAAGGAGGTGAGATTTAGTCGGCCGGTTTGTCTTTTCCGGATGGACCTCAACTTCTGCCCATCAAGCCGTTTTTTTATTTGGTCGGCAGCGGTCGCTACAGCAGATTTCATATGTGCAGTTGACTGGTTAGTATTTTTAGCCTTGGGCCCAGATTGAGAGTTTAGGTCGATCATCTGAGATGCAGGAGTGGTGCTTGCGAATATACAAACGAGATCCGAACATCTATCACAATCGTGGTCGTTGAACATGACCTTGATGTTCGAGGCTGAAAGTTTGGTAGGTATACGCATCTCGTGGAGCTTTGCCAATTTCAAAAGTTCGTCCTTGGTCAATTGAGACGCAATCAAGCGGACGGGTATCCCACATGCAATACAATCGCTGTTACGATTCAAAATTCCCAGAGCTTCACCTGTCAGACATTGGAACTGGAAAGTGTAATCTCTGGTCGCCCAGCTAGACAGAGAATTACTGTCGATCACGGTAGACTCCAGCCGCCTTCCGCTGAAACATTGTCGAGCACCGCCACCCGAAACAGGTCGGCTGCAGAGGTACGGGGTCGCACGACCGTTGCGATCTTGCAATTTAGATGGAGAACACAAGGGGGTAGTTAATACCATGGATAACAAGACACTGGGGTGCTTTGATACAGCTGCAGACGCCAAGCATACAAGAGCGATTGCCCGCCTCAGATCAGAGGAATTTTGATACGAGGCCGAAGCCTGTCTCAAGAGAGAGACGATGTGGTACGAGGCACAAGCCTTCCTCAACGAGGATTTTTGGTGCCCATAGAAGGCGATAACGAGTATTATCATGTACAAAGCAAGCACTGAGAAAGTACATATGAATTGGGCTCGACAAGAAGGAATAAACACGTACTTAGATATAGGCTTATATGGACTAGACGGGGGACAGTCCGTCGTGGCCGTGGCCGCACAACTGAAGCCATGGAGGAGTTATCTGCAAAGATGATAGAGAGAGAGAGAGACGATGTGGTAGTGGGAGACAAGAGACGTGGCAGCTAATCTGAATCTGTGACGTTACGAAGTGACCGCACAATGCGGGCCGACATCCACCGGCTATTTATGTGAGAAGCGATGTGATGCCATCAAACTCCTCTTGCTTAAGGCTACCACCTCCTTTTCTGTGTTTAGGACCGTAAAGGTTCCATGCGCGATGAAAACGCAGGTTTATCCTCAGACGAAGATAGTCTGAGTGCCTCTGACTCCTCCTCCATGTCCGTTCCCAACGTGTCGCCCAACCCGGAAGTCGTAAATCGATTTTGGAAACGGGTAGCAGAAGTCACCGCACGATACCACGACGCAGACCATAGGTTGGTCTGCAGTCCAGCGCTCAGAGACTGGATAAAAACCAACCAAGAGGTAAGTTTTTATTTGCGGCTTTAAACAAGGACGGAAGAAAATAGCTCAATGATCTTTCCCGTATCTTAGCCTTGCATGAAATGCAGGAACAGCAAGTCAAAGCGTGTCTGTATTCTAGACGACGACAGTGCAAGCTGCAAAACATGCAGAGAAGCCAAGATTGGTTGCGATAGAAAGACACGATTCCTTTTCGACGTAACAAAGGATGAGTTCTTTCCGACCTTGGATCAATTTTTGGACGCCTACCGGAGCCGGGAACCTGGAAGGCTCAGAAGATTTAACAGACAAGACTCCCCCCGGGTCGTACGCAAATACAATCCCATGCCGGTGGCCCATCGTCAGTCTAGTCTAATCATTATGATTATACATCCATATCGCATAAGTGACTCACACGTCAGATATACTAGGTGCTTTTCCTCGTCAAGGGAACACCCAAGTCGAGACGTCCACGCGGACCTCGGACAGCAGCTTGACCGTCCTCCACGAGATGCATCACTTACGTGCTAGAACTGCCCAACTTGAGGCAGTAAACCACTACCATTCGGGTACAGCGCTGACTTCTTAATATTCAATCAACCGATTCTGACATTTGAGTAGTGAATGTCCAAAAGTCGGCCTTCACCTTGGGCGCAATTTCTGCCCACATCGACAACATCAGGCGTATAGTCAAGGCGGTAAATGATCCAGATGGACGAAATTCGGACGACAGATCAGCCTGTGCTGCTAAACACGACATTATGTTGGACGCGTCTATTCTTTCGCAATTGGAGGCCGAGGTGGGAGCTGTAACTGCCCTTCTTAGGCCTGTATTCGCTACTTAACATTGTATCTGGGGTTCCTCAATTTTTGTACAACTGTAATCGATTGTATAACGTATCTGTTCTTGAGCGGACTTGCACTGTTCCAAGGCGTGTATTTAAGGCACAGTCCGACAATAAAATACCGATTAGTGTCTGCACCAATCCAGAGACCACTCTTCCTCTTCAGGATCGATGTTCAGTGTCTGTACACGATCGCGTACAAACTGTAGGTCCATGAGATAATCGAGGTAAGAATGATAAGTGGCGAGAGAGGATGGGAACAAGTGGTGACAGTTCAACACCCTGAGTGGACACTTGAGGGCGACACGAGTTTCCACCAAAGTTCTGATGTCAGCCGCAGTGTATTCGATCACAGTCAAGGTGTGCAGTTTAGGACAAACAACGTTGGTCTGACCAATCTCCCCTGTTAGCGCATTCTTGAACATGATCCCGTTTATGCACGAGATGTCCAGATGCGTCAAGAGAGGGACAGCAAGAAGAATGTCCCGGGTACGGAGTTCATTTCGTAGATGACCTGACAGATTCATCCTGGTAAGAACGGGACAATGCGTCGCTAACGCAAAAAAAATGTCGAAGTCGTCCGATCGATGGAAGTTGAACGACAGGACATCGACAGCGGGGAAGCGGACCTGTTCCACAAGTACGGGCACGATCGCGAAAAAGAGGAGAGGAATGGGGGAGGTAGGAGGTGTCGGCTTGATATGGAGTAGTAGAGAAAGCTGGACGAGCATCGGGCTGGATGCTAGAATTCCAGCCATCTGGGTGATTGTTGGAGGATAATCTCCGTATAGAAAATGGATAACAAGCACTGTGAGCGAGGAAAAGCGAGACAGGTGATTCCAATCCATTCGCATGTCAAACGATCGAAAGGTAGTAAGCGTGTTCAATGCTGCGGCGGTGAACGGAAGATCACTGATGACCGTCTCGAGAAGTCTTGTGGGTAGGTTTTCACCGTACCAGTTGAAGGTGGCTTTTTTGAGCCGAAGATAAGTTGCTCTAGAGAAGGCGTCGAACACCTGCATCCACTGAGGGTAGGAGTCCAATGTGAGATTGACAGACTCGCATTGGGGCGCATGACGATGAAAGAACGCCAGCACTTCGTCGAGAGGAGCAGGATCAACTCGACGGAAAGGAAGAGGGGAGGCCGCTCGAAAAAAATACAGTCTCAACTGCAACGTCCGGTCGCGGAAGTTCCTAGACATTTCCTTGAGCTCCGCCCTCTCCATATTGGGTGAAAGGACGTATGATGTCCACATGGGAGCACATTCCTCCACTATCAAATTCAGCCAGCGACAGCTGAGCATCAGATTTGTGCGCTGATTGATGAAGGAGACGGGAGCTTCGAAGTAATCCCCAGCGGACTCTCGAGCCACCATCTGCAAGACATCCGCGGGGATACGGAGCAAGCCGCTATATAATTAATCAACAGATAAGTACGAGGGCTTAACCAGCGAGACTAACACTAACCATTCAGCAGGAGGCGGTACCCACTTGATGGGCGTTCGAATATAATTCATATCTGGAGAAATCCCAGAACGCTTGAGGCAGAGTGAAAACAAGGAGGATGGGAAGAAGGGGTGAGAAGGTGACAGGCGAAAAGACAAAACAAATTCAGCTGCGACGCCCGACATAAAAAGACTCAGCACAGCATTATTCAAATGGGGGTCCACATGGACCATGTGCACAACCGATTTGGGACGCACTACGCCCATCAAATAAAGATGGAGAAACGAGGGTGGGGCTAGGTTGATCTGAAACGCAGTTAAAGCCCAATTGAAAAAGAAGCCGTCGGGAGCAGAACATTATTTTGAAGAGCACATGTGTATCGGGTAAAGATAAAATTATTACTCAAAGAGAGCGTTCAGCCGACCACGCACTTGACAACCGATGAGCTGTGCACCTTGCCGTCCAAAACTCTGTGCATAGAAGGATTGATCCCGCACGACCCGTGATTCACCACAATCACCAAGTCGTGATGGAATGCAAAGGGTTTCCGATGGAGCAGCAGCTTCTCCACCTGAGACCATGCTGCTCCGCAACCGATGGTAACCTTCCGGAGCTTGGGTAGCAGCACGGTGCGAGGATGGGCGGCTGGAAGGTCGTTCGTGCTGATATGGCACAATAAGTTGAGAAGATGCGACCGACCAGGTGATATATCCAGCTCCTCCAAGGACGTCATGCCAGCGAGCAAGTCGCGCAGGTGGTGAGGGTTGACGAATGTCATCGAAACGACCATCGTCAACGTGAGAGCCCGAATGTGCCTGAAGTAAGGCTGTCCGGTCCATATCAGATCGTGAACCGCTGTTTCGGAGCATATGATGTGCAGATTGCGGATAGCAGGCAAATTGAATGCCGCAGCAATGCGTGTCATGGTAAATGTAGACACGGCGAGAGTAAAATCGGTGACAAATGGAAGAGGGGGAAGAGGGGGAAGAGGGAACCCGGTTAGGTGGAGGGTGGTAGCGGCGCATTCCAGGTGACGGATTTCCAGATGAGTGAGTGCCTGGGTTTCTCCAAGTAAACGTTCCAGCTGCGACCATGCCATGTACATGTCGCACAAAGACAGGGACGTGAGAAGAGCAAAAGGAGAACCCCACTGCCATCTAGGGAGGATGCCACGCAAGCTGAGAACCCGGATGCTGGGCACGTACAGCTGGCGAGTCGCGCCACTGTCGTCAAATAGAGGAGTAATGCGACTGAATTCGGCAGGTCCATTCTTCACGTAGTCGATTTCCATGGAGGACAGAGAGCCAGCGCGAAGAGCCGTGAAGTGTCTGGTTAACGCGCTGCAAGCGGCAAAATCGGCCGTCCTGATTCTGAGCGTGCTGCACCGCGACCAAGAGTCATCGAGAACGGTGAACACTACATCTACGAACACTTCAATGTCCGTTCTCTTCCAGTTGTTACGGGTGACGAAATCAATGTCTGTGAAGTCCAGAACAACCGTGATGGGTAGAGATTTGGATCTCCGGATCGATTGGATCGTGGCCGGAATGTAAGAGGAGAATGAGATATATAGGTGCGTCCATGCCAAAGGATTGTGGTCGACCACTGTGCTCCACGTTTTGTTGATTTGGCGCAACGTCCGACGAACATAGTTGTAGGTACGCGGATTGTCGGTGAAACTCCCGACGGCATGGAAGAACAGTAGTAGCATAACATCTTCCGGGATCGAAGCTGCAGTGGCCATCTGCAACAACGATTGAGGGTACGTCAAGGAGCGCGGTATTCATTCGTACCTGAGTGAACGCTGCAGTTAAACCCACGACGTTAACAAACAAGTTTTGGCCAGAGGTTGAAGACATGACAAGCGCGCAATGGGAGGTCGAGAAGGACGGAAGACTAGGCGACCGGCTTTCAATCATGGAGGTCTTTTAAAGGGGCAAGCGCCCGTATGGAGTTATAGTGATGGGATCAGATACCAACCGGCCCGATCCATCTGTGGTCGCAAATTGTGCCGCAATTTGTGCGCAACAATTAAAATTTTAAGTGCTTCCCAGAATCGCATAAAATCATAGTCATATTGGGCATAAGGCACAGACAGAAGTAGGGAGCATACAAAAGAAATATTGGGCATAATAGGTAAACAAGCAGCATGAAGATATGCAGAAAACAATCAACGCGTTTTCGGAGTTCCACAAACTATCACCCAGAGAACATTACATCCCAGGTGGGCAGCGCGTTCGCTTGAGCTGCTTACAGCGGCGTTGTAGACAGAGCAAGTGTATCCGACGACGATGAATGAACCAAACGGCACTTCGCCAATGAAGGGTGGGAGCAATTCATCTAGGCGAACGAGATCGGTGTCAAAATCCACCACTATTTTGCGAGCGTCATAAACGGGTACTAAAGTGTTGCGTTAGCATGTGGCGAATTGTGAAGCATATCCGAGCAATTTAACATCACCTCTGTCATTGTGCGCAAGCAAAGTTTTGGCTCGGGAAGACGAAAACTTGTTAGGAGTGACTGTAGTCTTGGTGGCCTTCTTGCTGTTTTTGACGGGGCTAAACATGTCCGTGGGAGCGGCAGTGCTGAACAAGTCATCTGAGTCTGAAGACTGTTAAATTCCGATGCAACGGGTAAACTAGAGCGCACCTTTGTTGGAAGAAACAAACTCAGGGCTGATCATAGTCTGAAAAGACACTGCATTTTTCGTCGAGATCTGGGCGCGCAGAAGTGGCTCTCCGAATACAAGACACATCAGCGATTCAAATCGCTCCCACTCTTGATTGTGGAAGACACCACTTATCCATTTGCGCATCCGTTCCGATTTACCGCCGATTTTGACGGGAGCCACAATCTTGGACTCCGAACAAAACAAGGCAGAAACGCACGTGGCAATGCGGTCGTCGACATGCAACCTATATGTTGTCAAAGAACCCGTAGAAACCCGACTGGAGAGGCGGATGGGAGACACCCGAGATGGGTTAATGAAGTTTGGTGATGCACTCTTGAACATGAGCGCGCCATAAGAGTTGCTAATCAAACCAAAAATCAGAGAGATAGAATACGATGCACAGGACTTACTCCACGAGCATGTCTCGAATATAAGTTTGCCAAATGGTATATTTGACCCGACCACCCTTGACCGGCTCGGGGATAATGCCAGCGTTCCGGTTTGGATCATAGGCAGCGATGATTTGACGGTTTGCTCTGAAAACTAGTGAGCCATGAGGTATAAGAACAGAATAAAAACGCACGGAAGAGGTGGCAAGTTCTTGTACGTCGATTTCAAAAGAGGATCCTGCAAGTCTACGTCGCTAACCCCACAAGGTGCATCCTGGTCACTAGGGTAGACCAGCCAGAAGTGTCAGCTATCAACCCTTGTTATATACTTTGGAAGAGAGACTCAACAAATATGCGCGATAGGTTTCGATATCTTCCAAAAAGACCGTGGAATGCTCGCCCGAGGCTAACTTCTTCGAGGAAGATACTGTTTCATCTTCGTCGGGGAGACCAAAATATTCCGCCATCGTCAATGGAGCTTTGGATCGCTTGTTGGAGGAAGGAGAAGACATGAACTTCGACACCTCGGCAGATACATCATCGGACTCGTTAGCGTCCCTGCCAACAGAAGCTCAATTCGACGCGGTGAGTAAAGCATATAATCCACCCACTGTTTCGACGATTTCTCCTTTCCTTTAGCGACTTTGCGTTTGGTGGCCTTTTTAGGAGAGGCATCGACCTGTATGTCTGATTCTTCTTGGTCGCTGCCGGCACTGCGTACGGTCAGAAGAGTGTACAGGAAAATTAATGACAGAGCACACCGTTTGGCCTTCGAGTTGGCAGACTTCTTAGGGGGTACATCGGAAACCTTGCGGTTACTGGAAAGATAAGGAGAAGTGAGATAAACGTCCACCAAGTAATAAGGATACGCGTACGATTTTGCTTTTTTGCTGACCGATTGCTTGGACGACGTATTAGGCGCTTCTGACTCGTCAAAATCGCTGGAAGCACTGCACAAGATCAGAGACGTGAGCCCGTAATCGGAGAATACTTACCGCCTCGCTGAAAACACCTTCCCTTTGACCGGCTTCTTGTGTTCGTTCACCACAGGCGCATCGGAGTCTTCAGGGTCCCTTTCAGGTCGGAGGAAATCAGTTTGGTGAAACTTGATCTAGACAAAACAACATACTTAACAGGCGCGCTGGTTTTAGATATGGGGAAATCGGAATCATCATCGTCTGACCTAAATATCCTCCACGTTAAAATAGAATTTATGAACGTTGGAAAGAAAACCAAGACGTACCCTTGAACTTGAACCTTGGCGCGTTTGGCTTTGGCTGCTGGGGACGGTGTAGATGGTTCAGGCAAACCGTCGTACGGGGGATCCCAGCTGGGCGACTGAGCGAGCCTGGTGAAAAGTCGCGCACATAGAAAGATCAGATGATCTGCGTGCACATCATAGGGAAGTTCACTCACTTTTTCGAAGAGACCGCACCCTTGCTCTTCTGCCCGCTGGTCCCAACGGAAGGGTTGCCACCTTTTGTGTCCGACGAGCCTGCTATCATCGACGCTAGATTTCCATCGTAAAACTTGTTCATACGTTTCCATTCCTCCATAAACCTGACGAACATACAGGCGTTAGAACGGAATGAACAACGTTGGTACAGGCTCACTTTTGAATATCGATAGGCGGAGCATCATCCGGGTCTGACTGGGGACTCGAGTGCGAATTCCTGGGCTTTTTGCTGACAGAAGACGGTGCAGCCTCATTAGGAGAGGATGCTCTCTTGGCAACCGCACTGATTAGACGACGACATGGGAAACGTTAGCAAGCGGAGGCGGTTGAGAACGGGGAGATCAAGACCTTCTAGTGAGAAGAGAAGGCGGTAGCGCCCTATGAAGCAGAAGGACAACGATATTTCAATTACAATATTTGCAGGGTTCAAGGTGAAAGACGAACACCGTTTTAACTCCAGATGGTTTACGGAACATGCTGATACAAGGTATGTCAAAGGATGGTGCGCAGAAACGATGGAATAGATACCTATCATCTTCATCCATGGCCTCAAGATCCCTGAAGATGTAACCAATTAGTTGTAAGTTACGATGTTTATAAGAACACAGAACTCACTCGTCAGACGTCGTGAGTTCGATGACATCTTCTTCGTCGGCCGCGATCCTTGCAGAGGATGAGCATCAGTCCCACGCTATAAAATCCATATACGCACTTTTTGGCAGAAGACCGGGAACGGCGGGCTTGTTCAGAAGCCTTCTTGCCGCCTTGAGAAGGAGGGGGTGGAGTACTGATGCGGACGTCAGAGGACAAAGCAACAATACCGCACATCAAACGTACATCGAAGCAGAGCGTTCGCTGGCGTTCTCAAACGGATCACTAACACATAATCAGCAGCGGACGTTTGCGAGCAGTCGCCTCCTACCCATCGTTGATGAACTCTTTTTCGTATCTGCTCAACGTTGGCCACAGTTATACGAGGCGTGACAAACAGGACTCACTCATCCGCTTCCTCTGCTTGGTCTGGGTCCTGAGCGGGAGACGAACTCCGAACAGACCTGGCTCTGATACACGTGATGTCAATATTTTTGACGGATCTCAGAACAACCGACGTACATGTTGTTGCCGCCGTCGTCACTGAGAGACTATTAGCAACCTATACAACCACTTTCCGCACCAGACGAAAAGAAAACAAAGATACTCACGAATCCTTGGCCTCATCAGCTTCGTCATCGACGAACTGTTTCGACACGGGCTTCTTCCTAGGGGAACGAACAGGACGAGGTCTACAGATGGATTGATACCTGACCGAATACGGACAGAGAAAGAACATACTTCGGCGGCGTTCTTGTAGATGGAGATCTGAAAGCAAAATGAGGAATTGCCAACACACACATAGGAGAACGAACTTGGAGACTTTGGGCATATTGCACGAACTGGGTCAATATCAATAGATACAAAACGACGGGGAAGGGGGAGAGGGAGACACTCAAGGATCACCTGCGACACACGCACATTTATAAGAGGCCGTCAACCCAAACCGGGCGAACACGCGGAGGAGATAGCATGCCATAAACCAGGCCCTGTGAAATCGGATCATTGAGAACGCATATGAACCCCAAAACCATCACGGTTGGCAAGGTCGGGCTTCGTGGACATCAGTTGACGCATGAAACGAGGGTAGCATTAACCGAAGATCGTTTTCATACATCACCCGACACGACCACCTTCCCGATCAAGACGCTGGAGGAGCAAATCCCGATTTGGAACATATTGCAATGACAACCAAATCAAAGGGGTCCTTGATCCTGTGTCCGTTAAGTGCCCGGGTAAGCGCAAGTCCAAAAGAATCCTGCTGCCCCATGCACCTAATTTTAGTGTCACTGGTGAAATCGAAACCGATCACCATATCCCAGAGAGGAACTGCAAATAAATAGACGCGTGCTCGGGTGTCAGAAATCCCAGACTTTCACCTCGTAGTATGGACAAGTATTATCCGACACAGCAAGCAGGCACGTAAATTTTCTGTTTCGCACCGTTGGATGCACCAAATTAACGATATTCGATTCAGCCGTCAAGCTTGAAGAAACCGCCGTGGCCAGCAAAGAGCGCTTGAAAGAAAGAGCGCAGGACAACGTCCAGCACCTATCAGATTCATTAGTAAGTAACGGTCTGGCTCATCCACGTTCGCTTCTACAGTGCTTCATGGCGGGGTGCGAGACAGACATGCTGACCACAACGCTAGCGACTCGAGAACGTGTTTGTGACGGACACAGGCAGGCAACATAAGACCTGGCGACTGTGCACCGTTCAGGACGACGATGACGCCGTCGACGAGGTCATATTTAGGATGCAAGGGGTGGTCAGCAAAAATGAGTTGGTCCCCAGAAGTATCCACAGGCAAGGCTATTATCTCCTCGAGTGGAGTGCAACTCACAAGCTCAGGTGTACATCCGCCAAAGCCATTTTCCTCAGCCAACACATTGAGATTTGCGGCTTGAAGACCAAATCCTTCGAAGACGCAGTAAAAAATCTATTCAACATTCATCAAAAGTTTGCGCAGCACATCGCCGGCGTTCCGTTCAGCGATCTGGTGACAAGAGACTCACCAGACGGACCATACCTCTCGGCCAACAACCGGATTTTTACCCACAGAAGCGATGCTCCAACTGAACAGGACAATCTTTTTGAAGAAGGCCTCGATGCGGTGGGTCGGCTGGCCAAGCTCAAAGGTACCGACTTGATTCACGCGCCTGAAAACATCGTCAAGTACTTCCGCATAAGCACTGGAACCGAGTTAGTGTGGCCAGCCTTGATCGACGACGTACTGACCTATTTGTTTTGCAATCAAGCGGCGGTCACTACGTCAGAGAGGTTCCAGGGGCTTTCAAAGTGGGGGATTTAGTCGAAATACAGCTTTCATTCGTGGCAATGATGTCGCACAAGACCGTCAAAGTCACCAACAGACTTCAAGCTTTGACTTTATTAGACGAATCTTTCTCAAGGGTAAGTAAACATCCCATCCTTTCAATGCAAGATCTTACAACAATAATAGTCCGCGATTGACATCAGACTCTCAGCCATCGCTGTGCAACCATCCGTTCAAGTTGGCATCCGACGCAAAATTGGCTACTTCAAAGAGGACGACGAAGAAGTCAGAGTATTCAAGAAGAAGAATACGGGCACACCATAAAGAATCATATAACGCTTGTACCGACGACTAGGATACATTTTACCCCTCGAATGAACAACAGAACGATTTGGATGAAAAAACGAGAGGGAGGGGAGACTACCAAGACGACAACAGGATGACGTCAGTCACGTGATTCTATCACCGGCTGTTCCGTGCCGAACCCGGTTTAGCGCTCAAACTGTTCAACGGTGGCAGGTCGAAAAATATATATATATGTATATATATATAATCATAGAAACAAACTATTCACTTCCTGATCCATCCCAAAGGATCACAGAAAGATGGATTCATTTCGAGAGCCAGTAGATGGTCCCGAAGCCACGATATGTCCTCCAACTCTGCTTTAGCTTCGCCAGTTGTGCACCCTTCATCGAGCACCTCATGATAAGGATAGCTCACGCTTAAATGCTGAAGCGGAACCCCCAAACCAATGCGCCGAGAAACAATCTCCCGAAGATCCTCTGACGGGACTTCTTCAAGTGTCAGAGTCGTCAACAGTTTGAAAATCGGAGATTTCTGGTACAGCAAGGCACCTGCGACTTCCGAATTGAATTCAGATATTTCCAAGTCGCGAACAGCCGGCATGCGTAAGAACAAATCATAGATGGCTGGTACTTCGTAGTTGTATCCATGGGCGATGAACTTGGTAACCCTGGATATGCAGCTCTTCATTGACAGCAAAGAATGAACATCAATGCGTCGCGCAAACGTGAAGCTCAACACCTCCAGAGACGGAAAATCGACAACGGCCAACACAACGGACAACAATTGATCTCCATAAGGAGACAAATCGAGGTCGGTGAGGCAAGGGAGAACCACTGGAGGGAAAGATGAAGGGCGGTGGGCGCCGTTTGGACTAGGAACACGGGGATGGGTAGCGGCTGTACCCAAGCGCAGCGACACCTTGACCAAGCCCGGATTCGCACTCAACACAGCGAGAAGTTGAGCAGGCGATGGGGAAAGGAGGCGGTGAAGATCGTGTAAGGCTAGGATAGTGATGCCAGTAAATCTAGCCATATGGCGCCAGTGGAAAACGGTGCCGAAGAGTTGAAGACGAGTTATGTGGGGACTGCCAACAAACGGACAATCGACTGGCTCGCGCAACGGAGAACGGAGGTGATGGATTGCCGCGAACCTGATGAGTGTAAAAGAACGCAGTCGTTGGAACCATATAGGTTGGATGTGCCTTATCAAAACAGGCAGGGTACGAGCATCATCAGCTGCCATAGATATTATTCTGCAGGCAGGAGCATGCTTCAAAAAGAACGCGATTGTTTCCTCGAAGGACGCTCTTCCCGGCTGGCGCCAACGCACGTCCACATTGTCGAGCCTGAGCCGTAAATGGAGATCCCGTTGCTGAAATCTGCGTTCCCATTCCGCTAACTCGACGAAGAGTTTCCCAGGTTTGATCAAATAGGACGACCAAAAGTCAGGACTGTTGGAAACCAAGAAGTATAATTGGCGACAGACAAGCCTGGCGGTGGACCGGTTGAAAACGAAAAACCCAGGAGAGTCGAAGTAATCTCCGAAGGCATACGTCAATACAAGCAAGAGAAGCTCGACCGGTAGTCCTAATAATCCTCTGGATAGCATCATTAGGTTTAAAAATTGACAAATTCGCAAGGACGCTGCGCTCACATTGACATGATTCCGAAACAAGGCCTAATGATTAGACCACGGGATGGACTGTCGCTCATTCTGAATATAAACTAAGCACGCGATGAATGACTGGACGGACTCAAGCAGCGAAACGTACCACAAGATACAGAAGGAAACAGTTCTGGCGCCAAAGTTGAAGAGAAGAGGGGGGGGAAACACGCGGGCTAGATATAAAGGAGGGTTTCAGACGCGTCAGTAACCATGCGGTGTAGTACCTCGCCTGCAACCCAAACAGATCAAACGACAAGGCGCTCGGGAACAGATGCAAACTCCGCGATCTCCTATCAACATTCTGCTCAAAAATGGATGAAACAACACACAGAAAAAAAAACCGCATAAGCCCATATGAAGAATCCTACCTTACATGGTTGGAAAGCAGCAAATGAAGCAACACTTCGGGACATCCATGGGGCGCGGGCGTACTAGCGCTGTGAAAAGCCAGGGTCGACGCGGAAGTGAGAATGGGCAAACTGACATCTCGTCAGGCGTTGAGTCGCCTGATTAGGTACTGGACGCAAACCGACAACTCGGACACCAATCGGATGCGGTGCAGTTTCCACGCGTGCGAAGAGGATAAGCGAATGGTCGGCGGTGCCGGAAACCAATTGCCGACGATCGGGAATAGAAACCTGGGCTTCCACGGGCGTTCACCTGATTAATTGGGGGAACTGCAAAACATCGAGTTCAGCAGAATTTCGGTGCTGGTCCGCGTCGGCAAAGTTGTCAATTTAGTTCAGCAAGCCAGCATCTGCTGACATCGGGGAACTAAAGGCTCAACATACGAATGCACGCACCTGTTGCCTATCGCGCAGCGCGGTATGGGAAAGGGATATCAAGGATATTGGCCCCACATTCCGCCAAGGAAACGAGGCAAAGACCATCCTCGAGGATCGATCGAGGGGTTTCAATGGGGTGGGGTAATCAGTCGGAATGGAAGCCAGAATTTCTGAAGCGTTGAGTCGCTCGATATGGACCTCTAACCGGCATCAAACCCGATCGAAACGCAGATGCCAGACCGCGCCAATGGAACACGTTCATCCCATGGAGAAACGAGGTCGGCCAAACTTCGCAAGCGTAAATTCGAAGCTCCTACGACGACTGGCCAGATACAGAGAGGCAGCCAACAAGACAGAGGAGAGCGAGTCGTCAGCGCGCTTAATCACGGCATGACGTCACCATGTCGGAAAGTTCCGACGTCATAAACTCACGGGATTCGACACGATCACAGCCCTCAAGAATCAAAAGCCAGACACCGCGCGCACCGTACTTTCCGTCGTTGAGGCACTCGGCAGCGGCAACACGTGCTTCCTGCATTGAACAACTGTCCATATTTGTTATCACGTTCAAAACCCAACTCATATATTTCCGGACCCGAAAGAGCGCAGAATGCAACAGTTGTACGACCGGGAAGGGGCACCAATGCTTAGGCAACGGGTATATTGAAGTCGAAGAAAACATGGTCGAAAGTAAAACTCATTAAAGCACATGATCAAATAATTAGGTATCAAGGTGCGAAGCAACAAAGCGAATGGTAAGCAGGACCTTTGAGCACGGAAACGGTGCAGTTTTGAGGCTGTAGGAAACCAAAATCGACTATACGAGACCGAAACCAGTGAGTAATCTCCATATCTGCCGACAGCGGAAGATTTTTCATGCGCACGAACTGCAGAGACATCTGTGACCCATCACTGTAGTCCCGGATACCATGGAAAATAAAAAACGCCAGCAAAGAGTCGAGCGGGGTGTAACCGATATACAACGCCCGCAGCTTGGACGATATGGGGTCGTCAAACTGACCGCGCATATATGTCCAGCTGCGATACGCGGCGAATATATCTGCGCGAGTGTTGTGCAGGTCCAGGACCTCAAGCTTGGTGAGAGAGTCGAACAACGTTGTTGTCATCTCGTCGAACTCCAGAGCGGTATCGTAGAGCACGAGACCGAAGATGGCGAAGCGGGTGAGCTGCGCAAGTAACCGACCGCACCGCAAAACACGGTACATTCGATGGCCTATGTCTCGGAGGGTAAGATCGGCGAGGTTGGGGGCGACGATGGAACGAAGAATGTCGGACATGAAAAGGGAGCCGTCCATTCCCAAATCTAGAACGAGAAGAGAGGGGGAGAAAAGGACGGCGTTATCGGGCATAGCGCAATCGTCCAGGCAGTCTAGGCGCAAGAACTGAAGGTTGTCGGCAGTGGTGAAAAGAGTGGTGAAAAACGTCCAATCCGCATCATAGATGCGGCTGAGGTCGAGCGTGGTCAGAACGCGAAAAAGACCGGGCTTGCTCCACAAAAAATAAACAGACTGAAGCTCCAAATGATTCAAACTAGCTAGCGCCTCTTCGAACCAGATGTGCGTATCGAGAGGAGTGTCGTAAATATCGTTGTCAAGGGCATACTCCGAATACCCGGGCATATGGCCGTAACTGAGAGATATAGAGTGCATGTTGGGAGCACTGAGGCGATCACAGTGGTCCTGAACACGCAGGAAAGCGCCGGGGTGCTCGGTGTGGAGGTAGAACGATTTCCAACGGTGCGAAGTGTCCGAGATGACGGAGAATATCCGATCAACGATGCATTCCGCACACAATGCGTCCGGATCGGTGGGGGGGAAAAGGCATACGTCGATGAGAGCGAGCCGGATACGCAAAGGGGCGGAGCGGCACTTGTCGAGAACGAAGCAGATGCGGTGGGGAAGGATTTTCTGGTTCAGATATAGAGTAGTCCAAAGGCTCGTGTCGCTATAAGTTCGAGTCTAGAGACGTTTACCAAAAAGTCAATAACGTGAATAAACTTCAACGTAGCACTGACCCGCGAAGCGCGGCACAATATAGCGATATCCCCCCTTACACGCGCATGTTCCACCGGATCGTTGTGCCCATCTGGCAACAGAAAATGTACAATCTCGGACCACACGCGTTGGCGATCTTTCAACTCGTAGTGATTGAATCGCTGAGGAAAAGTGTTAGGCCAGTTTGAATAGGTTCCAAGGTAATAGCAGACCCACAGGACCGAAAAGGATGATATCATTAGTCTGATTAAAATCGATACAGTCAACGAACGACGCTCTCGTAACTCGGAGAGACCTCACCTCGCGTTGGTCGATCAAAGTCGCAACTTTGCCGATCCCTTGAGCCGCGACCTGAAGATAGGTAAATCAGCAAGACACCGCATAATCGACGAGCGGCATGCTCACCCGGTCCAAGTCATCCTGAACGGCGAGGACAGAAGAGCCCAATATGGCGGAGGCAGACATGGTGGAGGGCAATTGGGGAGACAGAGGACTGAGGTGTGTCAAAAGGCGGTGGATGGATCTTCAGACACAGAGACTACGAGGGAGGGAATAATAGGCGCGAGCCAAGAAAATAAGGAGGAAAGAAGGCGGGGGGGAGGGGAGAGGGGTAGACCAAAAGTAAGGAGACGGAATGACCTGATAAATTATATGCGAAGAAGAAAATAAACGCACATCGCACGAGACACAGAAGCAACCCCGGTGATTGATGCGAGATCCGAGAAACCGTTCCCGAAGTACAGGGCGACGCTTGGCAACACGAGCCAGGACTAGCAAGCGACAGAATTCTAAACAATCACATACTTCCAAAAGGAGTGTTAAATTAAGGTTTGATTGCGTTGCCTACAGAAGACGCTCACCAATGGCGATGGCACCGTCTCCACCCTAGATCCAAACGGGGCCAGTCCAGGAAAGGAAGCATGAAACAAAATCGCGTATGCAGTGTCGGAGTTTGCCTGAAAAGCGGGCTATTTAAACCATTAGGAGTACAATGAGGGCGAACAAACCTCTGTCTGCGTTCACGAAGGTGCTCTTTCCTTTTGAACCAGATATCTATAACTGTTCGACCACGGTGAGCCGCATGTTCAACAACTTTCCTTTGGCGCAGCTTATAAAAGACAAAGATGAACGCGCCGAGCAGCACAGGGAGCGCAAACGTTAGACCAACCGCAGCCTTGATTGCCCGCACATCAACTGACCCTCAACAGCATACCGACAGTGCAGTCAAACCAACCACGGACGGCGATCCATGGAGCCACTTGCCTGTTAAGTCTTTCACATCAGCCAAGGAAGAAAAAAAAAAGGAAAACTTACCTCATACAACAGCGCTATGTCCTCAACGAAAACGTCCATTATGTGACAACGGAAGCCGAAGCAGACGACGCACTCGCACCCATCAAGGACGGAGTTGTAGGGTTCGACGCGGAATTTTCGAAGCGAGTTCCTACCAAGGAAGAACAAATTCTGGAAAATTTGTTCAAAAGCACGGGCGGTAATAGAAAGTCAATGATACTCGCATGGCAGGTGCTCGAGAAAGAACTGAACGACAAGTTCCCCGTTGCATGGGATAATATTGCCTTGTGCACCATTCAAATCGCCAGGGCGAACGACGTCTGGATCATCAACCTGAACAAGACAAAGGGTGAGCGCCATAATCAACAATCGAAATTTATTGAGATCCAATTAGCCTTCCCGGACGAGCTCAGGCGAGTATTGTGCTCCAGCAACATCACCAAGGTCGGCGTCGGAATCAGCAACGACGTCATTCACCTCTGGAACGACTTCCGCATCAACATAATGAACTTGGTGGACGCCGGGTTAATGGCTAAACTGATGATCGCTCACAAGTACCCCGACCAACCATACGGCAACCTCTCGCTCCAGCAGAGCGTGGCCGAGAACCTCGGTCTCTATGTGGGCAAAGAGCAGCGGGAGAGTGACTGGAAGTGCAAGGCAAACAAAGGAGATCTCGACGACGATCAGAAGACTTGTGAGTGAATAGCGTACGCTGTGACCTGTCTGACAACGACGACAGATGCGGCGACCGACGCGTGCGCCACTCTTCGACTGTACGAGGTCTTGGTACCTGCGCTGGAAGACAAATCCCGAAAGCTTCGAACTTCAATCCCGCAGAACTGGTACACGGTGGACGGAAGATATGGCGAGCTCATGAGGAAATTTCCTACGGCTACTGGGGAGATCGTGCCGTGGTCGGTGAAGGACTGTTACTGGTTCTACGGCGGAAAGTTCCAGGGATACGCGTAAAGTCGGCAGAATGTAGCGATTCAATTCGGATAAAAAATTGACGAGTTGTCGAGAAAGAGAAAGGAACGGATAAAACGGGCCGATCGGATCAAACATCACGTGGTAAGGGTCCAGACCGGTCTATCCCAATCGGCGTTATGAACCACTACAGGGGTCAAAGTGCAATCATTTCAGGGTGCAATTACATCCCCGAGACCGTATCCGATCCATATGGCGAGGTGATGAACACAGATGCGCAAGCCACGACGTTCGGACGGCCAACGCCGAGACATTTTCAAAAATATATAAGGCGCAACGATCAGAAGAAACCTTGCACTCTTAAATTTTACGCTATGAACGTCGTGCGCACTGAAAATTCGCCCAAAAACACGATGGCCTCCATCTCCGTAGGCTGCAAAGGCGCATCTTACTTGGAGATAACCGCCCCGGTACGCCGCAGTCTCTCCACAACTATCTCACGCTCACGCCACTCGTTTGCTACAGCTGAAGAGGTACAAGGACTTTCCGCTCGAAGTTATCGGCATCATGCTGTTTCACGCCTTCGGTTGCTTCTCCCTCGGACCCAAGCTATACAACCACATGCGATCCACAGTGCGACTGGTCTGCCGCGCATGGAACCGGATGGTTCAGGGCGCCGGATACTGGTCATCAATCTACATCAGCCTCACCACTTCGATCGAAAACATACACCTACGTTTTGACCGAGCCCTTGCTCGACCCGTCTCCGTCTGTTTCGACTTTGTGGACTACAACTGGCTCGAAAACAGCGTCTGGACACCCGGCGACGCCAGACCTACCATTAACGCAGCGTTTGGGAGGCTGGCTGCCACCGCTAACTGTGTAGAGCTCTACGTCAATTCGTTCACCCGCAGGAACTCCGCCATAATCGCGGCCCACGTAGCTCGCGTGCAGTCGCCTACCCTTCGTACATTGAAGGCGGCTGTCAACCCGTACACGCCTGACGGAGCCTCCGTACTGTTGCCCGGCATAAGCACCTTCAACAACCTCGCATCCCCTCTCCCTAGCTTGAAGCGTCTTCATGTTCAAGGCGCCTTCCCCCAGTGGCAGCACGGTCGTCCATACGCCCTCGTTCAAAAGCTCACGCTGAACGTCCTCAAGGGCAACGCGGCACTAACATGGTTCATCGCCTATGACCTGTTCAGCAATATGCCCCTGTTGACCGACTTGCGTCTCGAGAAAGTGGACTGCAGGGACTTTCCTTTAACGAAATCGTTCCTCCCCGAAATGGTGAGTTACAGCTTACGCAACGTGTGGCAAACTCTAAACCCAGCGACTAGAAACACCTAACCACCTTGTCGGTGACACTCAGTTCAGGCTCCAGCGCACGGCTCGTGGGGTCGATGCTCACTCCTGCGATCAGGAAGCTCCATCTAACGGCGACGAACGACACCCTGCTCTACCACATTTTGATCAGCAATTTCGACGGCTTGAAAAGGCTAACACATTTATGCCTGAACACCGAATGCGGGAAGGAGGACACATTGCTGTCCCTCCTGGCTCGCCTCCCGTGTTTAACGTTTCTAGACATCCGCAACTCCCCGCGCGCCGTCTTCAAGCTGCTGTCGAACCTTTCACAGATCCCTCTGCCTACACACATGGAGGTGATCGGTGTATGTCCCCAGCTGACGAGGATCTACGCAGGCCACGACGTTTCGTTCAACGATCTGAACACACTCGTTACTAAACGGCAGGCAGCGATTTTTCACAAGAATCTGGTAGTGTGCGTGGCAGGGCACGCAAAATTCAAAACGGTGAAGGCTGAATGGGTCAACGTGAACGGGGAGATGCAGTTGAAGAACAAGAAGAAGTCGCTAGCTACAATGGATTGACCCGCGTTGTATCGTACACCTGCTCAAGAACGTAACATACCGTACTTCCCTTGCAACCCTCGTTTAAACCTGAAATCGTTTGAAGCTTGGTCTCACAAAAAACAACTTGATTCAGCACATTCAATGTACATCGGCTGCGTAACTACAAAGACTTGAGCGACAGATATAACACTATGTGTAATAAATCCGAGAGAAGATCGAAACGCGCGGACGGGGTAGAACCCAGCTGGATATGCTATGACCTTTTCAACAAGCGCATACGTATATCGGACGCATACAAGGACATCAAGGGTCTGAACTCAGAATGAGCTCGTCGACCAAACACGGATGTTCAAACTGACGTTGCTCAGCCTCGGCTTGCGAATTGGCGACTACAATGATCGCGTCGTCGACAAACGCATCGTAATAGTCGTCCAGAGCCTCATTCCTGATATGTACAAGCGGTGAGCACAAACACGATCTCGAAGCCTAGCATTACCAGTTCTCAGTTATCTTTCCGCCAGGAGTTACAAAGAACAAGCGGTCGGCTTGGTCATACCCGTTGGTAGTTCGAACAAAGCTGCTCCTGAAATCGGGAGATTCTGCCAGGGCCTTCACAGCCGCAAAGAAAGTGTCGCTCAAGTAGCAGGCAGCCAACGGCTCAGTGAGCTTCGCATTCGCATGTTGTTTGGCTTTAAGTTCGAGCAATTTTTTGCTGTGCTTTAAATTCGAGACACGAGCAGCACCATAATTTCAGACACTCACTGGTCTCTAGATATCAATCCCGTTGAAAGAGTTGCCCAATTTTGAGGTCCGATGATGGGCCAAGTCTCACTAAGTTGAGGAGGGACGCTCATGAAGGTTGGTGTAAAGGTGTGGAAAGTCTGACGATGCAGAGGAAGAAGGCTGCGGCGCAGCACGAGGGGGAGAGAAGAAACGAAGCGAGAATTGAATCGACTGCACGTGTTGAAGTTAATCTCAGTACGCGCCGAGCGGCCACCACAATTTTATCAATGGATCAGTAAAAAAGGGGATCCGGATCAACGGCTTGTAAATATTGGCGGCACAACAACGAATATAAGGTCGATATCAAGAACGATCAAGTAGGACAAGCACATAGACGATGAAGCAATGGTGGAATACGGCCAGAGACCTGCTGATAAGTGTCCCACAGAACAAGTAAACAATCCGATTCAAGCATTCCAAATGAAATAAAAAATCAATATTATAACGAACAACTAAATTTGACACGGTAAGTCTACAGAGTCAATAAGAGAGCCACTCCGTAGAACGCGACCATTCATCTCCAAGTTGAAGCGAGCGAACATTGAAACTCGGGACGGTGTCGATCAAAAAAAGAAGTGCAGACCGGTATTCACGGAAATTTCTGCTGCCATAGGTGCACTTATGAATACGCGCACAGTTAAGGACCTGCAACGCGTTCCCCCTGTCGATCCTGGCCTCTACAATCGTGCGCATGTCCTGGGCCCTGAAATCCGAGACCGTCAGCGTGGACAAGACCGGACACAAATGCTCCGTCTGAGCGCGTGAATCCTCCGTAAACACAGAACTGAACACCAGCGCGCTCATGGAGGATACGTCGAGATCGATTAAGTGGGGAAACGCGCGCAAAAGGCGGGCACCAGCGGCAAAGTTGGGAATGCGACCCGAAAAAAAAGCAGTCGTCACGGAATGGCAGTTATTCGCCAACGCGTGAAACACCTCCATGTCGGCGACCCTGTTAAAGAAATACGACAACTCCTGGAGGCGGGGAAGGCGCATCATCGATACGAACTCGTGGACGACACCGTGACCTTCGTACCAGTCCACGTCGAGAGTGAGGAGGTGAGGGAGAACAATGGGGTCGATGTAGCCTGAGGGGGATGGAAAACGAGCGAGATGAAGGCGCATAGAGAGTTTCGTCAAAAAAGGATTGGCGCGTAGAACAGCACCAAGCTGAGACGCCCCCGGCGTGAAGTCGGCGTACTGGAAATGAAGGACAAGAATGTTGAGCCCTGTGAAGTGGGACAACTGAAACCAGTTGAAAGGGATATTGAACAGGCGGAGCGTGGCCATATTGCGCAGCTCATCGCCGTTGAAAGGAACATCGAGAACGCGAAAGATCGACGGACTGAACGCCAAATGACATTCGGTCCAAATAAACGTCAGGCTCTTGAGGCCGTGGTAGGTGGCTCTATCCAACGCGTGGAAAACAGCGGGAAGCTCCAAAAAGGAATCGATGTCCACACGAAGATCTGTGCAGCGTGGCGCATGTTCCACAAAGAACTCCAAGGTCTCGTCGAGGGAGGCGCAACCGGCATGAGGGGGCGGCGAAGCATCTCCATTGCCGAGAAATACGAGCTGGAGGTGGAGAGGGGAAGTGGACCAATTATGGGACATCTGCTGAAGTTCGAGGAAGGACTTGTTGGGGTACAGGGCGTAAGAAGACCAGAGCCTGGCGCATTTCTTTACGAGAAGGTAGATCCGGCGACAAGTGAACAGTATGCGAGTGCGCTGGATGACGTATGACAGCGGATCCTCGAAATAATCCCCGACCGCGTCAAGAACGATGAGCTCCAGAAGCTCGGTGGGAACACTGAATAAACCCCTAATAAAAGTACAGGGTCAAACGAAGTCAAGAGTTAAAATGACCAGGGACTTACTGATCAGGCCATAGGTCGGTATCAGAATTGTTGGACACTGGTTCGCCCGACATGGAGCTCTGAAAAAAATGCAAGAACAAATGAGACAAAATTGCGGAAGATGGAAGCAACGCACTGATAGAAGTAGGTGAGTCGAGACGTGAAAACTGGTAAAAAGTCGAAGAGGGGACGATACTGTAGCACCAGAAGAAGGGAAAGTCGTTATTTAAACCATAAACGATACGGCGCAGCAACCGATTCCTTTGTTCCATAAACAGGGAAACGACGATCCCCACGCAACGGTGGTCTGGTGACCCTACAGCGCAGAGGATAGGCGTTATCAGATGTTGCGGCGGACCCTGTTTCAGCATGAATCAAGATTTGATAGAAGGTAGTGTGTCCCAATATGGAATATGGACCCTTGATGGCGTGCCACTAGCGAACCCGCAACGTGCCCGAACCAGATGCGACATGATGCGACACATGGCATCACGGGAAGAGCGGATCATTGAACTAAACACTTGACAAAACCAAGAGCGGAGCGGGAACGAACGCTTGGTGGAATGCAAAGGCATCGTACAAATTGAACGCTAAGGAGATTTGAACAGCCTAGAAGTAGTAGTAGACATAAGTCCGTACATCTGAACAAAAGTTGACAATCCTTATCGACCAACCAAATGGAAGACTTACTCGCTGATACGCATCTTCCCCGGAAGGGCAATCAACTCTGAGGGGTTCCACAACACACATGAGGTGAGCCCCGACGGCGACGGTGTCCAATTTGCCCTCAACTACCGGTATCTCATCAGCGATGGCTCCGGTCAGGGGATCCTTGGCGGCGTGCAGGCGAACATCTATGTTTTCCTGTGCAACAGTGAGAACGGAGCTCGAATAAAAAGCGCTTCATCAGAGACGTTTCAACGGCACGAACCTCGACATTGTCGGCAACTTGAACGCGGAAGTAAACACCACACAATGCAGGACAAGCTACGTCACCAACGATCCAGGACACGTTCTCAGAAATTGTCCTGGACTTCAGAAACATTAACACTAGACCAGATTATAATGCCAAAACGAACTGTGGTCGGTAATTCTTTGTCTTTGACCATTA
The DNA here is from genome assembly GCA_029449255.1 of Mycena polygramma. Classification (NCBI taxonomy): domain Eukaryota; kingdom Fungi; phylum Basidiomycota; class Agaricomycetes; order Agaricales; family Mycenaceae; genus Mycena; species Mycena polygramma. The sequence goes on from JARKID010000112.1 coordinate 303,461, forward strand.
CTGAGTTGAGGACCTGGATTTGTCGAGAAAAAACCGCTCTTGCGATGGGAAACTGAGGTCCAGGACAGAGTAGCAATATCATCTAACATGAAGTGAAATTGAGTAACACGGAGTGAAATATAGAACAGACACTTGCCTTTATTACACCAGGGTCAATATCCGCTATTTCTGCGACAACGCCGACCAATCTAAACTTGAGGAGATGTCCATCGGAATCCGTATACCAAGCTTGCATGAGACCATCCTCAAGAGGAAATTCTGGACCAAGACGAAAGTCCCGAAGGTAACATAGCTCCGAGACAAGAGAAGGGACGTAGCCCGTCATGGTGAGAGTAAGATATCAAGGGATCACGCGTAGCCAGTTACAAGGTAAGCATGCGGAAGCACAACAGTCGACCCAGGTGGGCCGAAAATCCGAACGAATCAAAGAGAGACGAGATCCGAAACAAATAAGTGCACACAAACCAAAAAGGTTTAATGAAACGACCGCAAAAGGAAAGCAGACTCCCACACGGCCTAAACGTCATCGAACAAAAGCCAGGATTTCTGGCTGTAGAATGGTGTCGTAAGAACGAGTCTAAAAATAAATTTTTAGGACTCGTAATCCTTCTTCCCTGCTGGCTCACAACCTTCCAGAGAGTTGCGCTCGTGGCATGCGGAGAGAATCACTCCTTAGCAGATCTTCAAAGGCTGGAGCACCTCTCGGAGAACGCGCCTGACTCCCAGAAACCTCATTTTATTCCCGCATTTTTTGCCAGCCTTGACCCCAGTCTGATTCCGACATCGGACGAGCTCGAGTCGCCTCAGCCGGGGACTTGGGATCGCATGGCGTGTGCAGTGATATCTCTGCATACTATTTTCCGGCTGATAGTCTTCGTGAAACATCCAGATGCACAGCATGTAGGAGTACAACTATGGCCCTGCGTCTGGTCCTGGCTCTATTTTATCCATGGACACGAGGAACACCTTGCCTCCTCGTACCGCCCATCCGCCGACACCTATATCGGGTTTCTCGTTCTGGTTTCGCACATCTACGGAGCCCCTAACTCCCTTCTGATATCGTCGACACCTGGTTTCCGGGTTCTTTTCGCCAAAGCGTGGGTGGCTTTGCCTCGATTTCGACAAGCAAAAAGACCTTCGTTCGAGCTTCATTTCCGACACCTTGCGGGCTTCATGGGTACCTTGGACTTCGAGGATCCCGAAAACTTTGCGGAGATTATCGAGGGTGCCGGGGGGACGCTCGATAGCTTGGTTGGGCTTGTTCTAAATTACACCGGCGACACCATCGAGGGGCAGGGGCTCTGGAAAATGAGCTCTCAAGGCCACTACGTCCGTAGCCTGGTGGCTTTCCTTCACGGCCCGCCGTCCAAATCAATCCGGCGCCTTCATCCGCGTCGGGAGAAATTCCTCGAACGACTGCGCGACGAGGAGTTCATTCGGCAACTTGTGCCTATCATGCTTTCCCTGCTAGCACACCCCGAATCGGACACGGCGCTGTCTCTCCTCGGTTCATTCAAATTGCTGGAACGTCTCTTGACCATGACCATCCCTGTGGGCCATCGGGGATTCCCAGACGCACTGGACGCCCATCTCCTACGCTTGTTAGCAGATTGCACGAGACAATTTCCACAAGAGCTGGACTCCACACTTCGGCTTTTTCTGACCAAGTTACTACCAGACAGCCTGGTATACTACCACGCTGTCGCTGCGGTGGCGACCGCTCTGGACGATGTCGGTGCACCAAAATGCAAAACCCTTTCTGCAGACTGGGCTACATTCATTGAACTGGCGCAAATTCGCGTCGATATCATGAATGATCTTCACACCTATATGGTTTCAATCAAGACGTGCGATAATATCGAGGTTCGTGAACTGCTCGATTTTTCATGGTTTAGTTTTTTGACTGTTTCCAGTGCGCAAAGATTCGACGTAGGTCGCGTTTCCGCCGCTGCTCGGGATGCAATTCTTTCTACTACTGCTCCCGCGAGTGTCAGACCGTCGACTGGAAGCGTGGCGGGCATCGCGAGCATTGTGCCTCTTACACTACATTGACTCTGGGTGCGCTTTGAACTATGTCTCAAGTCGTTCCCGATGATAACGAACCAAGCAGCGGAATCCAGGTCATGCCCCCTCGACTTCAAGGAAAGGCACTTCATGCGAGCGTTGGCGCAAAGCTACTATCAGGACGGCGTCTATGAGCTCCACGAGCAGCAGGTCGTGATCATGGCCAAAGATGCACCCCATTGTGGTGTCGTCATCACGCTCCTTGATTTCACCCATAACCCAGTCCAAATATCCATCCAACCCTTCCCAGACTCGCCGCTGGCTAATTACCTCGATGGGCTTGGAGCGGAGTGGTCGAATATCGTTGCACGCGCGGTCAGCAGTCGCGGGCGCCTCCATCTCCACGTCATGCTGGTGCCTCAAAGCACTAAGCAACGCTTTTGGGTGGTCCCTTTGCGGACAAATAACTCACGCATCCACGACGAGCTGTTGCACCTCGCCATGAATCTCCCGGAGGGGTGGGATGACAATTATATCGCGGACGAGGTGGACAGTATCCGCGATCGCGAAATTCCTGAATCAGAAGAGCTTGTGGAGGTTCATTAGCCGTCGCTACTTGAAACCTGTCTTATATCCAGAAAACTGCTCTGGGCTCGGCGGACCTGCACCTTGATGCATGCTGGGCACCTATCTTCGAGCGCATAAGAACGACTTAACAAATAGCCCAAAATTGAACGTCATATCAGAAATTTCAACTCGAGACACAGAACCTAGAACAAATCGAAAGCGAAAAGTGGCAACAGCAAGTTCAGAGCAAACATTCTGTGAGTTCAAGTCCATCCTCAGTACGTCGTGGGTTGGACGAAAAAAAACCGGCGCACCTATACTTCCATCGATTTGTACCTGATCTGGTGTTTCCCGTAGGTGCAGTCGCATTCGTCTTCATCTGATTCATCCTCCATATCCTTCCAATACCTCTCCTCCTCTCGCATGTCGTGGCAGATCGGCAAGGCGGCCTCCACCTCGCCCCATAGCCTCCGCAGCACGTCAGTGACACTACCTTTGTACGCATGCTGATCCCGCCTGCAACTCGAAATCTCTGCCAAGATCGGGAATATGCCAGAGAGGAAGCGGGCGACGAGGAGGGGCGATTTGATGAGTGAATCCGCGACGTCCCAATCGCGGAGGTTGTATTGGCGCACACGTTTAGTGCGGCGAAAGTTTATATTCGGGACGATTTTCGCGTTGACTCCCATCTCGAGGTGTTCAAGCTGGGGACAATTTTCGGCAAGATGAACGAGACTGTGAAGCGTTGCACGGAGGGGATGTGCCTTCGCGCGGGCAGAGAGGGAGAGTCGCTCGAGATGCGGGAGGGCTCGCGCGAGCAATAGCACGGCGCTGTCGTCGACATCGATTCCGGTTGGAGGCCACAGTGCGAGAGACGTCATGTTATGGAAATGGAACAGGTAGCGAACTGTATCAATTGTAATCGCTGGTGGCTCGACTGGGAACGCTCGGGCGGATATGCGCGGGCTCGTTATCCGGAGACTCTGGAGCACGGGGCTGGGGAGATGCTTCTTGAGCGCAACGTAGATCTGCATCGTGGATGACGTGTCTGGCGGCGGGTCGATGTCCACAGTGAATGACTCGAGCGGAGCAGTAGAAAGCGCGCGGATGAATGTGAGAACGGACTGGGTAGGTGCTACGGTCAGGATGAGTTGGCGCAGCGCCGCGAATCGGGGTAAAATAAGAGTCCGGGGGAAGCCAAAGTCCATCTGGTTCATCTGGGGTGATCCCAGGGCTAGAATTTCGAGTCTAGGAAGATGGGCAAGATGCGGGAGAGCAGTGTGAGCGAGGTGGCGGAGGTTGAGTGACTGAATTGATTCGTTCAATCCCCCGACAAAAGAAGCTATTGCTTGACATTGATCTGTTTCCAGCATCTCTGCTTGGATTAGCTGCACACTGGCCAGCAGCGGACACTTTACTGTGAGGGCCGCAAGGACGTTAAGGTCCGAGATGGACTTGAAGGTTCCGAGAACGAGTGTTTTAATTCCGGGAGCAAGAAATAGAGAGACGAGGGGAAGGGATGAAGACATTGATAAGGTCCACCTCAGGCTCAGAAGATGAGGGAACACGTGGTTGGTGGGTAGAGAAAGACGGAGGGTCTCCAGGATAATGGGAAGATTGCGTGATGCCGGAAAAAGTCCGTCTGAATAGGAAAGGCATCTAACGCGCCGCATGTAGCAAAGAGGACGTTGCCAGTCGGATTGTAGGATAGGCCTACGCAGTGACTGCTCGAGCGATCCGCATGATTTGTATTAGTGCCATTCACCGAACGTATAAGACCAGCGAGCTCACCCCGTCTTTTCTCCAGATGCCGGAGGGCATACAGTCCAAGATATGCATTATAGTATCCTGAAAGGCCCACAGGGAATCGAGGGCGGGTTCGCTAAGTACCGTACACGTCCTTGCGAGCCGCGCAAGATCGCGCGACTCATCATCGCTAGGCTCTTCGTTTCGATGGGGGTATATGTGAGCGCAGATAGTTTTGAGAACTTCAGGTATCTTCAAAGCTCGGTGCATCCTAGTGTACCTGCGAAATCCAGGCCAGTAGACGGAAAACCGAAATTGGAGGATGATGGTCGGAGCGAAGGAAGAAGGTGTCAACATAGACCAACATCAGAGCACTGCATTTCAAGGTTGCCTTTCGCTTTCATCATCCTGGGCTCTGAAATTGTAATTTCTGGACCAAGGGACTCCCGGCATTCAAATGGAATCTTTTAAATCCTCAAACGTCAGGATGGATTTCCAGGCTCACTAATAACGCTGTAATGCCACTGCCTGGTGCCTATGATAAAAAGTGGAACCAGGCGTCGGGTCTCAAGATCTCAAGCGTGAACCGGGCTCTTCACAGTCGATAAACGCACTCCCGCATTCACTATAGTTCCGAATTTGCTTTCTCGGCGACATTTCGGCGGCATTATCAATATTGCTATGATTTCCTCGTAGGCGTGAAGGAAATGGCAGGGATTAATTTGCGAAAGACAGATCAACATACGACGCGAAACAAGGGTCTTCTCCCCGATGATCCCCTTCAACTTCTCCCACAATCCCACCCGGTTCTTCGTGTCCCGCGCCCAGTCTCCCAGCATGGACGTCCCGGGGTTGAGGTTTTGGTCGAAGTATTTGTCCGCCCCGAGTGTCCGCGGCGCATCCGGGGAGACGAGTATCTGTGAAAGAAAAGTCCAGCATGAATAGAAGTTCCACTGTAACCAGATTCTTTTGGGGGGGAGTCGAGTAAACTCACGTAAATCGGGACGTTGGCATATTCCTCAGGCTTGACGGCGAGGGTCTTGGAGCCGAGCCAGACGACGGCCTTGAGGTAGGTCGGGAACTCGCTCGTGCTGAAGTCGCCTTTGACGAGACCTGCAACAACAATCGATCAATGGCGTGCATTCTAATAGGAACGGATGGGAAACACAGACCTGGCCAAAGGGAGAAATAGCGATATTGCGGGAAGCGGAGGTTGAGTTCCTGCAGCCCCAAGTTGTATGATAAGCTCGCCTGGCGCTGAGCATAAGCATGGCACACGACGCGCACCTGGGTCACCGAATCCAACACCGTACAATCCCTCCTCGTCTGCGCCTTATGGAAGTTGGTCTTGCTCAGCGTCCCCACCCGGCGTTTCAGTGAGAGATCATCCACGCTCAGATCGTCGAGTGAGTGCCCCCAGTGGTAGTAAATGGACATCACAATTGCGTTCGGCGCGAGGGCGCCGCGGACGGTGAGTAGGTAGGCGAGGGCGAAGCGCGAGATGCATTGGATGGCAAAGGCGGTGTCGTGACTGCAAGAGCGAATTGCCATTGTAAGGATGATAGAGGGGAAAGCGTACATACCGGTCTGCATTTTCCTTGATGGATCCCGTCGGTGTGCCCATTTGAGACATAATCTGGGAAAGGATGAATTGAATGGATTGTCACGAACACTTTGAGTACGCACAAGAAAATCGATTCCAGCGTCACCAGCTGTCTCCTGAAGGGCCGCCGCCGCGGCTCGCATGCCCTTGACATCCCTGGCCTGAGAATGAGCTGATAAAATAGCAGGAAAATGATACCACATACGACAAATCTCCCAGTACGAACTGAACCACGATCTCGCTACCGTTGGGCGCGAGTTTCTTTAATTCCTCCACAACCTCATTTCCGCGTGCCTCATCATGAGCGCAAATGATGACTCGACGGCAGCCCAGTTGGACGAGGCGTCGCGCAATGCCTCCACCGTTTCCGGTTGTACCCCCGACCACGACCGCAGTCTTATTTTGTTCGACCAGAGTGAGATTCTTGAGTTCTGTGGCAGCGTTCGGGGACATGGCAAAGATGTGAAATCACACAGGGATTCAATGTTACTTTACAGCTGTTTCCGAAAACCTTGGCACTACGCGATTTTTTTTCGCACTTTCCAACTTTTGATGAAGGGCTAAGGATTACTGCTTTTGGCTCGGATCAGTGCTTTTGCCGTGATCGCCTCGGACAACCTCAGAACCAGACACATACCGGACTGGCATTTTCAATATTCCAGGTCCATTCCATCTGTATGTCACCCACACCACAACAAGAACAGTCCTGAACGGAACGAACACGAATAATTGGCCCCAAACCAACCTTCAGGCGCCGCGGCTTGGCGCTGCTCGGCTAGTCTCGGCTAGCCCAAACTGGTAATCCTTAGCCCTCCATCAAAAGTCGAACAGCGGCAAAAAAAATCACGCAGTGTCAAGGTTTTCGGAAACAGCTGTAAACCACGGGCGAGGGACTTGAAGGAGAGGAGGTGCGGAACACGATCATCGCCAAACATCGTTGATATTTCGGGAGACCGCGCCTCATTTCAGTGGAAGATGTTTGGTTTGCTGCGGATGGCGTCCGTGCATGCAATAAGCCGACAGGAATGGCAGAGCGGGAAGGCGGAAAAGCGCAACAACAATCGAACCGGACGGGATACGATCATTGCTTGTAAGCGCCGTTGATCGTATTCCGAACGAAGACGCATTCCAAAGTCTATCCGAGGCTTGCTGTATCGCGGGAGACCGCCTTTTGCAGCATTTTGACATTTGAAGGGAGACGCGCGAAGCGACGACCGCTTGGAGCAGGTTTGAAGCTGCTTGACGTACGCCAGTTCGCATGTCCCCATCGGAAAATTGTAGATGACATGGAAGGGTAGGATTAGCCAAGTAGTATTCGGGTTGAGACCAGATGGAAGGAGAGGAGACGAGGCGCTTGGTGGCAGCATCGGGAGATTCCGGAACAGATACTTCAGCCGTCAATCCGATCACTGATCCTCTTGTTCCAATCTTGTTCTCTCTCAACTCTCTCTCATCCCTCCTCGACATTTCTGCTCGGCGCTCCGATGCTTCAATGACATACCCTGTGCAATCTTCGCTCCATGCCTGCGCAATACCACCGCAGTGCCGCTGCAGGGTTCCGGCATCGTCCAGCAGACCAAGAAGAGCAGACAGCGAGACTTGGGAGATTTCTGATTTACTCTCAAGAGTCAACACGTCTAGTACATTCTGATCCACCGGGTGACGCTCAATACCTTCTCACTCCGACTCTGTCGTGCCTGGCAGTGCACCGCGGCATCTCCCCGGACGAAGAAGGCTTCTGGAGGCGATTCGTTCCCCTCCTCTCGTCATCCGTCGGTACTTATTTGCGCCCCCACTGTCGACGCCTTCTGCGCCCGGCCCAGACTCGCCAGTGTTCTCTACAGCTAAGTACCCAGCCAGCGTCGATGCCCAGTACGAAGCTCCTTTTTTTGACCTTTGTACATGTTAGATGTACTTGACTTGCCAACACACACCTTTGGGCCCAGTGATGTAAGTTAGTATTTCCGCTTCTAACGCATCTGAATCTAACAAGCTCACAAGTTCGCCGCCATGGCGTATTCTAGGCGGTCGCAATTACGCTTGGAATGACGCTAAAATCAAAACCACGCCATCGAAGTCCCTTTTCGAACTCTTTAAACGAACTCAAGGACGTGTAACGATGTCATCCTACCGTCCGGTGGCTATAAAAGCTGGACTCCGCTGTCGTCTCAAGCGTGAACGAGGCTTTTCCCTACGCTCCTTCCCCAGCCAAAATGTTCTCCAAAATCCTTATCCTGGGTCTCTCTGCCCTATCGCTTATCAGTGCGGTCCCCACGCAGTTGGTGAGCTCACCTCCAAATCTCAGGGGTGAGGGTTCTGATGCTATCCAGGCGAGCAACAACGGACCGCTGAAGACGCCGGGGCTGTACCAAATTCGCCAGCCTGCCCCTGGAGGCCCGTATAATTTCAAGTATGTCTCTTCCACCGGGGAGGACGAGCAGCCGCTCCAGGTGTTGGCGCCAAGCGGTCACGAGCAATATCTCCCCATGGTTTGCGTACTCCTTGCTCCGCCTCGCTCAGACGCTCATCTCACCTCCACGGTAACAGTGGTGGCTCCGCACTCTGGGGGCGGACGCCTTCTACTTGGAACCATATGGATACCCCGGCGTCCGCGCCTCGGCTTCCATTCACTCCAAAGACTGTGATGATTTTGTCCTCGGGTCTGAGAATCGGACTCTGGACTATACCTGGGCCGTCGAGAGCGCGGGCGAGAATCTGTGGATTGTGAGTGCTCTTATGGGTGGAAGCTTCTACGTGGCTGATACATAGTGAGCGAAGATTAAGTTTACCAATGCGGACTTGGTGTGGAAAGCCACGCAGAATTCGACGGTGAGTGAACGTCCTTGAGTCATGTTTGAGTAATGGCTGACGTTTTTGAGAACTTAGATCAAAGTCGCACCCGCTGACGGAGCGGAGAACGAACGCTGGGAGTTGAATTATTATGGTGGACCCTGAGGTGGGCTACTTACATGGGACCGGCGGGTGAAGAACGACTCAAAAGCGGAAGTTGAATAGAGTGTAACAGTATCAATTCTCCCGCGTGTGTATGGTCCGTTCCACGTGAATCAATGGGGTACTTTTGATTTGGAAGCTCACTCAACGGAGCTGAACATAGCGCCCAAAATACACCTTGAGTCTAGCCGGATAATGCGAAGTCGAATCAAGCACTGATGTGAAATCCTAGTCTCCCTAAGTCAGACCAATTATAATAATAATAATTATTTTTTCTTTTTTAGATTTTGGAGGGTGAAAAAAAAAACTCATATATGGTGAAATCCGCACAATTGTACGTGTCGTGCCCGTTGACCTCCTTGCTGGATTTGAAACGGACAAAGACTATTCGGCGTAGAATTTCCTTCCGTGGTGATTCACAGGCCCAACTTGGGGTCAACCGTCAAGTTGGGGCCAACCGCCAAGGTTGGTCAATGAACTTTGACGGAGTTTGTGTCTTGTTTGTGTCACTACGGCGCGGCCTACAAGAAATATTTTCCGCGAGAAAGAAACCTCATCGTACAGGCCCGTTATATTTCCTGTTCGAATGGACGCACGTCGATTCGCAACCATCGTACTCACGACAGGGTTCATTGCACGGCGATCAATGATGGCGGGTACTCGGGCCGCGGATGTTACCGGTTATTTGGCATAAACATATGCACGTGATGTTGCCTCTTCTCTCGTCTCGCCTTCATTCTCCCAACCGTGGTACACCGTCCAGCCACAGAAACATCAACCTACTCACCCCATCCGCAACATGTCCGCATCCGGTGATCCTGCGCCCGACCACGGACACGCAGAGTTCGCAAAGGGCAAGTAATCGGCGGGGGACGACTTATCCTCAAAACTCACATCTTGTCAGCGCTCTCACAGTCTGTGTCATTGTCGTTCGATATGGGGGATGAAGATGAACTTTCTGACCTCTCGGAGTCTGAATCGGAGCCTGTTCGGGAGCCTACGACCCGGGGGCAACGGAAATCTAAATCTTTGCCTCGGGCGACCGCCACCGCCACTACGCGCAAGTCTCGTTCTATGGCGGTCCCGATACAGGTTGCAGAGGAAGAAGAAGAACTGTCAGAATTATCTGAGCTGGAACCAGACACTGGTGGGTACCCTATTTGACAGGTGAGTTAAAAAGAAGTTTATTGATTTTTGCAGCTGCAATCGCTGCGCCTCCGAGTCGTAAACGCCGCAAAACGAATTCTGAAAACTCTCGGCCCTCTACCCGCGCACAAGGTACAGTATCTCCACCTTTTATCTCTACCACGCCTGTTTAAATTGTGCCAAGTCGCCGCCGCAGCGCAGGTTCCGAAACAGCGGGCGAAGCCGTCCCGAGAAAAGCCCTGCGCGCTCCTCACGGCCGCCCGCCACGCAGCCCTGCGCATCGGCGGGCGCCCGAATCCCCGCGCTGGCATAACCGCGTTCGGCGAAAAGCTCCCGGCGGTGCTGCAGGACGACGATGCGTACGAGTTTGAGCTGCCCGTGTTCGTAACTTCGATGGGCGATCCGACCGGGGAGCTGTCGCAGGACGAGGAGATGGATGTGGAGGAGGAGGAGGAGGCTGAGTAAAACTCAGTGCAGCTTGACGCTGTGGAGTGGGCTCGGGGTGTTGTAATATCGGTACGCGTGGAGTCCGATTGCTATTCGGTCACTGACATTCAAAAAGGAACGGTTCGGCTCTGTACGGAACAATCGGAACTTTGGTTCTTCTTGTCTATATGCTCTGTATCTCCGCATAGTCTGTGCGAGCTCGCCTCATTTGTCGCTGTTGCTGCCAGCCAGTCGACTCGCAGCAACGATTCAACGTTATCGAGCTGCTTCCCGCTATATGCCAGGTATAAGCCTGAAATCTGAGGCCGAGTACAGCATATACAATGTCCATTGACGCTCCGTCGTCCACTAGCTGACATTCAGCAGAGTCGCCTCTGTGACCACCTCCCGGCGTCCGCCGTGCTGATGCCCGTCCTCATGCAATGCACCCACTCAATACGCATTACGGCGACAAGCGTCGCTGTTACTGGCACCCCGCCCTGCAGCGCGCTCATCGCATGTGTCGCGGCGAGCGCACCGGTCCGATTGCTTGCATCCGCAGGCGTAGCAGTCACGTAAGTATGTGGCCTTCACCAATTTTTGGCTCGCGTAGTGGTTTGATTATCTCGCGGTAGCCTGCGCGGGAAGTCACTGTGCCGGTCGCGACATTACTTCGATCATGCAGAGAAGTCAGCCGTGGGGAACCGATATGTGCTGAGTTGCGCACGTTTCTTGGACGTGAGGAGACATAAACCTCTCCAAGGCTGCCTCCGCCACGGCGTCGTCCGTGGCGATAGCCAAGTCCAAGAAAGCTTCGTGGATGAAGCCTGAGAGGGGTGAAAGAGTTGGGTGCGTGGGCAGAGTCATAGTTGTGGAACGACTGCCTTGTGAGTACCGCGTCTGTTCAGTTAAATATTTTCGGCCAGCCCACCAGCCCACAGCCCTGAGGGGACGGAAGCGGAGACAATGATCGCCGCTGTGCAGCTTCAACGGAAGAATGCAGACGAACCAGTTCTCGAAACGACATACAAATGTCGGACATGAAAGCTCCGAAACGCCAGCAATCCGGAAATTACAGGCGGGGTATGGAGGGGAATCGATCCGTTGGGTTCGAAGAGCCGTTGCACATACTGCCCCACCGCCAAGGTGAATTTGAATTGTAGAATGGACGACGCCGAAGGCGGAGACGGAGCGGAACTAGTCTGTGTCAAGTGTCGGGGTCGAACCCGTAGCTCTTAAGCGAGAGCACGTGTGATCACGTGTGAGTTTCCCACACACAGCCACATTCGTATGCCGTCGGGAGTTCCGCACCACTACAGACACTAAGAGGGTTAGAACGATCTCAAAATTGCCTAGAATATCCCTCTGACTGCCTAGGACTATTTCCATTCACAATTTCGTGGAATGACACCTAAATTTCCAGAGTGAAGCAAGATTTTTCCACATTTGTGGCCATAAGGATCCTATTCAGTCTCAGATGCCCCACATATTGTCCCAGGAGCTGTATAATCCTAATCCTCTACTGCTCCAATTTTTCCAAGCATGCAGTGTGGTCACTAGCGTGAACTGAAAGACGAGTTCAACTATGTGGCTGTGTGTGGGAACTGTCCACGTGGTCTCGCTTAAGAGCTACGGTTCGACCCCCGACACTTGAATCAGACTCTATAATAAAACTAAAAAATTTCGACTGTCTTAATTTTAGTTTTATTTGAGTCTGACATTGGGAGACTAGAGCGGAACCGGGCTCACGTCTGATGTCTTCTTGTCCGCTTCAATGCCGCCGTTGGCTCGAGAAGGCCTGGATCCGGTTACACCTGAGGCTCACCAGGAAAGTTTGTAATCTCACGCGCTATGATCGATACCTCGAGCTCACGGCGTCGACTCTGAGTCTACTGAGAATCAACAGTGTTCACCAGTGAGGGCCAACTTGAACCAGACTGAGTCGTGTTTGCCGTCGGCCTGTACTGAAGGCGGCGCGGACTTCGAACAGAAAGTAGCGCTAAATACAGGACGATGACTCAGAATAATGCCGCGCCCGACATGGTTCAGATTCCGGTCAGAGGCGATCATTTATAATTCAATAGCAACGGAACTTTCCACCCATCTCTTCCTCCGTCATTATTTATCCTCTCATTATAATCTGGCAGTAGCTGTCACAGCGGTGCAATACACCGTGAGCTAAGTGTATTTAAGCACCTAGTACATTGTGTTAAGCATTAACCATTCCAGTTTCCCGCTTTCAACCTATCGCATACCTAGCCATGCCCAAGCAACTCTCCACCCTTTCCCACTTTATCAGTGAAGTCTTCAAGGAAGTCACCCTCTCCAAATCCGATGCCGAGGCCAAGGCAGCCATAGACAAATTCTGGGCGCCTCAGGTCGAGGAGAAGTAAGGAACTTGTCATTTGGTCAAAAACACAGTTAGCTGATTCCTTCGCTAGCGACGTTCCTACCAGCATCCAGCGCACCCGCGCAGAGTACGAGAAGGTCGTGAAGACGCTACGCGACGAGTTGCCCGACCGCAAACTGGTCAGCGAGACGACCATTATCGCCACGCCGGCGGATCCAAGCCATAAGACGGGAGCCGTCGCTACGACGCATGTGATGACCGCGGTTCAGAACGGAAAACCTGTCATCGTCACCTGTGTCGCGGCCATGCGCATCCAGTGGGTCGCCGAGGAGGGCCATGAGGAAGGAGGACACAGAGAGATTATTTCGGACGCCAGTCTGTTGAGCATTAGCTCGTAGGCAGAATACGGGGCGATTGTTGTCCAATGTCTCTGAGATGAGCTCTTCGCTTGTAGCTTCTTGCCAGTAATCATTTGTGTATTGCCTCGACTCTCTCTAGTTGAGCACGCAAGTAAAATTCAACCGAATGTGTACCGATGCTCGGAATCTAGGCGCGCATTTTCAAGTGACAGACCGGGAGTCTGGAGTACTCGGTGACGGAGAATGGTCCCACAAATCACGGAGTGCAGCCGCAACGGGAGTGGTATCGCGATCGACGTTGCATCTCCAGGGCTCAGGAGGCCCATTGTGATGACTGATAGTGAAGAGTTGGCCCTCTTCGGGCCTCAATATCCGGCCGCGATGTCCCTTGATTGTGCATGAAACAGGCATGAGGAGCTTCACAATGCGTAGGTGGAGCACACGACCGCCATCACGCCCAGGGAGCGTCGAGGGTTCAAATCGGACGATTGCCGAGCCTGGACAAGACGATGAGGGAGGCAATGAGATACAGCTGGCCGAACGTACCAGTCCATGGGTATATCTTTCTTCCGTCGACTTGGGCTTGAAAAAAGGGGAAACGTAATCTGTGCAGCTTCTCGCCAGCAACGGTGAGTGTTGGCCGATAGGAGAATCCAAGCAGGAATTCCTGGTCAAGGCGAACCAAGGTCCTATGAGCGGGGGCCTGCGTGCAGCCACCAAACACACGACTGCACTGCGAGAGCTGTTCAGGCGTCACCAGAGTTTCGCGTAAAAGTTGATCGCGTATGTCAGTTAGATCACTGTTGACGGCGATCTGAGGCAAGATTGTTTGCCAGGAAAATCCGGATGGTAAGCACAGGTCTTGGCCGCGAGAAAAGGATGATGGCGAATTATTCCGGGTAACGCGCAGACGGATGCTACCCTCCATCGGCGCTGCGCGGGGGTGCCTATGGTAGTAGAGGAAGCCGGCAGTGTTCTCAGGGAACGGTTGTGGGGTAGTACCGATGTGGTAGAAGCGGAGCCCCGTTCCTCTGCCGGATGACCCAGGAAGGTGTATGGTAAGCCAACACCGACTCGATACATCGAGGTAGTCGCCTGGGGTGATGTGATCCGGGTTCAACGTGGAGATTGCATGAGAAAGCCGAACACCCTTTTTACCATGTGCCAGTGGCTGGACCAGCAAGTCTCTACAACCCCTCAGCAGGGACCACAACTGTCAATTGTCAGTGCAAGACGCACAATTGGTCCTTATTCGCCCCATCCGTGTAGAGACGATTTGAAGGCTCTAGGGGGGTCATCAGTCCCAGCCATCGACTGGATCGCCTCAGTCGCGCCAGAGTTATCATCTATGCAGAGATGGTGGGAAGATGAGAGACACTGATCGGCTAAAGCCAGCCAAATGATGTGGCACTGCCTCCCACTGACCCACATCTTTCTCCGGCACCTTGCCACCACCACCACCACCTTTCGAGTTTCCAACGCATTTATCATGGTTCTAAAACTCTACGGCGCCCCCCGTGCCGTGGGCAGCACCCTTGGCGTTGCCGTGGCTCTGGTAGAAAAGAAAATCCCATTCGAGTTCGTCGCTGTCGACGTTGTTAACGGCGCACATAAATTGCCCGAGTACCTGGCACTCCATCCGTTCGGTCAAGTCCCTGTCATTGTGAGTTCCAGAGCTTTCTATTACACACCAAACTCAACGTGTCAGGACGACGACGGATTCATTCTATACGAAAGTCGCGCGATATGCAGATACTTGGCCGAGAAGTATCCCGAGCAAGGAACACCCTTGATCCCGACGGAGGCCAAGGCCAAGGCGCTGTTTGAGCAGGCTGCCTCCATTGAATTCGCCAACTTTCACCCGTACGCGTCCGTCATCTACATGGAGGGTTTGTCGAAGCCGTGCGTGCAATCCACGCAATATGAACCGCATTTCATAATCCACGATGTAGCCGGAGAGGCATCGCAAAGAACGAGGCCGCATACGATGCCGCCGTAGCCCAACTATCCGCCAAACTCGATGTCTATGAGGTTATTCTGGGGAAACAGAAGTTCCTTGGCGGCGACGTAAGCACAGTTAGAATTCTATCTGCACCGCTGACAGTACCTCGGTTTCATTCATGCAGGGGTTCACGCTTGCAGATTTATTCCATGTTTCTTTTGGGTCCTTGCTCGGAGCTGCAGGCTGCGATCTGATGACAACTAAGGGTCCCAATGTTGCTCGGTCAGTGTTTTATTCGCGCTCATTATCTGTTGATAAGTTTACGACTTGTCGTTGCAGCTGGTGGGCTGCAGTTAGCTCACGCCCGTCACTGACGCGGTTCGCGGGTGGTGTCCCAGTAACAAGCACCACCTCGTACTGAGCTTACCCCCGAAACGCCGCCAGGGACTTATCGTCGTGATTCTGGGAAGAAGATCCATACTCCCGTGCTTATCAGCCACGTAAAAGAAAAATACTTGACTTCTCGAAGAGCACTTCAATGTAAGCGGGATGTGGTGGTTCGAATGGTACGTTCACTGTCTTCGCCTTTTTTACCTCTTCGCAGCATTATGCTAAGTCCCGACGCTGTATGTCTCAGCCTTCTCCGCGCTCTCTGCCAGTGCCAGTTATTACACGCACACGCTAATCACACCTAGCAGCTGACGCCTAAGGCTTTCACATCACCGCTCGTTGACCATTCATCTGCTGCTGGATCAACGAGTCGCCTTTCAAAATTCCTGTCCCTGACCAGAGGAGCCGATCACGGGACTCCTAATCTACCTGAAGTGGTTGGCTCCGCCTGCGCAAGGGAATTTTGTACAGAGTCAGTATAGCACTTTGATTTAATGTGCGCTCCGTTGTGGTCAGGGCCTTTCAACGGGTAAAGACATGAACTCGGTTGTCTTTGGGTGCCCGGTCATTCTGGCAGGGTCGAAGGACCGGACAGTGTGAACTTATCTTGTCCGGGTGTCCGCAATGATTGATTACCGGCGCTGTTTGGCATGTAAACATGCGCCCACCAACGCCCACGAACCTTTCCTGCGTCCCACTCTCATCTTCTGCGCTCTGAAACCCGACTGTCTACGGCTTCTACTTCAACTCAGGCCGTTAGTGCACTCATACCCCCGTTTGACAAGCCGATAAACCGATTTGCTGGAGCTGCCGACTCATGTCCACGTTACTCAGTGCGTATGGATACCCTCGATGTAATCTAATCACTCACATTCAGCTACTCCAGTCCACTCTTGTGAAGGCGTCGTGTGGTCCCGCCGCAAGGCACCAAATCTCTACGTCGTCTGTCAGCAAGAAGGCGAAGCTGTGCAGCGGACCGTGGTAATCAAGCGTGAGACCAAACCGAAATGGGACCATATCTGCAACCTGTGAGTTTGTCCGCAATGCCTTCGATGCTTCCTTGAACATTCCCGTGCAGAATACCAGATTCTGCTATTACTCTTCGACTTTGGCACGATTCTTTGCTTCGGTGCAGAGATGTCTGTCTCGGGACTGTTCGGACTGAACTCGCGACATTGCGGGATGCAGCAAATTCCGAGGCCGAGTGTATGTCCCCTGTCTCTTAGTTTCTTTTTCCACACTAATTCCCATGGAAAGTCATCAAACTTCGATTGACTGGAGCTGGGCAACAATCTAATGGGAATTCCGCTGGTACACTGCTTGTGCGCCTCGTGTCCAGTAATGAGGGGGCCACAATGGTGCTTGAGCAGGCCCGGGAAAATATACAACAGCTCACACTTGGCTCAAGTCCTTCTGCACTCTTGGCCACTGCCAGAAAGGGAGAACATTCTCAGCCCATGACACAGACACTTGAGGCAGGCTTAAATATACTTGTTACAAAGCTGCACCTTCTTGTCCGCATCGGCACTGAGGTAGCTAAGGTGAGGAGTTCTTTGTCTGCCAGCATAGCTGCTCATATTCGTCCAAGATTCACCCCTACACCAATATTGCGTGGACAGTTTTGATCTCGGTGTATCAGGTCAGAGCTATAATTTCGGTTTATCAGACACTGAGTGGGCTATCAGGTGGTCAAAAAACAGCAGGACACAGATGAACAGCTCCGTCAACTTGTCAATACCATGGTCTCTGTTTATTCCTTTGTTGAAGAAACCAATTCTCTGGTGGAGAAGATAAAGAGCCTGGAAGACAAAGTCCTTGCTATAGTCAGGCAGACAGTGGAATGTGTACTGTTCATTCGAGAATATATGGGCAATGGCTTCACCAGTGAGTGTGTTTGGCATACAAGTTTTCATAATATGTATGATCCTTTGTTCAGCTCGTGCAATACGCAGCCTCTGGGATAACACACAGGAGACAATAAATGATCTCTCAGACAGCTTGATGAAGCTAAAGGGTGCTCTAGAAACTGGGTTGACTGTCCAAGGGCTATCTTTAGCTCTTCAAAAACTTGATGTTCTGGGTGAGCAATTGATGTTCTTTTCATTTTTCAAGCTGGTATTGAGTAAGGTGCCCAGTACAATCAGACACCCTCAAAACACTAGATCCGATGAAAATGAATGCTACATTGCGCCCGACATGTTTGGCAGGGACATGTGTCCAGCTGCTGAACGAAATCACAGAATGGCTCACGGAACCAGGCGGAGTTGGTAGCTTCTTTTGGCTAACTGGTGTTGCAGGCTGTGGCAAAAGTACAATATCCACAACAATTGCAGACACCTTTCGTGGATTACACCGGCTGGGTGCCTTCCTTTTCTTTGACCGGAACAACCCTTCGGAAAGCCATCCTGGCCGTGTTATCCATACCTTGGCTCATTCATTGGCACTTTTCAACCCACACATTGGAAATGCTATCTCTGCTGCCATTCAGCAGAACCTGGACATTATAAATGCACCACTTGGGACGCAGTTCAAGATCTTATTACTGGAACCACTGCTCTCTGCACAACAACATATTCATGGACCAATCCTCATTGTGCTTGATGCTCTCGATGAATGTGGGGAGCCAGACACACGAAAAAGTCTTCTGTCACTGATAAGAACTGAGTTTATAAAACTCCCTCATGTCCTTCGGTTTCTCATCACCAGTCGGCGTGAAGCTGATCTGGCCAATGCATTCAGCAATCATTTTGTAGAAAGGTCTATAGCGCCCTCTGCTAGTGCCAAAGATGTGCACTTGTTCATCAGGAATGAACTAAGGGAAATTGGGAAAACAGGCCAGCTGAGCCTAGTGGCATGGCCAACACCAACCCAGATACAGACCCTGACTGAGCTTGCTGGAGGGCTTTTCATCTGGGCAGCGACAGCTGTCAAATTTATAAATGGATACAGGCCAAAGGATAGAATGGAAACTGTGCTCAGTGGTAATTCAAAGACTCTGGATGATCTGTATACAACAACACTCAAGCATTCAGCTTCCTGGGATGATCCCAAATTTGCCAGAGACGCTCGGGCTGTTATGGCATGCATTGTATTTGGCCAGGTACCGATGACCAACACAACAATTGACGCTCTCCTAGGTCCTGATTATGAGAGCTCTGAGGTGCTAAAATGTCTAGGTTGTGTTGTGCACTGGCGGCCTGGCTGTGTTTGCCGAATACTCCATGCCTCTTTTGCAGACTATCTTACGGATAATGCACGCTCCAGGGGGCAGCCCTGGGCAATCACACCAGAGCTTGGGCATTATTCCTTAGCGTCTGGGTGCCTAAAAATTCTAAACAGTGATCTCCGCTTCAACATCTGTGATTTGATGGACTCGCATCTCCTAAATGTGGATGTACCAGACATATCAAATCGAGTGGCCACCAATATTTCTCCACAGCTATCATATGCTAGTTGCTTCTGGGGTGTTCACTTGGCCAACTCACCCTTTGACCACATGATGCTCAAATTCATCCATAGTTTCTTTCAGCTCCACTTCCTGTTTTGGCTGGAGGTTCTCAGTCTTCTCACAAAAG
The DNA here is from genome assembly GCA_029449255.1 of Mycena polygramma. NCBI lineage: Eukaryota > Fungi > Basidiomycota > Agaricomycetes > Agaricales > Mycenaceae > Mycena > Mycena polygramma. The sequence continues at coordinate 322,521 of JARKID010000112.1, forward strand.
TCCCAATTGCGTCAACAGCATTGCTCATTGCCACAAATTATGTTAAGGTTAATTGAATTTTTGTTCTCCTTGGAATAGTTTAGCTCAATGTAAATGCAGGATCACAATAATGACCTCGAAGATCTCATTATTGATATAACCAAGTTTATCTCAGCTTTCTCACCAGTCATATCTCAAAGTGCACCCCACATCTATATATCAGCTGTCTCGTTTGTGCCCAATGGCTCAAGGACAGCAAAACAGATTACTAGATGGTTCCCAAACACAGTACACCCTGATGGGCCTTTAAGCATCGAATGGCCTGCAATACAGAAGACTTATCGAGGCCATACTGGTTGGGTCTGGGGAGTAGCTGTTTCTCCAGATGGCACACGGGTAGCTTCCGGGTCTTGGGACAAAACAGTTCAGATCTGGGACATCCACACTGGGCAACTTATTTGTGTAGCCTTACAGCATACAGATCCTGTCCTGTGTGTAAACTTTTCCCCTGATGGCACAAAAATTGTTTCTGCCTCTAGATACACAGTCTATGTTTGGGATACTCAAACAGCCACCCTCGTCACAGGACCACTCACAGGCCACACTGATAATGTTCGCAGTGTTCATTTTTCACCAGATGGCAGAAAAATAGTGTCTGGGTCCTCGGATAGGACAATCTGTGTCTGGGATGCTCAGACGGGTGCAATGCTTGGCCATCCCTTTACCGGGCATACTGGTAAAGTTTGTGCTGTTAATTTCTCCCCAGATGGTACAAGAATTGCATCTGGATCTGAGGACGGGACAGTGTGTGTCTGGGATGCTGTAACCTCTGACCTTGTTGCTGGACCATTCACAGGGCACACTGGCTGGGTCTGGTCTGTTCATTTCTCGCCGAATGGCAGACAAATTGCATCTGGAGCAGATGATAGGACAGTCTGTATCTGGGATGCTCTCACTGGCACATTGGCTTCAGGCCCATTCATAGGGAACACTGGTAGTGTGTGGTCTGTCCATTTCTCCCCGGATGGCAAACAAATTGCTTCTGGATCTGAAGACTGTACAGTCCGTGTCTGGGATGCCCAAACAGGTGCCCTTGTTGCCGGCCCATACATAGGGCACACATCCTCCATCCATTGCATTGCTTTCTCACCAGATGGTAGGCAAATTGTGTCGGGATCTTTTGACAGCACAGTCAATATCTGGGATGCACATGGGGGCACAACCATTGATGCAACAGTGCCTGGGTATCTTGTTCCATATTCATGTGTCCGATTCTCTCCCGATGGCACAAGAATTGCAGCTTGTCATAATAATGCTGTTTATATCTGGGACTCTCAAAATGGTGACCTTGTCTCTGGGCCCTTTGCACCACGTGCAAGCACAATTGATTTCTCACCCGATGGCATGCGGATCTTGTCCGGATCCTACAGCAAAATGGTGCATGTCTGGGATGCACATACTGGCACATTGGTTGCTGGCCCATTCACACACCCAGATTCAATTTGGTGTGTCCAGTTCTCTCCAGATGGCCACCGGTTTGCATGTGGAGGTTCGGAAAAAATCATATACATTCAAGATGCTGAGAGCGGTGACATTGCTGCTGGCCCGTTCATGGGGCATACCCGCGGGGTTGTGTCTGTCAATTTCTCATCGGACGGCACAAAGATTGCATCTGGATCCCATGACAATACAATACACATCCGGGATGCTCAAACAGGTACCCTTCTTGCTGGCCCATTCCGAGGGCACACCCACCCTGTCGTATCCGTCCATTTTTCACCGGACAGTACAAGAATCGCATCTGGATCTGTAGACCACACAGTTTGTGTTTGGGATGCTCAAAGTGGTGCACTCATTGCTGGGCCATGCACGGGCCATACTAGCCGTGTCAATTCTGTGTGTTTCTCGCCAGATGGACGACAGATTGTATCTGGGTCAAGTGACGAAATGGTATTGCTTTGGGATGCAGAAACAGGTGCACGTATTGGCTCCTTCACAGGCCACACTGCCGAGATTAACTCTGTGCACTTCTCACCGGACGGCACGCAAATTGTATCCGGATCCACTGAAATTCGTGTATGGAAGGTGGGACAGATGAACCCGATTAATCCAGATGCACCGATGGATGTCCCATCAGCCGAGGAATCCTTCATATTTGACTTCATATCTGGTTGGATCAGAAGCACCACGGGTGCCCTGTTGCTTTGGGTCCCTCCCTGGCTATGGAAGGGCTTATATCTTCCCCATAATACATTGCTCATTTCTTCCAAAAGCACAACAAAAGTGGATTACAACTGCTTCGTCCATGGCACTGAATGGGTGGACTGCTTCGATCGCAAATTCACTGTTGATCAAAGTTGAGACAGGTGTGTTGAGTTGCCTTGTCTATGTTGATGTCTGTTCACTCTTATCATCCAGGGCTATCGCAAGATTACGGATCACGGGCTGGATCCCATAAACTTTACATACCACAGAATGCAGATGGTTGACCTGTGTTTAGGTATTCAAAAGTGTAGTATCTAGTCTTACTTACTTCTATGCAAGCTCAAATTTCGACCGTCTTCTAACTTTTGCATTACATGCGGAGTCTGACTACGGGAGACTCAACTCGGCCCTGGCTGAGAGTGAGTCCTACGGAATCCCTTGAATCACGTAGATAAAAATGATTATTGCCGTGGCCAGGGCCCGGTGGCAATACGGGGTCCCGGCTGTATCGCGCAAATTCCGGACACTCCGGCGGCGAGGCTGTGTTCATCGTGGCGCTGAATCGAGCCATATTGGAGCCAGACATCTTGCGTTGATCTTTAGAGTCTGGAATCTGGATATAGTATATTGCTTATGGTGATGCTATGCGTACCATAGACTCGTAACCAGTCTGCATTTTACGGCAAATCTTCAGTGCAAGCACTGTGCCGTAGGCAGACTGGTACAACTCGGGCTCAGCGAAAGGGCTGAGCCCGGAGTTTGAAAGTTTTTCTTCTTGGCTACGTTCAATCAATTTAAGTTAAATTCATAAGGTCCAAAGGCCAGATCTAATTCAATGACCCTAATCCTTTATTTTGCTGGTTCAGAATCTCACCGGAGGCCATGGATGTTGAGTACTGTTCACCCGTTTTACAAGGGAAATGATGGCTCTGCACAGCCACCGTTTGATGCCGCGGATCGGCACCGCTTAAAAATTCAAACTCCGGGCGCAGCCCTTTTGGGCGTCCCGAGTTGTACCAGTCTGCCTACGGCATAGTGCTTGCACTACAGATTTGCCGTGGCAGACTGGTCACGAGTCTATGTGTACCACACCATCGGCCCAAGTGGAGTGTGGTAGGGAAAGTCGGAGTAGAGGATGGAGAAGATTGTTAAAATGCTGTATGCAGCTGTATGGGCCATATAGTGTCCAATGAATGCACGCAGTTGAAATGACATCGGTTCAGACAAAAAAAGTTCAGATGGCACCCACTTCCAACAAAAAAAGTTGAAATGACACACATGTCCAACAGACAAGTTGAAATGACCAGATGTTCAAAAATAAAGACCAAGTGGCTCAGTCCAGCACGGGGGCACGTCGGCAGCGAGTCAGCGCAGCCACGGTGGCACGGTCTCTCATTGATACAAATGATTCCTGACGACTACTTACCTATACGCCATCGACCGCATTGAATGGTACAATGTGACGATGGATTGCGACAAGGGAGGAGGATAACAGAAGAATGTAGGTAAGAGGATCAAGACTGGGGGTAAAATAAGAGGAACATATTGCAAACGACTACCTACGTAGGTACCATCAGCTGACGGTGAATAAAAAAGTTCAAGCCCCAGCAGACATGACGGCAAGAGGGAGGAGAGATCACGCCATCAAAACTATGGCCGGCGGCATGTTGTGGATGGCACCCTTCTGTCATTGTCAGCGACCGACACTTTACAGTCTGCTGTTCGGGTTACATTTCAACTTTTTTCCCCACAGAAGTGTTGTCTCGATGGTTTTTATCTCCCAAAAGTCATCTCGAAGAGAATTCTCTCATCCGGTGTCATTTCAACTATTTTTCTATTTATTGGACAGTATATGTGCCATACAGCTGACATTACTGCGAAAATAGAAGCCGCCAGCGCAGTGACAAGGATTTTGATGGGATACAAGAACACAACCAGCCCTGCGAAGAGCAAGAAAAGTGATAGATGCAGCAGCGGAATTAGCACCCCGCCCTGTGTGCATCGGAGGCCACAGTACAGGTAAGAGAAAATACGCGTGCGAACTATCGGGGACAGTCGCATATTCACTTGTTGCGAAAAGTTCATGGGCTACTTAGGCTATTGGTCGACCAACGTCGCAAAGAGGACACAAGCCAAGCTGAAGACAAGACCGAGAAACCACAATGTATTGCAGACAAGTGAATCGGTTGGCTGGGTAAATGTAGGGGAACCGCCTAGTTGACCCCCCCCCCCCCCCCCCCCCCCCCCCCCGACTAATGCAACAGTTTACGCCACTTTGGGTTTACTGCCGCGGACATGGCACCAACAAAAATTGACTGAAAGAATGAGATGTCGTGTCTTTCCTTCTCCCATCACCTCCTCCTCATTCACTGTGGGCAAAGTTGGACGTATCCAAATTCGGATGCGGTCGGGGTACCCAACAGCTCATGCACGCAGCAGTTTACGTGACACCTCACAATGCTAGGTAAAGAACCTTTGCGCGGACAAACAGACAAAGGACGGACAAAGTAAAGACAAAGGGAACCCACCCAGCATCCCCGAAATCCCACGGCCCAGGAATTCGGGGATGCTAGGCGGGTGAGGACCGGTGATTATCACGATGGAGATCGGATCCCGGGTCCCGACAAAAATTTTGGATTTCAAATTTGCCTGCCAAGGTCCATGCCGAAGTCCCGACGAAAGCACCCGGTGGCCGGAGAATGTGTGAGTCAAAGTCCCGGCAATGTGGTTTCAGTCCCGACATTTGCCAGATCGGGTATGAGTGGGGCAGAGTGGCCTTGCCGACTTGCACTGGTGGCCCGAAAGGGGAATTTTTCAAGACAGTGTAAATAATGACTTCTGTACTGTACCCTACTGTACCCGCTGTGCCACCCATATTACCAGTTGTTTTCTTTCCCCCTGGAATCTCACCCTTCATAAACACGATATTACTACTCGACGACGAGGACGACAGAAAATTAGCTCTGAAATGGGAACCTGCCGAGTGGATTGGGAATGGAAAAATCTACCAGAACGTACCGTTGCAAGCCTGAATACGGTGCGAAGGAAAGGGAAGGGAAACATTCACATCCTGGAGCTCCGTGCGGACGACGGGGACGAGGATTGACACCAGTAGATATTTTCAGCAATTTTTTGACAATTTTAACGCTTTTTTGTGCAAATTTTGAGGTCTGTACCGAAGTCCCGACAAAACAAAAATTTGGCCGAGGTCAGCGCCAAAATCCCGACAAGATTTTGGCGAGTGCCACTGGTTGAACAATTCAAGTTTTTCAGTGAAGAAATTGGTGAAAAAAAGTTTGGATCTTACAGCACCTTTTTCACGGAAAATTTGAGTGAAAAATGTGAAACATCTTTGTGAATCTTCTGAACTTCAACAAGAATTCATCACTTTTTCACAAGAAATTTACAAGATTCAAAAAATTCACAAAGAGCTTTCAGATTTTTCACTTCAGTTTTGCTGAAAAAGTGGGTATAAAATCCAAACCATTTTTCATCAATTTTATCACTGAAAAACTTGAATTGTTCAACCAGTGTGCCCTGGCGAAAAGTCCCGACAAAATTTCTTGGAGGCCGAAATTTGGGATCCGACCTCCATCGGGATAATCACCAGTCCTGGCGGGTGCCCTTTGTCTGTTCTTTGTCTTTCCTTTGCCGGTCCTTTGAACTCTCTGCATCTTTGCAAAGTGTCTTCGCTTACCTTTGTAAAGTGTCACACAAGATGCTGCCTGCATGATCTTGCGGGTGCCCCGACCACATCCAACACGGATGTGTCAGATTCTTTGCCCCCGGGGGCTGGGTGAAAATGCCGCTACTGCCGCGCGACTGCCGCGCACTGACGCGGCATTGCCGCGCATTGACGCGCGTGGCTGTGTTTTGCCGCGGCAGTGCCGCGCGAGCCCTATAACTTTCGTTGAACGGCCCTGTGGACCCTGAGTAAGTGTTGTTAGCTTCGCCTAAGCCCAATTCAGGGTTCCAGCTCAAAAAAAACAATCCCATTTTTTGACACATGATACGCACGTTGACGGCCAAATAGTGAATTTCAGGGGAATCGTTGGGCCAATCCCCCGTATGCAAAGTGTGCCTCCACGAGATAGTAGGGCTTGACTAGGTGTGCTGCGTGGATTGGCTTGATCTGCTCTTGTAATGTTCACTCCGTCGGTTGAACCAAGGTTGAACCCAAGTTGAACCCAAGTTGAACCAACTGGATAGGAGAAGTCTTTTTAGTCGGGTGAGCCTGTAAATCTTGAGAAACAATGCTGAATTGGGTTCTGATAGAGCTTACCGTAGTGCTGCACGTGCAAATCGATACAGGAAAGTGTTACATGAGCGCCGCATTGACGAGGCGGTGGCTGTGTTTTGCCGCGGCAGCGCCGCGCGCACCGTATAACCTTCGAAGAATTGCTCTGGAAGCTTTGAGTGACTGTTGTTAGCTTTGCCTAAGCCCAATGCATGGTTTTTAGTAAAAAATACAAACCAAAATTTCTGTCCATCACCAACTTGGGTGTAGGGCCGTGGCTTTGCCCGGCAGGAACTCGTACTTATGTTTTTTTTTCATACCGAATATGGACGTAAAGGGTGGCTGTACAGCTCCGTATCACCGCAATCGGAGGCATGCCCATTGACTGAGACCACTAGTTCCACAATGTGCAGATCCGGTAGACTAATTGATATTTCTCAACTCCCAGCATCACAGAATATATGGTGGAGCTTCAATCTATATTACAATCAAGCACTTCCTGTCTCCGCAAGACAAGACCATTTGACAATGGGATAACCGGATTGGCTGGCTGGAGACGGCATGATGTCACTTGCTCCACGGTTCAACCCAAAAACGGCCGAGATGTTGGATTTTTTCACAGGCGCTCCACTTGCTCCCCAAAATGGCAAGCTGTAGAAATCTTACATCTTCTGTTCAACTGTTCCTCTCTCCTGGGAGGCCTCAAGTGCAATAGATTTCCAATCTGCAACAATTTGTTGCTTCTAATCCCCGAGATGCGACAGAAGTCAATAATGAGTTAAAAAGCCTTGACACCGAGTTTGAAGCCACATGAAGAGAAGAGATTCTTTGCAGCGAGCGGCGTCTTCAAGGAGGTATTGAGAATGGCACTCCGGCTTCTGTAGGCATCTCGGGATTACATTGAAGCCAGTCAGAGCGAGCCACCAGACCGAACAACATTTCAACTTGGCGGTTCACCCGATTGTTGACATCTTATGTATGAAAACAGTGGCATTCAAGTCCAGGGAATTTCGTTCTAGAGGACATGCAAAACTGGAAATTCATACATGATATCATAAGACAACCTGAATTTTTGGGGGAAATTGCAGCAGACCGTCAGATGACCGCGCTGTCAACGGAAAAATAAATTGGACGGAGTCGAAAGGTAAAACCACATACTTGAACAAGAAATGCTGCGAATTATGCGCCACAACAGGCATCCCGATGGATATGGCTGCGCAGATACCATGCCCGAAATACGGGATAGAACCGCAGAATAAACCCATGTGCGTGTAGTTGGCGGAGGATATTTTCTGGACAGCAGCGTGCCAAGTACCTGTAATCTCAGCTATTCATTGACACGAGAATGGTGTTCATGCGGAAATGCAGACCAAATGGATTGACAGACACATTAATACCGCCAAAGTTTGAGTGAGCCACTCCAAGTGAGCACCGTGAACATGAGGCCGCGAGGAGTAAACCGAAGGTTCGCGACGAGCGGTGCATTTGGTCGACTTATATTCATTTCGTGTATTCAAGCAGTCCACCGGAAGATTCAGGATTGCGAACTGCTCTGGCCGTAGTGTAGCACGGGCTTACTGCTAGTCACGCATATATCACCCACTTTTGAACGAATTAGGCACCATCAATGAGGTGGTCAAGGCGGTTGAGATAGTCGCGCTCTATGCAAGCAAATCAGGAATTATGTGATGGAAAGAAAGGACCCAGTGTACCACAAATCGGGTGTGTGTACGTGGTATTGAACGAGGTTATAAAAGAATCGTGGCCCGGTACGTCGTTGCCGCATTCCTTGGGGCCCAAACTCCATGCGACCCCCTTGTGGCTCCGCTTTGACTCTGCGGAGCGACCCCACTCACGAACATTCAAAACACTAGTAAATGTTGAATCATTGAATAACGGCGTGATTACCCTCGGGCAAGAAATGTCGCCGTCACATTTACCACCAGAGGTCGGATGGTACCGAATTGTTGCAACACCACAGGTGTCCGCCAAGGCAGTCCAGACCTGCGCACCATTCACATCCTCAACACTGTCAAGGTCCAGATACTTACATGTCATTGGCAATGGCCAGTCCACGGAAAGTCAGATCCACGTGAGGCACCGAAATCAAGGTGCCCGACATGGTGACATGATGGAGTTTCTGCTTTAAGGACTTCAAGCCTTTGCTTCACGCAGTGTTTGGTTCAATAGAAGATAAGATTTACACGATGCCCGTGAGGGCGAGTGGTACAAGCTCGTGAGGAATTCCCCACTGTAACTACTCTTTATATACTGATTCTACGAGTCATTTCAAGTCATAAGTAAATGTTCTATAATATTCCTGACTCTTCTCCGAGATACGCACTGACTCTGGTTGATTCACGAATGAGTCACCAACTTCGCCGAGATGCCCGAGCCTCGGTGATGTGCCCGAGTGCTCTCACGCCAATATGACAAACATATGGGCAAGGAAGACAAGAGACGCGGTGAGGGTGACGTGGACAGCCACGCAAAGTGACACAAACAAAGGCCAAACACGCGCATATGTTTCCATTTATGGCACTCTTCTGATACAACAACAAGGCCCTGCCTTGAAACCGGTCTCTTCGCTGCTCAGATCACTAGCCTATTCTCGTGCATTGAGTAAAGAAAACAGACTCAACGTTCAGATTAAAGGACAACAAGATTTGCCCACTTCCGGTGCAAGTAAACATCGTGATTGAGCTGGCACAGGCACCTGATACTCATACTGCAATTTTGTGGCCTTCTTATATAGCCAAAGAATTCACTACCACCAATTTCCGACCGGTAATTGCCTGCTTGGAAGCGGGACAACATGTTTCGCCTTCTACTTCAGGCAAACAAACAACAAAGGTAAACATCATGATTGCGAGGTGGCTAATGGTCAAGCTATCTTGAACTGCTTGTGGCTGGACAACACAATCACACAGTGCAGGGTGTTGAAAGTTGTCGGGTACACACATCACGGATTAAATTTTGCTATGCCTGTGGCCAACACAGATCTTGTCCGGCTACTGCTCAATCTACCGTTGACTACGGCTGTCTTGCTGTAAGGTTTCCAATTTCCGCTCTTGACAAAGGAGAGAGTGCCAAGGAAATCCACCCAGGCCCTTATTGTTTGGCCTGGACATACAGCGGACTAGGCTGCAAGAACGGGCTTGACGGAGTGAGGATGAGTCCTGGTTGTCGATCCTGCGCTTAAGTTCCTTGTCTGATAAAATTGAAATTGAATGTACACTAATGATTTGTTAGTGTATGCGTGGCATCGTAGAGCTAGGGTAGTGAAGTGAAAACGGCTGTACTCTATGCCGTGCTCTACGTATCAACTATGGAAATTCTCGGTTTGTCTATAGATATCTTGACTAGATCTGAATAAGTATGGTGTCACTGGACATTGTTCTTTTTTAAAAGAAGGGTGACGAGACTCGGAATCGAACCAACACGCGGACGGAGCTCATTACAAATGGGGTGGACAGCCACTAAATTATCACAACAATTGTGATCTATATCGTAGAAAAGACTTCAACACAGCCACTAAAAAGACTTCTGACGTTTTGAGGGGACAAGTCTTTTCAGTCGCACTCAAAATCCTCAATCGAGATGATTAAATGAACGATTACATAAGTACTCGTAAAGTTGCATTCGGTCGAGATGACCGAATAGGGTAATTCGCGAGAACCACTAGGCCAAGTCTCCAGGGGCAAAACAGGTCTTGAGCATCTTCAACAGAGCTACTAGGCTTGATACTCGATCTGGCACACCTCTCCGCCCGAGCGTACGCCACAATTGATTGGAGTAACCCAATAGGGAGTTCAAGTTGTGTGAGAATCCGTGGTTAAATTACCAACATCCAAAGCTGGGCTTGGAAGAATCGGGAGGGCGTGCTAGATTCGCTCAATCTCGGGGTATCATGTGCTCAAAAGCTATACCCCTGTAACCTTTGCATGTAACTGGTGGTTGAAATGTCGAAGTGGGAGTGCGGCAGACGTCAAAATATCCTTGCCCGGCCAGTACTACTTGAACAAAGCATTGAGAAAGCGCGATCTCCAAAAGTCTCGTGTTTACTGCTACAGCGATGCGGCAGTGGTGTTTATTCTTGCCGCGGCACTGCATCTCCCTGGACCTTTGCAAATTTATGTTGAGTTCAACTTGAGCCTGCACAGTATCGCTTTGTAGCTAATCTTGTTGGGAGAATTGCGCTCTGCACAATTAACGCAATGGGGCGGCTTAGGCTGTATTGAATATCTGAGCTTGAGGAGCCCGCCTAGTGCCCGCAGTGAGCTTTGCGACATGTATAATGGGGCCCTATCGTGAAAAGTTTCACCCCGACTGTTCAACAGCGGGGCACTCAGATCTTTTGAGTATATGTGGACCGGACTGCCCAACTAACCACTTCTTCCTCATGATAAAAAAGGCCAGGTCGTTGTTGGGTTGCCGACTGATTTCTTATTGTGCCGCAGTGCCGCGTGAACTGCAACTTTCGAGAAATATGCAACAGTGGATTGGAGGAACTTCCGAGGAAGTATGTACGAAGTCGCACATCGACCGCCGCATTGACACGGCAATACTCCGGGCCCACGGCCTGTGACGGTTTCATGGAAGTGCTTAACCAGGTTCAGTGACTGAATGTCTTCGTTCTTTTCGGTTAAACAACTCTAAACTTGGTGTCCATCCTGGCCACATGCATCCGGTGAAATCCGAGCAATTAGCCGATGCCCAAGACGGAGAAGACATGTTAAACGGCGCAGGGTGACGGTTGAATTAGGTTTTTACATGTCGCCCCTAATCACCCCTCGGTGACGACTGAACAGACAATTGCACAGCCGCAACGACCTAGTTGGGACTTCCGGGACTCAAACATAGTGGTCACGGTGCTGGTTGAGTGCCGCGGCGTCGACGCGCATTGCCGCGGCACTGCCGCGCAATGCCGAGAATTGACGCGGCGCTGCCGCGCCATTGACGCGCACCGACCGCGGCACTAGCTCAGTTCAGATCTGACTGTAGGATGGTTTATTACCCAGATTTGTATTGGAAATGAACTTCTTGACGTGTTCCAACCTCCCAGAGTCAGTCTTTTGAAGGTCAACATGGAATTCACCAAGAATGTACCGAAAATTGAACGTTTGGCCCAAAAAATCGTGTCTCATACGTGAATGCAAAACCTTCCGAGGCTCCCTGGCCTTATGAAAACTGAAAGGTGGGCCAAAGAGATCCAAATTTCAACATAATACCATGCCGCGTCAACGCCGCGGCATTTTCTCCAGGCCCTGCCCCCGGTGTTACCGGAATCCAAATGTTTTGAGCTACATAGAACAGGTATACCTGGCTTTCCCCTCTTCCTTCTCATCTCTTGATAAAATATATTATATAGACATTTCCACCGACATTGGTTGCCCCAAAGCGAAGAAAGAGAAGGTCAAGCGGGCAAAGTGAAAGTGAGTAGCATACCCGGAACTGGAAAGCTCACTGGCGGCCACCGCTGGCCGCCACTGGATATTGGTGGCCATCGGCGGCCGCTGATGTGCGCCGGGTGTCAAGGCCTTCCACTATGAGATAACGGCTTCCATCGGATATTGCCGAGGACCATATGTATCATCAGAATTGGTTGGATTTGAGGGCCAGAATGTGTTATCCCTACTTTTTTGCTCATTCATGATTCAACCTCAATATTGTTCTTGAACGCTAAAGTTTAACTATGTGAATGGGTGCTATGGCTCGGAATACATAACTCGGGCAAAGTTGAAGCCCCCAAAAAAGCAGCTGACGCGTCACGGGCCATATTTCCTCCGTTGTATACGGATTCAGATGGGTCGGAGAATATCCCTTAGGAGAATAGATGCACGGGGATGCGTCGGTTTTTCCAAGAGTAAGATATTTGTGCATCACACTAGAATCCAGTGTTAACCAGCGGATCCCGGTCAGTTCCAATTACAGAGATAGGCACAGTGATGCTGCTTCAACCGCAAAGTCCATAGAAAGTAACGGAAATTGGCGAACACAAGCAGTAGAACCGTGTGAAGGGAGGGAAAAAGCCTCCTGTTGCTACAACCTCATTGATGCAGGGTCAGGCAGAGATAGGAGAGCTATTGGGACACACTGGATGCCAGTGGATCAGACCAGTTTCGTGCGAACGAGCACTGGAATCCACTGTATTCCGGTGGACTTCGGGTTGGCATCCACTGGTTGCCGATGCCGAACAATGCCGATTGATGCCGTTTCCAGTGCCGCGTGTATTGCTGGTGAAAGTGCCGCCCAGTGCCGCAAAGTGCCGCCCAGTGCCGCAAAGTGCCGCCCAGTGCCGCAAAGTGCCGCTCAGGGCAGCAGGGGCGGCAGCAGGGGCGGCACTCGGACAATCTTTTCTTTCCCTTTGGCTGTATGAGGCTTCATAACGTGGAATTGACCACTTGGATGTAAGAACATGGTAAACAACAAGTCTCTAATGCCGCCAATGCTTCAGGATCACGGACTTTGACGTCAAAATTGTGCACTCTGGGGCGGCACTTGACTCTTTTGGGGGCGGCAAGGGAGCGGTAGTCGACCTTGAGGGGCGGCAGAGGGCGGCAGTGGGGGCGGTACGAGGGGCGGCACTTTTTTTTTGCGGGGGCGGCACATCAATGTTGGGGGCGGCACTATGGCGGGAATACTGTAAAATAATTATTTTGCTCGAGAAAGTGACACACCCCAAGATACAGACAAAAAAGTGACCAACTATGAACAGGGTTGAAAATTCAGCACGTCGCTTGTTGGAAAACGAGGCAAGTTTTCGCGCACTGCCAGAGACTTGTACGCAACATGGCACATAATTTATTGATCACTGATGGCATTGAACCTATACCGAGGCGATTTGACCTTCCTCGTGAGAATGGTCAACCCACGACCGCAGAGATGGTCGCTTACCCAGTTCATGTTGTACCTAGACTATGTAAATGGACGGCATTGAACCTATACCGAGGCGATTTGACCTTCCTCGTGAGACTGGTCAACCCACGACCGCAGAGATGGTCGCTTACCCAGTTCATGTTGTACCTAGACTATGTAAATGGACACATTGAAATTATCACTCCCTGGTGGCCCTGTTGAATACTTGAGGACCCCGGGCCATTTGTCGGATTGCCAGATATCTTGGTTAAAGTACCCATAGCGGGCTTTGGTCAGGGGTGGGGCGAAGGCCGGGAATCTGGTCTTGCAGAGTGCTGGTGGCTCGTGAAAGCGTTGAATGTACCTAGAATCAGGTCAAAGCTAACCTCACAGGACAAAGGCTTCGAGGAAAATATATCCCATTGAAGACCTTTCCTACGTGTGAATGCTGTCAGAATAACTTGCTACATTTTCGGTTTACTGCGCCTGTTACGTTTAGGTTTGCATTTCATTGCTGACCTTTTCTGCTCGAATTGAAACCAGGGTGTCACTTTTTCTCAGCAAACCAGGGTGCTACACAAAGTAATTATTTTACAGTATTACACCCATACGGCACCCATGTGAGTGTGAACAATGTGTGACATCGGGTGTCAAAAGGCGGCACGACAAACAACTTGCTCACCCTCAAGTTGTTTTCAGACCGTCGGAACAATCCTAGGTTTTATCGGGCTCGATACATTGCTTGGACGTATAAAAATCAATCCCAAATTTTTCACCGGTCGCTCAATACCAGTGTTCAATACCAGAGTAAGCCTGTTCATGCCGAATCCCTGCGAAGAAAGGACATTGTCGGAATTTTGCGGCGATGCAGTGCCTGCTCTTACACTAGAAGATGTTGAATATGCTTTGAGTTCCCTTTCTGTTTGCCGGATTATTCTGAATTTCACGGGTAATTCTCCGAACTCTGTTTCATTTCCAAACCTTTGCCTCGGCGCTTCAGTGCCACATTCCCAAGCTGCAATGTCGTGAGTCGTTGGACCCGCCAATATGCCTGCTGTCTCGGCGACTTTTCTGTCTTCCTCCAAATCTTGTCTACATCATTAAGTATACATATTTCCTGTACAGCTCGTAACTAAATGAACTTGGAGGTCATGAATACGACGTCAACACCAGCTGGCGGCAGTCCAACAGCAATTACCCCATTGGGCGGCAGCGTGACAAAAAGTGCCGCCCCAAAAACAGTCTGGGAGGCGGGAGGGGCGGCACGGGGCGGCACTTTCACCGTGCCCCAGGTCAAGCTACCGGACGACAGCGATGTCCGGGGAGACCATGGAGCTTGATATTCCCCGACTCCCGCGTGCGCCAGCTTTCCTGCCGATCATGATGGACTCGAACCCCGGCTTTCAGCTTGCACCGGAATTTGAGCCTATGTTCCCCGCTGCAAGCGACGAAGGATATGGCGTGGTTTTGGAAGGTGATTTGGAGAACTATTTGTTTCAATGCATCTTTAACAGCTATATTAATCTCAACCTCTTGTTTGATACACCCACTTGGCTAAACCGACTCAATGATATCGAAAAAAGGGAGCGTGACAGACTCCAGCAGAAGTGCGGGCACAAGTTACTTCTACTTCCACTACGACCGGCAAGTGGTAGATAGAAGTGGCTTCTACTTTTACAATTCTGGTCATGCCTCGTCGTGGTATCACCAGCCCTTCAATTGCCAGACACAAACCGCAAGAGCCTTAGTTGCAGTGAGTGCCTTCAAGTCGGCGATTTGCAGCACTTGTGCATCCCCTTGTGCTCCTTCCAGCCTTCCTTCAGGCACGGGGTTCCACAGAAGAACGCCCGTCCTTTACAGCTCCCTGAAAAAAAGGCCAGGTTAATCGAGATATAGCCGCCCATGCACCACAGTCGACTTACCACCACATTTCCTCCACGGCCCCGCCGCGCCGCACGTAAAGCATCGCTGCCACGGCCCCGCCCGCGCGCTCCTCGCCTCCTCCTTCACGTCCACCTCGTCGAAATGCCCCTCCGGCATGTCAAGCCGCAGTTCGTGCAAGTCCGCGAAGCTGCGCGATAAGAACTGCGTGCGCGTGGGGATGTACTGGTTGTTCGCCCAGCCACCGAAAAGGTAGGTGCGCCCCGTGGCGGGATCACAGGCAAGCTGCGCCTGGCAACGGTATGTCGGAAAACCATGCGAGAGTACCTGCTTCCACTTTGGCGCGGAGAGTGTCGGCTCGGAATCGGGCGCGCCGCCGGGGTCGGCGCGCGTCATATCGTACACAAACGTGTCAGCGAAATACGAGAATTCAAACTGCTTAGGGGTGGGCTTCATAATAATGGTCGGAAGCCGCGGTGAGTACCCGCCGAAAACGATGGTCCTCTGTAGTTTTTCGTTCTGGATAAAAAGCACGAGCGCATGTTCAGCGATGAGACAGCGAGAGCGGAAAAAAAACGATGCATACGTATGTACACGCCATCTCCGTGCGGGCGCAGGGTGGGTTGCCGGCCATGCGCTCGCGCCGCCAGCGCTCCTCGGCGATACTCCAACTCCACATGTCCCCATAGTAGTCGAACACCTTTGATGCGCCGTGTAGCTCATTCTGGAGCTTCGCACCCTGGCGGTCCGCATGCCCAAACAGCAGGAAGAGGCGCGTCTTGTCCGCTCACCCAGCTACTGGCGCTCTTGCGCGGACCTAGGCAGGAGTAATCGCCGTACTCCGGCGCACGCACGTACCCAGTCAGGCGCCGCCACTTGCGCGTTGCGAGGTCGAGCTCCATGAACAAGTTGCACCCGATACTCGTTGTGCCGTGCTCGCCGCCGAAGACATATAGCTTGTTGTGTACGATCTGCATGGTGGCGCCGGAGAGCATTTGTTTTGGATACGGCCACCCATTTTTCACTCCGGCCTGGAGATCGGCGCAAGTGGGCGTGTACGTCGTCATGAAGGAGCTCCAAGTTTCAGTTCTCAGATCAAAGACGTCGACTGCAGGGCGCCCGGTGAAGAGTATGGCGGTGTCGTTGTGGACGAGCATGTTCCAGCCCATGAATGTGCCGGACAGGCGCATACCGTGCGGATAATTCGGCAGCTGACGCCACGCTTCGCGTAGGTTGAGGTCCAAAACCCAGAAATCACAATACCACGGGCCCTCCGTGGCTCTTCGTCCTCCGGCAACGTAAAAGCAACCTGCGCATTTCAGCGAATGGCCTGTCGTGTAGCAAAATGAACTCACTATGCCAGATGAAAGAGGCAAAACTTTCGCGGCCACCGACCAGTCCACCCGGCTTCTCGACATTCAATCGTTTCCACGAGCCGCGGACTTGCAAGCCTGGCACGATACCTTCATCGCTCAGCGTCGCCTGGGGATTTGGATGCCGGAATTGATACAGCACGAAAAGACGCTCGTAATCGATGAAAGCCTCTAGTTCGGGGGTCAAGGGGTGCAGCACATCACCGGCCGTATGGCGGCGAGTTGTTCCTGTAGCTGTGTTCCCCAGGGACAAGAGGATGTCCGATGCAAGACAAAAGGCATGCGCTCGGAATACTTTCACCTCAGAGATATTTAAATTCAAGTCAATCCAGTCTGTGAAAAATTAACGACCTCCAGGAACTGTTAGACGCTCTCTACTGACCGTACAATGTATGCTGGGCTACGGGATACGTGCAGCGGTGCAACGCGCTGATTTCTTCCAGCCAAGCGAGAGCCTGATGAGGTGCAAAGTCAGATACCGGGTGCAGGAAAGTGCAAACGCTCGCCATTTCCGTTTTCTTCTCCCGTATCAGGCACTTTGCCATCCCAAGGCAACATCCCATAAGATTAGCGATTTTCTTGAGCTCCAAGGCGATATACACAGATGATACAACGCCTCCCTCACCCTCGCCCGCCACAGAAGGGATACGAAACTGGGGTCCCACGATTTCCCGGGCTTCTTGTAGATACGTCGTCTTCGCTGCTTCTAATTTGCCAGCCTCGAGAAGTTCGTCACCCAGGCGGCTTTTTTAGTTCAGCAGACACGACTGGGTGATCGGAGCGCGATTGAACTTACCAGGTCAGCGCTCGGCCGACAATAATGTCCAGCATCTGCTGCGACTGCATTGCGTTCATCGTGGTTCGGGAGGAAAAAGAATACGTCACGGGGCCGGAGATTCGGGCCGGGTAAGCAAATTGGACCAAACAAATAGCACAGCCCTCAGTTCAACCTCGACATGTTCCTTATCCGAAGAGTATCGCAGCAACTGCAGGCTCTGCGCCATAGTCCGCAACTGAGGCCTCGCAAATCTTCAGTCGAATAGATCCACCTTGGACCAACCTACCAAAGGGCAACTCTCCGAACGAAATATTCAGAGGAACAATGACGTCCGAATGAGTGCGAGAACTCAACAGCATAGCCGGGAACAGATTTGGATAGGTACAGAGCCTGTAGCACGCGGTGTGAATCCGCAACCCATAAACGATTTTTTTCAAGAGTCATTGCAGGGGGCCCGTTCGACTCGGGACAGGCGCATGAGCACACTCACATTAAACTTTTTCGCAATTTGTCACCTCGCATGTATTGAGGCCCAAGAAGCCAGAACTCTGCGAAATACTTGGGAACGAAGGACTGTATGCAGCACCTGTAGCACGCGGTGTGCATCTGCCACATATGGGTTTGGTTCCACACCGATTATCGCAGAGGGCCCCGTTCGACTCAGGGCAGGCGCATTCGCGTTCAGTTGGCAGATCCTTTTTGCCTTGCGCACTGAGATTTACAAAGCGTACTGTTTTGGGGAACATTTGACCAACATCTAAAGGTTACAACAAGTAGGAGGAGCGCCTGTAGCACGCGGTGTGCATCTGCGGACCATAGTCGGATCCTCGAGGAATTGTGTAGAGGGCCCCCGTTCGACTCGGGGCAGGCGCATACGGTGTGTCTGGACATTTTTCCTCCTGTACAGTACATTGATGACATGACGCTTGCGTGGGGATCATGCACAGACACTGAATCACGCTAGCCGAATAAATCCCGGCGCGCGAGGGAGACAGTTTGAACTTGAAACGAGTCCAACGCGAATCCGCAGAGCGGGAACTCAACCGCATACCCGGGAAGTAAAAGGAGTGTTGTGCGGCGCCTGTAGCACGCGACGTGCATCTGCGATATATGTGCGCGATTCAAGGATTGCAGAGACCTCGTTCGACTCGCGGCAGGCGAGTGGTATAGGTGCACTGCGCATCTTTTTTTCCCAGTGTCACCAAAACGCACCCCGAGTCAAAAAACTGAACACGAATGATAGGCGACGCTCGATTATGGAGTAAGATTAATTCAGCAGCCGGGCAAGAGTGTATGCCCCGTGTATCTCGTGAAGGAGTCCAAAATTGAGCGCAGAAGTTAACCACATACCAGAGAACAATTGAGAAGGATGGAGCGCCTGTAGCACGCGGCGTGCCATGAACGGTTTTTTCCAAGATAGATGGCTTTGTCGCGGATGAGCCCGTTCAACTCGGGGCAGGCGCATGAGAGTTCAGACACCACATTCTTTTGCCTTGCGCAGTGAGCTTTACCACTTTACAAAATATTACTCAGCGCACATGTAAAGGCAGGAAAGAATACGAAGGAGCGCCTGTAGCACGCGGTGTGCCTCGGCGACCCATGGCTTCTTCAGGCATTGATGCAGAAAGCTCGTTCGACTCGGGGCAGGCGCATTCGGGACAGTCGCTATAATCTTTTTTGCGCACCTGAATTGTCGTCTTCGCTTACCTGTTTGCGGGAATCTTTACCAAACATCCAGAGGTTGAAAAAGGCCGTGACAGAGCGCCTGTAGCACAAGGCGTGCATCTGCGAACCATACCAGCGATTGAACGCGTCGCGCAGAGAGCCCCCGTTCGACCCGGGGAAGGCGCCTAGGATTCCGGTGTGTAAGTTCTTTTTCGCTTCCGGCGTAATATGTAGTAGATACTGAGGGTTGGGTACGTCGAGTTTTAATAAGCCGATTCATTTCCCAGACGGCAGTTGAGCCTTGATATCCCCGAGTGGATGGAATTGATTCAGTCACGTACCCTGGACACGCAATCATCGATATTCATCGTCGATGGAACCTTTCAAAACGTCACACTGGTGGTCTGGAGTGTTGAATTCCACGAAGTGGTCAAGGACAGTCCAAATTGTACGTTGGAATGTTGATCCTTGCCCCGAGAAGGCGGGGGCACAAGGAACAATTTGCTCCGTGGCCAAGGAGGGCCGGACAGCGCCTAAGGTATGCGGAGTTCATCTCGATGAACGAACGGCGCAAAGGGATTGTTCCGCAAAGGGGCCCGTTCGACTCGGGTTGAGCGCTTGGAACGATGCCATGATTTTTGCATGGCCATCTTCGACCGGTTCCAAGAGTTTGAGGGGGGGAAAGAGCGTCGACTGCTTCCGAATTCGAGCGCAGGTGCAGACACTGCAGAGACAGCCGGCCGCCGGCGACATCTTGGCGACAGCAGGGTCAAGGGCAAGGGGGCTTCAACTTTGGTGAAGTGACTGAAGTCCCGATGTGCAGCATCAGAGAGCATTTCAAGCAGAGGTGGATGCGTTGAAGAGGACTGTTGACGGAGGATATGGAAGTCCCGAGCAAGGCGGAGTATATACCAGAAGAATAGGACTAGGACTGCCCCAGTCCTATGGAGTAGGACTCAGTCCTATGGAATAGGATTGAGTCCCACTATTTCGGCCGACTGTGACGGCAACTGTGTCAATTTATGCGAAGCAAACTGATGCCAAGCAGGTTAGGCCGACAAGCGGAACGGCTGCGCCCCAAGAACTTGACCAAGTCAAGCTCAAGTCACAATACATGTCCATCCACCAAATAATAAACCGCGGCAAAGCAAATTCGGCGCATTAGAAGTACCGGTCCAGTTCACGCCAGATATCAACCATCAATGAAAGAGAACACAACAAGGCCGCAAGGCTCCTGACGACCTAATGATTAAGGTGAATTCACAGCGAGGCATGATATTAAACACAGAGAATTGTCAGAGACGGAGGGCAGCAGCTGGGCGTTACAGAAGATTGGTAAGAGAGCCCTGAGTGTTTGGTGGGGACAAGGTGGACACTAGGAGGACGAAGCAGAGAAATGATCCTCAAGCTTGCATGAAGGAATCTCGCCTCGCTCCTAATGCAGAATGTTCCCAAGTCTCGATCAGAGGGTATTGCTTCAATCCCTCATACAGAAACCAGATTGGTCAACCGAAACATAAAAACAATTCACTCAGGAATGAAGATCGTGAAAGTATGAGGCCCATATTTTTTCAGCTCGAAGGTACTTACAACCCGTGAGTGAAGAGATGATGTTGAGATTAGGAGCCCATTGGGTAATGGCGTGGCACGCATAAAAGCCATCGAATGGATGTTTTGGGTAGGCGGGGACGTACACGCAGACTGCCACAAACAACGAGGGCCGAGGCTGGGATTAAGTCAGAGATGTATGTCCGATTATGCAGGCACATAGCGGTGTCTATTACCGTATTACAAAGACCGCTGGACCGCAATAAGGGTGCAAAAAGGAAAAAGAAACAAGACTTTCTGTGTAATTCAACATGTCCGAGAAGCCCGACCACCTTCGAACGTGAGGAATCAATCACATAACGGGAAGAATACATGAGAGGTATAGACCAGGGGCATTTTCCCAGCTTGAAAAACACTCGGAATGGCCAAGCTTTCTCTTAGGTGAGGAGTTAACGGAGAAAGTATGTACGGCATGCCCACGATATCTGATCGCTTGAATGACATTTCAAGCGACGACTGTCATCTGCTGTCTAATAGTAGTAGTAATACGGCAGCGAGTCCTACTTCCATAGGACTCAGTCCTACTCCATAGGACTGGGGCAGTCCTAGTCCTACTCTTTTGGTCACTCCTCAGCAAGGCGGGCACGTGAAAATTGCGACCGGCATTCGCCGCATCAGCACGTGCATGTTCAACTTTGCTCCGTAACTATGCGCAACTCACGTCATTGATCCCCGCGACTCTTTGCGTCAGTCCCAGCAAAGTCCCAGACACACCAGCGCTCGGTTCACCGACGGATCAGCTGGGTGCACTTAACCGTTATGTCTCACAGCCACTGATGGCACATAACTGTGCACCATAATTCCCTGCCTCTATGAATACCATTTGCTCCGAAAATATTTGAGTACGAAGTATATAGTCCACAGAATCTATCTGTGTCAAAAAATCACGAGGATCCAATGTACCTGGCCACTGCGGCACCTCTGAATTCTCCCTGCCAAAAGTTAAGTGCCATTGATGTGACGGTAACGTCACATTATGTGCACCTCGTCGCGTCCTTGACCATGGCTGGCGACATTCTTCTTCTGTGGTCTCCAAAATACTCAGACTATCATCCATACCCTCAAGCCTTGCCTGCAGCCTGGAAAATCACCATTTTCTCGCGCCAATTCCTGTGTTATTCATGTCGCCAGAACAGGGCCCGGAATCGACTGGCCCGCGCAAACAGGGTGTCGCGTGGAAGGAAAGATGACCCACAAGGTCCGGATGGCTTTGAACAAACCGTAAAAGAGGCTGCATGCCAAAAAATTATGTTCCCGAGGAGAGAAGAAAAAACGGCGCCGTGTTCTCTTGGTACAGTTAATGTTTCCCAATGATCAGTCGTCGTCGCAGCTGCAAGCAGCAGCATGGTACTCTCACAGACAGACATATACATATGTATCAACCGATGCCCTCATTTTATTCATGCAATTTTTTTTATGACTCAAAGTGAACTCAAAGTTCACGTTTCACGGATACGGATTCGGAAACAGGATTGGACAAAAACTCAGAGTGATTAGGCAGAAGTGAGGAGCAATGGCAAGGGATTGTGTTTTGAATCACAACATAGTGCAATGAATCTCTCCCTTTTCCCTTCTTTTGCATTCTTTTTTTGCGTTTTTCCCCTTTTGGGGACCCAGTACAATGGTCGGAAAACCCAGCGCTCCACCAATCCGACTCTCCAATCGTCAGTCTCTCTCTTTTATTTTCTACCGCAAACTTTCGCCATTTATCGCCAATCATCGAGCCCGTTCGACTCAGGGCAGGCACATTATGAAAGTCTTCAGATTTTTTGTCCTTCCAGCGTGATGTAGTCTGATAGCCCGACAGGCGGAATACAGCCCTGAGGCATTGCCTATCATCATCCCACTACAGAGATCCAGGCTCGCGAGGCATTTTATCCCTGAAAATTGCCTGAAATATCAGGAGTCCGATATAGCCGGGAAAATCAACCACGCACCTGGAAACAAAGCTGAGGGTATACAGCGCCTGTAGCACGTGGTGTGCATCTGCAGTCCATAGTATGATAGTTTTGTGATTACCATAGAGACCCCCGTTCGACTCGGGGAAGGCGCGTGATGTGGCGAGCTCGGCTTCTTTTTCTCCTACGAGACGCACTCCGTGTTAAGGAATTGCACACTACTCGGGATGGGCGAAGGTCGTTTTGGAGTGTAACGATCCAGCAGTCAGTGTAAGAGTGTATGCCCTGCTCTATGGCGGTCGGAATGCACTTTTAATAAAATCACTATAAACTCTGGGTTTCCATCGTAAAATGTCAAAATTTCACTTACAAAGTGGGAAAAACACAAGTTTGTTCAGTTTGAGCGGGAAAGCCTCAGTTCATTGAACGACGTCGAGATTGTGTAGTTCAACTTTGGTTCTCGAACTTTGTATAAACCCTTTGTCCAAGAAACTTTGGGGCAAAGTGAAAGTGCCGCCCAGTGCCGCAAAGTGCCGCCCTGGGCGGCAGGGGCGGCAGTTGGGGCGGCAGTTGTCCAAAACTTTCTCTTGCTTTGGTTGTATGAAGCCTTAGAACATTCAATTGGTTGGTTGGATGCGAGACTGTGATGAATGACAACCATATAACCCCCAAAATGCCTCGGGATGAAGACTTTGACACCTAAATTGTACACCAAGGGGCGGCACATAAGTCATTTGGGGGCGGCAGTCGACCTTGAGGGGCGGCGGGGGGCGGCAGTGGGGCGGCAGGGGGGGCGGTACAGCAGGCGGCACTTTTTTTGGAGGGGCGGCACTCCCGATCTTGGGGGCGGCACTTTACCCGTGATTTGTGACCGACTGTGACAGGGGGCGGCAGTGGGCACCCCTGGGCGGCACTTGGCGGCAGTACATTTTTACGGTTGGCATTCCAGCGCAGGTGTTCTTCCTCGATTTGGTCAATGGACCGGTTGAAGTTGATACAATACAAGCCCCAAATCACTGCCTGCAAAACAGCTCAACCTAAATCAAAGAGGACGAGGACTAGATATCACAAAGCGCTCTGCATCAAGTGCCGTACCGGTGAGAAAGCTTGGGCAAGTGTTTTAGATTGGCTATTGCATGTTATTGCATGTCTGGCTGAAATTCTGGAGCCTCAGTCGCGATGCAGGTGTTGTCTGTAATCAAATTATCAAAACAGTTCAAATTGAACATCGCCGCATAAATGATCCCCAAAGTATTTTCTACCCATTACCCCCTGTCAGTGCATGTCAGCAAGTTTAAAGGTATCGGTTTAGATGCACAAATGTACATCATAATTTCCAACCTGGAGTCGTTTCGGCGGTTCCACTAGTCGGGATTAGCATTTTTTTCAACCAGTTGACTTGAAGGAACAAATGAGCCGCTTTCTGCTCATCCACGATGCTTTACAGCATGGTTAGCATCGGTTCATGCGTCAATCTCAAAACTGTGTTCATAACCTTTGACTCTAGCGGCCGCCATTTTGCTGCATAGTGGCTGTGTTGCCGCTAACAAGAACGACTATCACCGTCGACCGGGGACTCGCGATTTATGCCGGCACTTACTGCTCCTTTCTGTCCACTCTCATGCGCAATGACATGGCTCCCACCTGAGTAGGTCTCTGTCAAAAAGAAGTAGTTAGTGCTTCAATGTAGTTTGAAATTGCGGTTGAACCATTGCGACGGCATCAGTACTAATTAGGTGTGAGCCGCCCACACATTGAACAGAAAACAATAGTTTAGCTGGCGGCAGTTGCTCCAGTGGGCGGCAGCGTGACAGAAGGTGCCGCCCCAAAAAGATTTGGGGGGGGCGGCAGTGGCGGCTCCGGGCGGCCCATGGCGGCACGGGGCGGCACTTTCACCGTGCCCGAAACTTTGTATAAAATGTCTGAAAAACCAAAATTGTATAAAGTTGAGCTGAGGTTCAGGTGTATAAAGTCGTCGTGAAAAATTGTGCATAGTCGCCGTGAAGACTTTGTATAAAGTGAGCCCGGCAGTATCACTGATGGGAAAGTGATGGTATCACGGGCCGGATGAAGGACATGTTTTGGGGTCATCAGCACCACCGTGGATGAGATTCGGATAGGCGATCCTGCCCTCTCCAGGTCCCGGATTTGGCTCCCGGATGGATTCAAATTGATAGACGGAGGGAAGGGCTCGATGCCGAGCGCGCCGAATTGATCCGCGATATGCCAGCACCGCCACCCATCACTGATACCTCCGCACAAACTTTATACAAAGTCTTCACCGCCGACTTTACACAATTCTACGGCACTCAACTTTACACAAACTTTGGTTTTCAGACATTTTATACAAACTTCCTCGGACAGAAAGTTTACACAACTTTTGAGACCCGAAGTTGAACTACACATTGTTGAACTTGGCCGCGGACTTTTAGCTAACTGAGGCTTCTCCCTCTCAAAGTGAATGAATTTGTGTTTTCTCAACGTTGTAAGTGCAATTTCAACATTTTACGATGAAAACAGCCATTTTATAGTGATTTGATTAACAGTGCATTCTGACCGCCATACTGCTCTTCAGGGAGCACATAATTGCGCCCAGAATTCAACCACATACTAGAGAGGAAATCAGAAAAACAGAGCGCCTGTAGCACGCGGTGTGCATTTGCGAGTTATATGGAGGCAGGATGGCATATGCAGAGGCCCCCGTTCGACTCGGGGCAGGCGCGTAAGGAAGCATAGTCTCTCTTTTTTTTCTTCCTTTTATATATATATATCGGGTAAGACGTGGCAGACTGAGTTGCAGTGTTGCAAAAGAAGGGGTTAATAAGGGCTCCGGCAGAAGTTAAGGCCTTAGAATGAGATAAGGGTTATTAAGGGTGTCCATTATAAGGGCAAAATAAGGGTTATTTTAGCAGGAAGAAATCTCAACTTGTACGCTGGTAGATGTATCCGAACGTACTCGAAATGTTTTCCCTCGACCCTTTGAGTCCTTACTGGACTACAAGTAAGTCAGAGCCATTGGAGGGAGCTTTGCCACGGTCAGAAGGACCCATATCTTGCCCAGGGACGGAGAAATTGGTGCAAAATTGATGTGGTTGCGAAGTCGGGATATGGAATGCTGGTCGGAGCTAGCCATCGTCATTCTTTCTTGGCTGAGTGTTGGGGCAAGGGCCCAAGTGACCCGGCGTTCTCGGCTTCTGAGTAGCTAAGGGTTATAAAGCCCTTATAATCATCTCAGGGTCATGTTAAGGGCTTACCTTAATATTTAAATAAGCCCTTATCATTGATTAACCGTTCTTTAACGAGATGGTGCGTAAGCTGTGCTTTTGCCCAATCTGGGTCCATCTCCATTCTCTCCCCTCTGCTCTCGCTGTTGAATGACTGGTTTATTTACTCCATCTAGAATGGTACATGGGGGCTCAATGGGGTCCCAGCACTCTTGCTTCTCCCACTCTCTGTGTCATTGCAGCCTGCGCAAGCGTCGCCGAACGGCCACGCAATGCGCGGCATTATTTCAACCACACCAAAATTGCATGCTGCGCTCATTGTGGTCCAACAGCTGACCGTGCGCAGCATCGGATCTCACTGCAATGGAGCAGACACAGCGGTTCTCGTAGATACTTAGCCCAGTTGTCTCAAAGGGTTTGTAGCATACCTGGTAGGATCGCAGTCGAACGCAGCACGGATATCGCCGTTTCTCCGAAGATTTGCCACTATAAATGAAGGCCGTGCTTTAGCGACTCCCCCCCCTTCTTCCCCCGCCTTTCCCCTTGCTACCGAGTCACGTACCACGCAAAAAACGGTTGAATGTCCCATAGGTGGTCGCAGACCCTACCGATGTCCACAACAAGCACAAATCTCCCCAGATCCCGCTTCCGAATCCACGCGCTGGATATTCAAATCTGTTGCGCTGGCTCGTCCCTCTGGCCCTCAAAGAACTGCCCTCAATCATGCTCTCGTGCTCAAATTGTTCTCTAACTAATATTCTGCTCTGCCTGTCAACAATTCCCAACTTTGGCACTCTCATGTCCCCGCTTCGGTTCAGTTTCAGAATCACGGGGGATCTTCGCTCCTCAACTCTTGAGTTTCGATGGTCCTGTACCTCTGCTTCGCTCATGGCTTGCCTCAATAATATTATCACCCCGCCCATGTATTCATTCCAATTTGCAGATGCTTTTTTCGCCTGCCTTTCCGTCTTAGCTCAAGTTTGCCGTGAAATTTGAATTGCTCGTCACACCCTTTCCTTTCGGCACTCCACATTCCAGCATCTTGCTATTCTCAATCCCCTCGCTCACATGTCGGATTTTTCGCCTTTCCAATTGCGATTGTTCCGTAAGTACACTCTGTTGAATAGAATACGCAGTGGCACATACTCCGTGAAAAAGATATTTTTGGTTTATTCCATACCTGCCGGAGCGAAGCGTAGGCTGGTCTTGTAACCCTTAACATTATTTTGCAACACTGCTGAGTTGAGAAACTGAACAGGAACTTAGGTCGGCCGAGAGTCGATTTGCAATTGGGCGGAGTAGAGCACATTCAGCAGCTAGGCATCTCGTAGGGGAGTCCTGAATTGCGCCGAATATCCAACCACATACTCAAGTTGAATTCAGACGGATGGAGCGTCTGTAGCACGCGGCGTGCATCGGTGACCAATGGAGCGTACTCGACACATTCTCGCAGATGACCCCGTTCGACCCGGGGCAGACGCATGTACTGAAAGCTGAATTTTTCCTTTGCTTCCTCGGCATGATGTGCTCTTATAGTCTGACAGGCCGAAGCCGAACCTGAGGCGTTGCGCAACCACTAGATCCAGGCGTGGGGCATTCTGTTCCTGAACATTGCCCGAATATCTGGTAAGGAGTCTGATATGGTGGGAGAACTCAACCACACACCTGGGAACAGATCTGGGTGTATACAGCACCTGCAGCACGCGGCGTGCATCTGCCACCAATAGGTCGGTTCGGAAGGTATTGTGCAGAGGGACCTCGTTCGACTCGGGGCAGGCGTGTAATGTATTCAGTCCTGCTTTTTTCTCCTACAAAACGCACTCTGAGTTAAGAAACACGAATCGGGATCGATTGGCGAGGGTAAATATAATTTGGAGTAAAACGAATTCATGAATTCAGCAGTCAGGCCAGAGTGTGATCCCGCGAGTGAGTCCGTCATTGAGCCCAGAATTTGACGACATACTCAAGAGCAAATTAGAAGGATAGAGCGCCTGTAGCACGCGGCGTGCATCTGCAGCCCATTGGGTAACAGGTAGATGGAGTGAGCAGAGGGCCCCGTTCGACTCGGGGCAAGTGCGTACCAGGATAGTGTAGCCCGTCCCGCTTTTTTTCCAAAAACGCACTTCGAGTTGAGGAACTGCACACGAATCAGGATGGGCGACGGTCAAGTTGGATCAAAGCACATTCAGCAGTCAGTGTAGGCCGGTATTCCCTCCATGTGCATCTCGTGACGGAGTCCATGCGCCCAGAATTCAACCACATACTCACGAGGCAATTAGAAAGATAGAGCACCTGTAGCACGCGGTGTGCATCTGCAACCCATGGCTGGATTCTCTCGGAATTATCGCAGAAGACCCCCGTTCGATTCGGGGCAGGCGCATTCGAGCTCAGTCGCTATATTGTTTTTTGCGTTGCGCAGCCAGATTTGCCCCTTCGCGAATGATATTCAGCGCACATGTAAAGGCTGGATAGAATACGGAGGAGCGCCTGTAGCACGCGGTGTGCCTCTGCGACCCATGGCTGGATTCCAAGGCATTATTGCAGAGCCCGTTCGACTCGGGAAAGGCACATAACTTTCCGTGCTTGCATCCTTTTTCTTTTCGGCATAGTACCTGGACACTGAGTACTGAGGGTTGAGTACGTTGAGCTTCAATGAATTGCCAGCCAGCAATCAAGCTCTGCGATGATCGATGGAATGGAAGTAATGCAATGGTAATTGAAGTTTGAATCACCTACCCGAGACATACATATATCGGCAGTTCAACTTTTTAGCAGTGTAAGTTGAAATCTGGACACCAGAATAATGTGTTTCGGCCAAGGAGGGCAGAACAGCGCCTCTGGTACGTGGAGTGCATCTCGATGAATCCAAAAACGTATTCAGCAGTCAGTGAAAGACGGTATGCCCCACGTACTTATCTCGTGAGTGAGTCCATAATTGCGCGCAGAGTTCAACCACATACACGAAAAAAAATCAAAAGGATACAGCGCCTGTAGCACGCGGCGTGCATTTGCAAGTTATATGGAGCCAGGATGGCATATGCAGAGGGCCCCCGTTCGACTCGGGGCAGGCGCATTCGGGCTCACTCGCCATATTCCTTTTGCGTTGCGCAGTGACCTTCTTCGCGAATGACATTAAGCGCACATCCAAAGGCTGGGAAATTCTGAATACGAAGGATCACCTGTAGCACACGGTGTGCCTCTGCGACATAGACTGTAGTGGTGCCGAGGGATTATTGCAGAGACCCGCCGTTCGACTCGGGGCAGGGACGTATTCTTACAGGATGGCATTTTTTACTTTCATTTCGGGCATAATACTGCGATAACCTGATGCTTGAGTGCGTTAAACGTCAACGTAGATCGGTCGAGTAGGCTGACAAGCTCATCCCCGATACCTTTTTAACCCCACGCAGGGGCGTGGTGAATTCAGAGAAGTGTTGAGTGTACAGTGGCGCAAGCATGGGCCATCCGCGAGGAGCAAGCTGGATGCTGGTAGCGATTTCTTCACAGCTGCCGTGCGCCGAGAAGGATACAACAGCGCCTATGGTGGCAGTACGCGGAGTGCATCTGGATGACGCCAAAGTGATTCGTATACAGAGGGGCCTGTTCGACCCGGGTTAAGCGCGTGGCACACGACTCCGATTGGGATTTTTTTGACCATTTGCGACGGCTTCAGAGGTTTTAGGTGACACAACGACGTCGATGGCTTCGACCGCAGGGACCAGGAGTTTGCGGCGGCAGGGTCAAGAGAACAAGACCTTGAGACTCCAGTGTTGCGGTTAAGGGTTAGGGCCTAATTAAGGGTAGCCCTTAATAAGGCCTTAATATTAGGGCCTAACATCGCCGGGAAAACTTCTTAAGCCCTTATTTAACCCTTAACATGGTAAATTGATGGTAAACTTTCTCGGTAGTGCTTTGGCGAGACTGTTACCGCTCTCAAGTGGTTCTGGTTACAACTGGACTTGCAAACAATAGAATAGCACCTCAAATAAATGGTCAGAAAAAAACATGCGTTGAGCTTTGGGTTCGGTGTCCTCCGGCTGCAAGGACCGTGGGAAACTTGGATTAGGCCTTAATTAAGGGTACCCTTATTAAGCCTATATTAAGGTGTTAAGGCCTTAACAAAAATTTCAGCCCTTAATAAGGGCTTAAGCCGCAACACTGTGAGACTCTAACCCAGAGCAACGGTCAGGGTGACTCAAGTCCCGATGTACAGAGTCAGAGTTCCATTCCAAGCAGAACCAGAGGTGGATGAATTGAACAGGACCGTTGACGGAGGATGAAAGTCCGGAGCAAGGCGGGCGCGTGAGAATAGCCACCGGCATTCGCCGCATCAGCACGTGCATGTTGAACCTTGCTCCGTATGTCGCCACACACGTCATGATCTCCGCGACTCTCTGCGTGGCTCCCAGGCCAGGCCCACCAATCGTCGATAAGTACGCGCTCCACCTCTTTTCTTTCTCTACCGCAAACTTTCGCCACTTTTCCACATTCTCTTGACTCCGTTTTCGTTTCTCTATGGCTTCCTCAAATCCTACTGCGCGCCCGGCCAAGGCTCCTTGGCTGTCCTCGATGCCGTCTACTCCAGGTCCCGAGGTCCCCGGCGGTTATCCGCGCAACAGCGTCGTCTTCGCGTCGAATCAGTGGGAGAAGGGGAAGAAGGGGAAGAAGGGTCTGCTGGCGTCGACGAAGGCGTTTTTGCCATCGTATTTCCGTGCGTGGCGTTCTTTGCTTTATTTTCATGTCGTCCTTTCCAACGCGTCTGGCCAATTCCATCACATTTTGAAAGCTCACTCTGTCTAATATTCGATCCATGCGTTCGCTCCGTATTTCTTTCCGTTTTGAAACTGGACTTCATATCTCATTTCCTGCCTTTCTGACTATTTTTCCTTTCCGTCCTCCCCTTTGGTTTTCAATTTCAATTCGACCCTTACCGCTAACACCACTCCCCCAGCTTCCTCTTCATCTTCCTCCTCCCGCTCCGCCTCCACCTCTCCCGGCAGCACTCCCTCAACCGACCCCCCGCGTACTAGCTCCGCCGGCAACACCCCCGGCGTCGCGCTCCACCTCCCGCCCACGCTCCACCTCCCCCCATCGCCAACAACCCTCCCCCCCGCGCTACCCTCCCCCTTCCCATCTTCCTCTTCATCCTTCCCCAACCTCCCCTCTGCATCCTTCCCCAACCTCAATCCCCTGCGTGATTCTCCGACCCTGCCACCATCTTTGTTGAATGCGGGCTCAAACTCGTCGCGCGGGACGCTCGTGACGCCGGGCGACTTCCCCACGCCGGGCGGGCGCACGTTCGGTGCGCGCGCAAGGGGCGCTGGGGTTGGGGCTGGTGCGGGTGGGGGATCCAGTTTGGCGGTGGAGCACGATTATTTCGGGGTGGTTGTAATCGCTGGTTCAAACGACGCAGCGGCGGACACCGGTGTCAATTCAACCTCCCCTCCCCTCGCCGCTACTTCGGCCGCAACCTCTCTCTTAACGCCTCCCGGCTCCTCCGCCTCTCCTGCATCTCTCTTATCCGTATCTGTATCCGCCTCAGTATCCCCCGCGCTCTCAACGCCCTCCTCCGCCCTCGCCTCTGTGTCCGTATCCGCGTCGCACAGCACCACGCCCTCCTCCGCCTCTGCCTCATCCAATTCTAAGTCCAAACCCACCTCCCTGCGCTACGCCCCCTCCACCGCGCCCTCGCGCCCGGGCGTGACGAAGACGGGGAGCGCCGCGGGCGCGGCGTTCCACGGCTTGGGAAGTGGGCTGGGGCGGGGGTTGAAGGGCGTTGTGAGGCTGGCGAGTGCGAAGAGCGTGAGGGGGAGGCGTTCGAGTGGTGCTTTAGCAGAGGGAGCGGAAGATGCGGGTGGGGAACCTGGAGATGAAGATAGCGCACCGCCCAGTGCGTTCCACACGCTGAGTGTCGATCCGCCAGAAGCGCCAGCGGAGGCGCGCAAACGCAAGACGTCGAGCGTCCACTTCCTTGACTCCCCTCTTCCCTCTCTTCCCTCCACCTCGCCACAGCTGCCGCCATTACCCGCGTCCGCACCTCCTTCCTCATTTAAAGCCAACGTGGATCCCAACACTTCTTCCTCTGCCACGCCGCCCTTAAGTAAACCTTCGCATCGCGCGTCTCTACTGCGTACGCTGCGCGGCGGCGCAGCGCCGGATTCAAAAAGCAAAAGCAAAGACGCCGTGGGGGAGGGCGATGAGTGCACCGTACCCAAAACCGCAACCAAAACCGGAATCGAGCCCGAAATCATGGCGTCAACCCCACCACCGAAACGCTCGCGCCGCGCGTCCCTCCTGCACGGATTGCGCAGCGTCACGTCGCTCGTCTCGCCCTCTTCGCCCGTCTCTGCACCTTCTGCCTCTTTGCCCGCGTCGGCCGCCGCACCCATCTCCTCAACCCCGATTCCTGCGTTGCCAACGCCGGGGGGCAACGATCGCACCGTCGTCGCTGAGCTAAATAAAGATGGAAGCGCACCCGAACCCGAGCCCGAGCCGGAGACAACAAGCAAACCCTCGCGCCGCGTCTCGCTGATGCACACGCTGCGTAGCGAGGCGAGTTTGTTGGCGGCGCGGTTGAAGCGGCGGGAGTAGCTTTGTCTGTTATTGCTGCTTCGTCATTTTAAGCTCACCACCCTCCGCCCTTATCGCTACTTAACGCCCTTTCGCCCCGCGCACCCGTGGACCTGTTTATCATTATCGTATTTAGATCGGACCTCTTGGACTCTACTTTACTTACATTAGTACCGCCACTCCTTATAGTTGTTCTGTAGAGATCGGACCCGAGACTCGTACTCACCCCTACCTAAATATCTCAATACGTACTATTTGCAAGTACAACGCTCCCTTATTTTCGTCGGTAGACTCAGCCAGTTGAACAAAAACATTGGCATGTTTAAGTACCTGCAGAAGAACCGGCGTCACGAACTTGTAGAAAAAAAGACAAACGCAGAAAGCGACGAGCCGTCGGGAGGAGTCGAACCTCCGTCTCCCACTTGAACCCCACTCCCAACTTTGTACCTGTAGCGGGCGACCACCGTGGTCTACGATGGCCTGTGTCCTTCAGTGGGTGGCTTTATATGTTGAGCAGGAGATAAAGGCTCGCTCTTGCTCTTGCTCTGACTCGGAGGCGGGTTCAGTCTGTGGCTTGTTGAGTTGGAGCTGAAAAAGGGAAGGACAGGTCACTACAAATTACTCCTGTGGACTGAGTAGTTGCCTCGGTGGGAGGTTGATAAATTGAGGAGGAATTTATCGCTTTAGTACCTAGTTGGAACGCCCGGATGAATCACTTTGTAACACCTGGATAAAAAAGCAGAAAATCACAGGATAATGCCGTCCCAAGGAGTCGAACCTCTGTCTCCCGCTTGAACTTTCCGCACCTCGATGCCTTACCTATGTGCAGCGGACGGCCACCATGGTCTACAACGGCATGAAAGGGTCGTCTTATAGTTCGATAGGACACATGATGAATCAATTAGATTTGCGTTTGAGGAAACGGGGATGAGTTGCTGGAGACCATCGCTAGCCGCTACAAAGTACTTCCTCGACCACTGTGACGCGCCGAGATGTCCCTGGATCTGACCGCCATGTTAGTAACATGACAAGAGTATTCATTGCCACGCACCAATCATAATGCTCATCAAGGACGGCCTCCACCTCATCCGCAATGAACTGCTCGTCGCAGTCGTAGGGGACACTCGACCCAAGGTCGAGGAGGGCATCATAGAGCTTAGAGGACTTCATTCGAAGAGGAACAACCCACAGGCGCGTGCTGTTGTTTCCTTCAGGCACCGCCATAACGCAGAGTTGAATGCGCCCCCAACTCTTGGCTGCGCGCGCAACCATGTCTTTCCACTCCGGCCCCATTGTATGCCGGCGGAAAGCGGCGCCGGGCCAGTCTGCTACAGACGTGGCGGAAATCTGGACCTCGTTGAGGGTGTAGTCGAAGCCGGTGATGATGACGTCGCTGCTAGCAGGATCGCCAGCAATGGCCGCAACCTGCATCTTGCACACCGTGCGGATGTTTTCGTGATAGTCGCGTTGCACTAAGGCTCGCATGAATTTCCGCTCGTGGAAGCCCAGCGGACATTGCGGTGATTCCGCTGTGGGATACAATTTCGTGAGTATCACGCTGTGCCAGCTGAGTAATTGTCAGGGCGTACCGAGAGACATGGTGTTGTATGATCTGCAATTTTGGCGATGCCCGCCCTGCTTCCAGTCCACTACCTGGCAGTCTGTCGAGCAGTAGTAGAACGCATGACACCCCGCGCATCGCCGACATTGGGCGCTTTCCTCAACTTGTGCGCACTGTCACAGGGGGCAAACATGGCGGCACTTGGTATAATGGCAACCCAATGGCATTCCGTGGGCAACCCACGAGCTTTTCGTGTGGACTCGCAAGGCCCTTTGTCTTGAGGTTGATCCGGGCGCTTCTGATTTCCCACCGCTGTGATTGGCCGTATGTGTGATACGACTAAGATGCGACTCAAGTATGTGTTAGTGGGTCGTCGTAGTTAGTGTTGAACTGATTCCCCTCTCTAGACATGGCCCGCCCTGCAGAAAAATAATCGCTGTCCTGTTCTGCCATTTGTATACCAATATTTTCTAGGGATCAGTTTGGTTCAATGACCAAGGTGTGCGTATACGTTCCAGCCAATAACCTCAAAATTCTGGTTGACTTTCTTCAAATGAGTGGCTGGACGGGATGTCCATTATTTTTGCACAAGTCTTGAAGTTTTGAGCAGCCGGAACCCATCTGGTGTAGTTTCCACTGCCCTGCATGCTCTCAAAATGGAATTGGGCTTCTTAAATCACTCCCAGGATTACAGACAGAGTACATTGGATCTCAGTAGTCGCTCGGAACAGAGTCATGCTCGAGCAATGAACTTGCTCTGTCTTTGTTCAACTTGTCGTGAGTTATAGGAAAGCACAAATAAGTGACCTATGGCCGCTCAGCTTTCTTCGTGATTTATCTAGTCAAAAGGAAAGGATTGGCCACAGGAGCATTTGCACTGGTTGGATGAATCCGAGACTTGCATCATTTCCTATTCACCCGTACAGCCAACCACGATTGTGGGAAATAAGAAGCGACCGGATCAATCTCAAGACAAAGGGCTTTGACGAATCCGCACGAAAAGCTCGTGGGTTGCCCACGGAATGCCAGTGGGTTGCCACTATCCCAAGTGCCGCTATGTTTGCCCCCTGTGTGTGATTGACGAAAATTCGGCAGGAAGTGAATGAAAAAGAGGACGGACCTCAATATTATCGCATGCCCGAGTGAGGCCCACTCTATCCACATGTTTCTTTAGCGCATGCCGCGTTTCCACGACCATGGTGAGCGTAATCCAGTGGTCATAAATATCCAGCGCTTCGAATTTCCTGGTCGAAGAAATTTGCTCGGCATCAACCACTGCCCTCTTCGTCGCAGCGACTACGCGGTAATACACCAGGCCATTGATTATGAGCTTGCCCATCAGATATTCGAGATGGTAGTCGAAATAGGACCCGAATCGCATCGCGCAATTGAGCAGCATGCGGAGAAGGCCGGCGTCGAGTGCGTCTGGCAGCAATAGGTACCATGAGGGCGCAGTCAGAAGCCGTTCCAGCAGTATAAGGGAATGGCGGATAGACTCTCGTGCCTCCATGTCCGCGGAGACTGTAACAAGGGAAGCCATCGCAGTCACAAGGGCAGGCACAAACTTGTGGCGTCGCAAAGATGCCACGAACTTGTCTTGGAGTGGGGGAGACGTATGGTTGGTGTTGTAGCCCGAATGACCGGCCTGGATGAAACGCATCAAGACACCGATGTAAAAGCTGTGAGGGGCGAGTTTCCAAGTGTGTCGTCCATCGAGAACGTCGTGAACAAACTTGGCTGCGAGGATTGCGAGATCGTCGAGGGTCCCTCCAGCTCCCTCGATAATCTCTTCGAAATTCACAGGATCCGTGAAGTCCAGAACGATGAGAAGGCGACAAAGGTAATTGTGCACAGCCTCGAACATCTCCAGCTTTGCCTGTTGCAACAGCGAGAGGAGCATCCAAGTTCTCCCAACGAGGACCCTGAACCCTGGCGTTGAAGAGACAAACTGGGGGATGGAAGGGGGAGAGGTGTAACAATAATTCTGGGCGACGAATCCCACGAACTGGAAGAGCAGTAAGTCAGGTCTGGCGCCGCATGCGGCAGGGAGATGTTCGTGGTTCTCGGATACGAACTGCAGCCACGGCCAGATTCTTGGCCAGAGTTCCTTGTCGGCGTCCCCCACAGACATGTCAAATATGGATCTCAGAGCCAGCGTAGCACACGCCAGACGATTTTCGGTGGCAGGATCCCGAGTCTCCAGCTCCTCTAAAGACGGGATCTGGGTTGGATCGACATGGGTGAAGAATATGGGGAGGAAACAAATGCGCTGCGCGTCCGATGATCTCTCCGCCGCTTTGTCCGCCCGTACGAGATCGTCAAACGTGGCGTCGCTTTTGCACGCGGTCAATGCCACTCTCTGTGGAGAAGAATTGGGTGGCCATGGGACAAAAGCAGCACAAAGGAGATGGACTCACGCGACTATGAGGGGGGAGACGCTGCAAGTTACTGATTTCTAGTGCTGGATGCATGAAGGAAAGACACAAAGGGTGGTTACCGTGACGGAGGTTACATCGTCATCAGGTGATGTGACTGATTGCGGTCTATGCCCGGGCCGGAATTCAACCCGTTTGCAAGCTAACTGGCTGTACCAAGCTCGCAGAAAGTAGGACGGGAGAACTGACTTGCGCGAGGAGTCCATATTGCTGAGCATCTCGGTTCCAAGCCGATAAACACATCGTCAAACCGATGTGGCGACGACAGTGGCGTTACAAAAACACCAGGAACATGACTGAGGGGAAAAATAGAAAAAGGAACTACCATGGGGGGTTTTCTATAGACGAGAAATTACCTCCCTTCGTGCCCCAGTGTAGGTCGTGGTACTATGTGCCATCGAGGGCATGATCGGGAATTTGTTGGGGAAAAAAGGAGAGTTGAAAGCGGGAAGGCAAGTAGATGTAAAGAGCGGGAGCTGAGACGTCGCATCATCTGTGTCATTGATTGTTGCGTTGAGATTCGGCGGGCGATTACTGTGAGTACATTCCCCGAATCTGGTAAGCCCGCGATTCAGCACATTGGGGGCTGGACGAAAAAAAGGGCGAGGAAGTTAGCATGCGGGTCTCGATCAGTTGGGGGCCAAGAGGTGCTAAGAAAGTGCTTGATGCTGGAAGCGGCGGCCGACAATTCCGATTCAACGCCTAGGCGCAACCTAGACATGGGCTTTTTGCACGTCTTGTTCTAGCCCGAAGCGTCGAATTTGGATCCGGCCAGGTACAGACATTGTGTTGGTTATATATGGAAACCCGGAGCACCACGCTTTTAAGCGACAGTTGGCCGATGTCCGGCTTGCTTGCCGGGGTGATGCTCTGTTGCGGGACCCCAGAAACCCACCGCTGGAATAGAGCTATACACATTTCAAGCGAACATTTATTAAGTCTGTGACTTTAAGCACGACGGAGCCCGAATCGGCAGTCAGATTCAACATGCGAGACACGCGCTGTCGACGAGGTCGGGGGATCGTTGTCCGATAACGCCATGAGACAACCATGAGAGGGAAGAATCGCTCAATCTGCAGTGTTCACATTCCGCAGTGCCACATCCAGTTCTGGTTTTGTTTCTCAAACCAGTGTACTTAGCCGATGTCTCGTTTTGCTAACTAGTAACGGTCCTACAACTCGCATGATTCCATCTCCCGTGAACCGTGCTCTCCTCACCTCCCCACGCGAGCCCAGCTGGACCTCATCGGGCGCTGACCATCTGCGCGACAGGTTTACACCCCTGTATATGTACCCGCGGTCCGGGCCAGCGTTGAAAGTGTTCCTGCCAATCGACGACTGTGGCACTCCGGGTACCGACATAAAGCAATCAGAAATTGCCGTCGGAAGGCCTTAAAGCAGTCTGCAAGATTTTTCTGTCTTCCGTCGATCCGTTCCTTGTTTTGGAAAGCTCGCAAGACACCGATAGGGCTTCCATACTCAATGTCGTCCAACTTCTCTTTCACAATACTAACCATAGATGCCGCACTGCGCAGCTTTTCTCCTGCTCGCTGCCAGCGTCCGAAATTTTGCCGCCGAGTCATACCCACTGTCAATTTCAACAATAAATGAGACCGACTTCGATCCACAGATGCTGGTATGGCACGGGCCCTCGTTATGGTCTGGATTACCATCGCTGGCCGTCCTGAATTCGCACGCAGATCCAAGATCAAGGGGCTAAGGTGCATACATAGCTCGCGGTGCGGTTGATTCAGAATCGTATAAAGGTTCCAGAGCCGCAGGTCCCTTCAGTTCTAGAGGCTAGGATGGCAGTTTTGGAAGGAATTTACATATACTGCTCCCGCGGTATTAGACAATGATTCATTGCTCGCAGTGCTCTTGCGCGGCGCGCGGTGAGTAAGTATGTATGTTCCTCCCGTCTGTCGTCAGACTGGAACCCTGATTGGGATTCTCTGGTTCTGGATCTAAGTACCCTCAACCTCCTCTCCACCCATACTACAAGCTCAAGCTCAGGATCAACTCCACCCTGCAATAGCCGTACTGCTTTGCTTTAGCATGCCCTTTTCTCTCCGGCCGCAGACAGCTACTATTGTTCGTCGGCCTTACAGTGTGGCCTATAGGGTCCATAATATCCAACCGAGTCTGACTGCAATCGAACGATGGTAAATCCTCACAGAGCACAGATTTACAAAGACCTTCGAATCGCTGTCGCAGTCACCGGACACAATGCTCGCTTTAGGATTATGGGGGAGCGCCGGCGGGGAGTCGGCCGGTCTATGAACCTTGCGAAGAGATGCCGAAAATTGCAAGATGATATATTCTTCGAGAACAACTGCCTATCGTCAAGATTCAACATGCCCGAGATCCCCGGGACCGAGTCAAATCTCGAGTAGTAATCTGCCTGATCGTAAGCCCGGGTTGAGAGAGCAATTCCTAGCGGTGGGAAGCAGCGGCTGGAAGGTATATCCACACCTACAAAACTTAATCGACAGGTTGCTCAGTGATCTCAAAACAGGTGTGCGCTTTTCTCGCTATCCTCGGACTGTGGCGTCTCCTGTAGCTTACACTCTATGTCCTCTAAAACTTCCTTTTGAGCACAATTACTCCTCTGGCTCTTCGGCATGCATTCTCAGACTTGACTACTGCACGATTAGACGATCGAAATGCCCAATCCGCCACGGTGACTTCTCCGTGGAAACAACAATTCTTCCGGCGCCTACGATTCTTAGTTCCAATCTTCAATTCCCTTCGACCCAACCCCCAGCTCCTCAAGACGGTATTTCTGTCCCCCATTATCTCTCACCCAGCGTCAATGCTCGATGGTTCTATTTTGCTGGCATCTGCAGTGTAAATGCTTTGGTGACTCTCTTGTCCTCAATTACTCCTGTTGCAACATCCCCTCATGCATGCTGTCCGAAACGTTCAATCGGGTTGCCTCGGTATTTTCGGTCCGACTTCCCAATGCTGTTCTGCAAGATACCACGTTGGTTTTCGCGCCGCTCGGTCGAATACGCTCGGGAGATGCGGCGCACCAGCATATGCATTCCGCTCAGATGTTCAATCATCCTCCCGGAGCCTTTGCTTGGAATTTCTCCCACATTGGCAATACTTTCGTCCCCTCGGTGTATGCAGTTAATACCAGTTAAGTTTGAAGCTGCAACTATGCGCGGACTACTAAGGTTGACACAACGGTGAATGGCCGGTGAGTTCAACAGCCACCGTACTCGAATTGAGCTATCAGCGCAAGGGACGGCGTTGCTGTACTACTGCACGGTATCTGTGGAAGTTCAGGACTCTGAGAGACATGCTGGTTAACGAGTGACAAGCAAGTGAGTCTGAAAAAAATGCTATGCTTGCGCAATGATTTTTACATGTCAGTTGGGCTAATGGCCTACCCCATCGGCCCTGGCTAGTGAGATTTGTGACACAGAGACTGAGACTCGATTATCCGTTTATTGTTGTGCAGGCAGTTTCCGGGGTCTTGCAACTGCGGCATCACACGGCACGCAAGCGGAGCGTCGCTTAAAAGCGTGGTGCTCCGGGTTTCCATAGTTATACATGCCAGCAGCTAGACAACATGCAACACATGCTTCCAAACGCAAAGGGAAAAACAAATGATCCAAGGGAGAGAACTCAAGGAATTACATACATAAGTCACCAGATTCGGGCTACGGTTTCCCTGTTATTCTGCAGACAACAGCAGCCTCGCTTCCTCTTCATCCTCGCGCCATATGCCGCGATGCCGAAGGGCTAATCCCGGCGGGATGATGCCGGGTGAGATCGTGATGCCAAGGTTAATCTCAGACGTTGCTCTGCCCGTAACCTCCATGTCAAAGCTCAACACGAATCGTCATGTCGGTGTACTGTGCTACATATTAGCTCGTCATGCGTTCTCTGAGTCC
This sequence comes from Mycena polygramma, assembly GCA_029449255.1. Lineage (NCBI taxonomy): Eukaryota > Fungi > Basidiomycota > Agaricomycetes > Agaricales > Mycenaceae > Mycena > Mycena polygramma. Next base: position 362,695 of record JARKID010000112.1, read on the forward strand.
CCGTATCTTCAGCTCTTTTGAAGCAGTGCCGTGCCAAGATGCGTCGACCTCCCGAATCGATTGCCCTCAACCCCGTTCTCCGAATTCATCCGTACAACCCCAAAGCCGGCACCCCAACGCCTGGAGCGAATCCAATGGCATTTAAGCCTCAACCTAATTCTTTCCAGTCTTTCGGGTGACTGTTCACGGTCAATTCCAATAGGGCCCGATAACGATCTAGGTAGCTCGTGGCGCAGACAAAATACGGACCGGAGACTCTTTGCCGCCAGGTACACACCCAAATTACGGTTTTGATGCCACCACTGCCACTGATAAGTGGCATTTCTTGGGGTGACGCTAATAACTCGCATAGCTTCCGACCAGGGACCCACATCTCATAAAAAAAAGTGGCACAGCCGCTACGGTCCGGGGCGTAGCGGTCGCCTATGTAATTAGGTTGGCGGTCGCCAAATTAAAGGCTCACCGCCACCGCCTCCTTGAAGCGTCTTCCTGCCTCCGGACATTCCACAATACCGCAAGAGAATGAGTTTGAGCATCATGCGTGGCAATGCGACACTGGGATTTCGCGAGGACATCTGCACAGACGCGTTTCTATTTAACGTGAGTTCTTGGTTGCGAGGAGTTTGTCTTCACCTTGGACGTTCAACCCCTTTGCTCAGAGCATTAACATGGCGACACCATTTGCGAACGGCGCGTGGGACGCATGGGAGAACACGACGGGGACGCCCTATCCCAATGCAGCGTCGTCTTCCATGCCCAGGCAACCGACCATGTTCGGCGCGCTGCCGTACCCGATCCCAAACACGCCTCCAATATTCCTCTCCTACCGCTTCACGCCATCGCCTTGCCCCCCTTCATCCACATCCGCGTCCGGAGCCAAGCTTCGGATCCTCGATTTAACCGTGACGGGCCCCGACTCGCGCGCACCGTACTTCTGCATCAAAACCGACGTGCCAACGCCGGGGTTCACGGTGATTTTCAACGCCGCACGCGAGCCCATGATCATCGTGGAATGGTTGAAGCACCCCATCATCGAGATCCGCAACCGCCTATCGAAGAGAAGGACGACGGCGTGGCTGGCGCTGTCGGCGGATAAGAGGTTCGTCGCCGTTCATTCTTGTCTTTCGATCCGGTGAATACATGCGGGGCGCAGTTATCGAACGATGACGGTCCATGGAACCACTTTCTTCTGGGCCCCCGAGGGGAAGTTTATCTGCGTGAGTATCTCGCTCCCGCCCCATCTTCCTTTCTAACGTCCCGTTTGCGTTCAGCTATACTCCGCGGGTCTCGGCACCCCACAAATCTACGCACGCGTCAGCCGAGAAGACTGTGGGCTCACCCTCGAACTGACGGTAGACGCCGTGCAGCTCGGAATTCTCGAGGAATGTGTCGCCGCCGCTCTCCTGCTCCAGTGCGGACGGAGGATCGATTGATTTGCGGACGCTCTTCACTGATACTTGGCTGATTTCGATCTTATTGTTTGTACTTATCCTCTACTGTTCCTTGGCTGCTCAACCACAACGGACTTACGCATTCCACTGTACCATTACCACGCTCATAGACATAGATGCGATCGTTGCAACTACCATTCCTTGATTTTTACTGTGCCCGAGTTCCTCTGGGACGACCGTTGCGATGTATTTAATTGTATGCTAGCAGAATGGTAGGACTTCATGGCCAGTTGAACTGCGTGATGAGGCTGTCATTTCAACTCACGATGCTCATGCACGCAAATCTTCCTCAAACAGAGGTACTATTTTCGACTGGCTAACCGGCCAAACGGGGTAGCCGGCCATTCGCTCTGTACAACGAGAACAACTTAATGTATGCCCACGTTTGAAGTTGGGGGGCGAGGGGGACCTATTGCGCTGGTCCATACCGAAATTCAACCGAAAGTGATGGTCGGATCACATGTTGTGGTGTGTTTAGTCTCGGCCGCACAGCCCCGATCAGCGTTTCCTTGCCTTCCTGCGACTGCCCGTCCTCTTGCTCGCTCAGTTCTTCATCGTTCCACGACTTCTTGGGCTCATTCTACTCCTACAGTCCTGGGCTTCCCTCTGCAACGTGACAGAGCACGCATTCGTCCTAACCCCTGCTGTGACGAACCAGATACTTCGTCACTCCCATTCTTTGCCGGTCAGACGGTTGTATCCACACCGTGCACCCCATGCATGGTATGGGTCTAGGATTTGGCATGGTGCTTTGGGATTGGTATAACTCTATCCTTGTGCGTTTCCAAAAATTTTCCGGTCCCAATTCTCTTCTCATTGCCGGCTTCGAGCTGAAGCCACCCAAATTTCGTGCCCGTGACCTTTGGATTTTTTGGGGGACCCAGCGCTATCTCCGTGTCAGGCCGGGCGCTGTAGTATATCGTGAGGGTTCTTATGAAACGATCCGCACTATGGTTTGGGCCGCTACAACTGCTGGGCGTGCCGAGGGCCTCGGATTGTCGGGGATGGGTCAGCCCGCGGGCTATTCTGCGATAACACATCATTTTTCTCTGCTGTTCTATATCCTGTATGTCGATAATAACTGTACAAAATAGTCCCTAAACACCCCCTACTGTACTATTTCGACCGAGTGTTCACAGCATGTCACGCGTCACCATAGGTGTTCACTTTTCTTGCTGTTCATTTCTCGGCAATCACGAGAAAACTCCCATAAATGGTAATCCGGCAACTTCCGGACGCAAAATTTTGACGTTTTTCCACCTATTTAGGCCTCAAAAGTTGAATGTCACCGACACCGACACCAAAAGTGTTCAGTTCAGAAGGTCGCGTCACGCGTCACCTGAACGCTCGGTCGAAATAGTACAGTATACTATTCCTGAAGCAAAAGACCCCGAGCTTTTACCTACAGAGGCCGATTGACGGGGTGGCCGGTTGCCCTGTGTTTGGCCGTGTTGGCGATGCCGACGGAAAGAAATTCCCTGAAGCATCAACACTTGCGCTAAATTCATGGAAATTATACCGAACTATCCACATGATATCAGTCTTCAAATGGGTGCACCATGGCCTGTATCGTTACAATAGGGCTGTCAAGAACGAGCGATAAATGCTAACGTGGCCGGGTAGCCGATCACAAATAGTACGGTGGTTGTACGATTAACCATAAGAAAGGATTTTTGTGAGGAGGAAAAATCGCCGAGCATCTTTGTGGTTGGGTAATTAAGTATGAGTGCTCACGAGCACATTTTTTTGGGCACAGAACGGTAGAGCGCAGTACTATCTGGCAATTTGGCTTGACCAGGTTGAACCCGCCTTGTGGCAGTGCGTCGCGTATCACCGGGTGTGCGGTAAAGCTATAGCCGGTTGTCTTCCTCCTACTCCCACTCGCAAGGAATCTATTCTGAACTGAACTTCCACGGGCCCGACAACCGACTTAGCTACCTGGTGCCTTGCTGGTGCCTACTTCCATTTGACTTTCATCCACGGACGTCCAACTTCTTCCCTCCAGAATCAACTGAGTGCTGTCGATACTGCTCCCAAAAGAACACAATATGTGCGGCTGAAAAGAGGCGTGGTGCCCTCAACTTGAACCTAGGCAAAGAATCTGGTGCTGTAAGGGCAACAACCGCCACAGCCCGATCACTGGAGCGGTGACCAACACACACACACAGGTCTCAAGAGTCTGGGCAGAAGGAGGATCCTTAGACACTACTAGATACATGAGGCGGAGTGGCTACTCACCTGGGCAGAAGGAGGATCCTTAGAGAAGAAGCTAAGGATCGTCTGCCCAGGTGTCATATCTTATATACTAATGCATGACGGGTGACTGTCTAAAGCATGTGACTATGCAGCTGCATGTGATCTGGTGATGCACGGAAGAAGGAGAAGTCCGACCGAAGGAACGGAGCGTCGGACAAGCCCAGGAACACAAGGGAAGGGAAGAGGGATGTCGGAGACTGTTGGAGGGAATCGAGCTGAGCTCGGACTGGAAGGAATGGACCAAAGCCGGACCGAGGGCAAGGTCCAGGCATGGGCCAAGGTCCGAGGCTGGACGAGACACACCATCCAGGCACGCGTAGAGCGTAGAAGAAAGACCAAAGCCCAGAGGGCAAGACTTCGGAGGATCGACCGAGGTTGGCGAGGAGATCCGCAGTTCTACAAACCAAGCGTCTGACAGCGACCGGCACCAAGAGGGGGATGCTACGGGCCGAGCCATCGGACCGGGGACCGGACCGAGAACCCAGTCCATAGCGGAAAGGCGGAGGACGGAGGGCGGAGTCGGAGAGAAGAGAGAGGAGGGGAATGGAGAGATGCAGACGTACTGCACAAAGGCTGCAGTATCTGGCACGAGCCTATACGGCAGTAGGCCACGCCCGAGGGTGTCGGCAAGACCCGAGGGGGAGGAGAGGCGCTGGTTGCCGGAGCCAGACACAGGAGAGGGGGAGGGGTGTGGATGTATCGGGACTCCCGGAGTCACGATAGCGGGCACGGGCCTATACGGCAGTAGGCCACATCCACAGGGGGCAGAGCTCTGGTCTGCGGAACACAGAGAAGCTGGAAGGCTTCTCCGGAGGGTTCGCTCTCGGAGACCATGACGGGCGGAGGCGGAAGGAGAGAGGGAGAGCTGGAGCCGAAGCTTAGCTGAGCCGGACTGAGGCCAGGATGCCGAAGACGAGGGATGAAACCAGAGCAGCGTCAGAGACGACTTGGGAACAGGGATACCGGAAGAGGATGGTAGCCAGAGTCAGGAGTACGACCAAGCGGGGGCGTGAAGGTCGGACAACTGGGCTGTTAGTGGTGAGGCGAAGGTGAAGCAATCCGCAACGGGCTGGAGGGTTGAGGCGAGCCAAACCAGGTGGAAACACCGGGCCGCGAGGGCGTCCCCTGACAGGTGCCACCGGCCGAGATGTGGATCAAGAAATCTGATGTACTGATTGGGCGCTTCTTCAAACTCTTCGATTCCTGCATCGCTCCCACGTGCATCGTTCCCATCTTCGGCGTCTACTACCATGCCCGACGTGGAGAGCTCTGTATACAAGGGTGAAGATTTAGTTCTCTCAGTTCAAAATGTTTCTGATCCACAGCAATCGCAGGTCCCAGCGACTCCGATGACGCGGCGGCCAGCAAGCTATGGGCCGTGTACATATCGGAGGCAGAGAAATACGATAAGTCGCTCGTCGAGAGCTGGAAAAGCGACATGGAAGGGATGCTCATATTCGTAAGCCCCGATCCAGAGGCATGCATGCCACTGATTTGACTCGTGGCAGGCGGGCCTCTTCTCAGCGGTCCTGACTGCTTTCCTCATAGAGAGCTACAAAACGCTCAGCCCCGATTCAGAAGACCGCACTGTGAAACTTCTGACCCAGATATCGCAACAGCTGGCCTCCGGTGGAAACCAGACCGCGCTTTTCGCTTCCCCACCCATTTCTTTCACCCCATCCTCGCCATCCCTTGTCTGTAACGCGCTTTGGTTTATTAGCCTCGGACTCAGTCTCACATGTGCCCTCATTGCGACGCTTCTGGAGCAATGGGCAAGAAACTTCATTCACCGGGCAAACATGCCTTCGGCTCCAGCCATACAAGCACGCATCTTCTCATATCTGTACTATGGGATGCGGCGGTTCAACATGCACGTGGTGGTGGACGGGCCTGGAGAAAATGCCGCGCCTGCCGCGCACTGCCGCGGCACTGCCGCGGCTTTGACGCGGCGGGCTGAGGTACGAATTATCAGTGTCCCAGGTCGTTATATCAACGATTTGTGAGTGGTACATGTGCTCTGGATACGTCAGGCACTACGCAGGGACCGGAGTCGTCTGAAATTGCAAGAACTCAAGTTCAACTTCTCTAATTTGTGGGTTGAAAATTCTCAGCCTGTCTTCTGAGTGGGCAAACCATCTTCAGGACTTGAAATCGCACGGGAATCTACCGAATAAACGGTTCTGGAGACTCTTCTGACAGTTCAATCAGCGCGGCAGGTGCACGTCGATGGCGCAGCAGTGCCGCGTCAATTCTCGGCACTGCCGCGGCAGTGCGCGGCACTGCCGCGTCAATGCGCGTCAACGTCGCGGCACCCCACCTGCAGTAAGTCCTTTGAATAACACCTCCTGAAAGCATAACAACTCAATTTGAAGCCTTTATTGTGAAGAGACATTGAGAATTGCCCATGTAAATGGACAGGTTGCGTTGAACCGGTTGAACCGTTTAACTGTGCTTTGTGGCATTGCTAACTCTTTCGCCATGTCGCACCATTGTTGAGCTATGTGAACCTATTCAAACATTGCATAGCTCACATCCTCGATTACTTATCGTGGTCCATACTTATCTGAAGTGAAGTGCGCCGGTCAACCGGCTGTTTGAACCCCGCTCGACGCCTAGCTTCTGAATAGGCCAGTTGGAATTCTTGTCCATTCCCAAGGTTTCCTCGCATCTGGCCTGCGGCGGCTTAGCCTAGCTTATCAGCGAGGTCGTGGCTCAATGCTTGCGGAATCTATTGTCTCAAACATCTCACTCGCTTGAAAGTGAGTGCCCGCGCAGCACCGCCGCGGAAAAAGGTACCGCTCGAGCAGCGGCACTTCATCCTTACTTCTGCGTTCCTCCTCTGACGATTCTGGCTTAATTTGGGCCTACAGTAGCTCTACCAATACTCCGTTCAAACTTGCAAGCTTAATTCAGCCTTGTTATTGTGACAACTGAGAGTGGATGATTTAGGTTGAGTTACACATTTACCGAGCGATGCCATTAGTCTCTGAAGTTCCAGGCGCGCCGGGGTTCTCGAGGACTTGCAGACTTGAGTTTCACGACCTGAAAGCGCCAGTATGGTATGGGGTCATGATTGTTGACAAGGGAATAATTTTGGTCTGGCCGAAACCTGCCCGAGACGACTGAATAACACAAGAAATATGCCATGACGAATTGAATCGACGGATAAGCAATATAAATCCCACCGCCGTTGTTTTCAGGAGAAAATGGTTAGCTAATGAGACTGCGTGTGCCACTGAGATGAAATTCTACCCGGGGTCCAGATATTGAAGGTCGGTGTAGGGATGGATGTGGAGACCAAGGGTTCTCTCGACAAGTGCTGTGTAAACCCACGATGTCCGCAGCCTTTCGGGCCACCTGTAGAACGTGATCATGTCAGTAGCTCAACAGTTATTTATCCTGACTTCGTACGACCATCCATTCAGCATAATGTTTTGCAGCGTGATTTTTGAGGGCAAAGTTGTCCGCGGCGGATACAATTCGCGGGTCATGGGGTCGATTATGACTCCGCTTCGATACTGCTAGTCTGATTATCCTAGGTAGCTGAAAACAAGGGATAAACGTGGCCCAGTTGCAAGTTATAAGACTGTTGAGGGCACGCCGTGTGACCTTCAAAGCCACGGTTTGAGCTATTGATCATTGACGAGGACAGCGGGCAGAAATAAATATATGCAGCGCGGCCCACAGATTTTTTTTCTTGTCCTTCTTGCCGCGGCAAAAAGACAGTGCCGGTCACGGCACCGGGTCACCGTGCCTATGCTGCATTAATGTTCGAAGGGAAACTAATGCCAGTTTTTCATGGGTCAGAGATTCGTCGTTAGGCACAATCTGACTCAAATCCCACGGTTCAACCTTTCGATGTGGCAACGCACAGCTCCGCAGCACAACCCCCACAGCACAGATGTTCCGCTCAACATTCCGCTCAACGTGTCTCGGTTACGAGCTTCAACCAATGGATGCATTATGAGCATTGTTCACACTTACTTTGAAATTCATAGAGGGCTTTGGGACAGGATTACCGTTTAAGCGGCACTGTCGCGGCAAACCCACGGCGCGTCATTAGTACGGCAGTCAAAGAATGCTAACCCGGCAGCTCTATATGACGGTTTCAGAAATGCTTTGCCTCAAAATTAATCAAGACAAAGGATGCATGTCTGAACGAGCTTATGGCACGAGCAGAGTACTTTAGTGATCACGACGGTAACACTGTGCCGCGCAAGTGGTGCAATCTTGCGAGCGTGGGGAAGCGGTCTCTAAAAACTAAGTGTTCGGGCCCTTGAGATATGCCTGGTGTGTCTCGTTGAACCATTGAAGGCATGTTTGGGTACTGAGTGACTCTTGTGAAGGTCTTCATTTGGTAGTTAAACCGAAATGAAAAACATTTGTGAAGCCTGAATGACCCAAGTGCGCAGTCCCGAGACAATCCATGGTTCGAGTCCCAGGAATCACTTCAGTGGCTCCCGGAAAAATGCCTATCTGGTTGGTCCAACAAACCATGACAAACCTTCCAATTCAGCCGATCCAGTCACCAGGCCTAGTGGGTAATGTCAAGCAGTTCCAGACATGTCTGGACTCTGGAGAATTGCTCCAGTATTTCTACACAAAATCCCTATTCAGCCAATGACTGGAACTGCAACTTCTGTGTGTTTTACTGCAAACAATGTATTACCGTTAGGAAAAGCTAACAACGTGCATTCAGTGCTTACATTGCATCCATTCCCAAGTTATAAGCTGCGCGGCAAACTGCCGCAGCAAAACACAGCCACTGCTGCGCAAACCTGGCGGTCAGCGCAGGGCTTCTAGGCACCAGATTTACACACCCACGGACGTGGAAGCACTATGATTCTATTGCCCGACCTACAGCTAGCGTACTTTCTCATGAGTTAGGCCACACGGCAGTGCCGCGACAAGAAAGACTTGCACAACACTTCGGCATTTCGAGCAACGTGAAGGTTCCAAGAAGGAATGGTTCCGCGGTCAAAGGCACGTCCGGTGCGTCAGTTTGAAGACTCCAAGACCTGATTCATGGTAAATGATCTGAGGTGGTTCTTGCAAAATTCGCTATTTGGTGGTTGGACCAAAATCCATGAAAGCTTCGGAACACAGTGCACCCCGATATGAGCATCAGGCCTAGTGCACGTAATTGAGGACTCTGAGCCGCATTCTAGTCCCGGTGAATTGCCTGAGTAAATCTCGAGAAAATCCCTATTTGGTGGTTTCAAGCAAGGGCTGTGAACAGTCCGAGCACCAGTTGTGCCGATTCAAGTAGCACACCTAGCAGGCCATTCCAGGACGTTTAAGACAGGTTTTGACCCTGGGGAGTTAGTGCAGCGGTTCTCGCAAAATACTCTATTCGGTCATTGCAACCAGACGCAACTTGGGTATGATCGATGAAAAATTGGGGTTGGATATTTGCCGTAGAACTATGTAGAGGGCTTAGGCAAAGCTAACAAAATTTATTTGGGATTTATAGTGCCTCCGCTCAACAGTTATAAGCTGCGCGGCAATTTGCCGCGGCAAAACACAGCCACCGCCTCGTCAATGCGGCGGACAATGTAACACTTTATTGTATCGATTTGCATGTCCAGCACTACGGTAAACTTCATCAAAACACAATTAAGCATCGTTGCCCAAGATTTACAGGCTCTCCCGGCTAAAAAGACTTCCCCTATCCAGTTGGGTCAACCAAGGTTGAACTTGCGTTCAACCGACGGAGTGAACATTACAAGAAGAGATCAAGCCAATCCACGTAGCACAACTAGTCAGGCGCTAATATCCCGTGGAGACACGCTTTGCATCTGGGGGATTGGCCCAACGATTCTCCTGAAATTCCCTATTCGGCCGTCAACGTGGGTATCATGTGTCAAAAATTGGGATTGGTTTTTTTGAGCCGGAACCCTGAATTGGGCTTAGGCGAAGCTAACAACACGTACTCAGGGTCAACAGGGCCGTCCAACAAAAGTTATAGGGCTCGCGCGGCACTGCCGCGGCAAAACACAGCCACGCGCGTCAATGCGCGGCAATGCCGCGTCAGTGCGCGGCAGTCGCGCGGCAGTCGCGGCATTTTCACCCAGCCCGTGGTGGACATCATACCACTGCTCCTACATGCATCCCTCCTGCTTTTCTTTGCAGGCCTTGTCGCATTTCTCTTCCCCGTGAACGGTATCATGACTGTCATCGCTGCCGCCCTCTTGCTGCTCGTCATTGCCGCGTACTCCGTCCTCACTTTTCTTCCTCTGCGATACACGGATTGCCCATACCAAACCCCGCTTTCGGGAGCAGTCTGGAGCCTTTGGCGGTGTCTGAACTTTCGCCGGAAATTGCGATCCGGGGAGAGCATGGTTGAACGAGTAACTCGCAATGCCAGGCAGGATTCTACCGCGCGGACGGCTCGAGATTGCGAGGCCCTTACTTGGACTGTGAAGTCTTTGGCAGACAACTTTCTACAGCTGGAGCCCTTCGTCGGGGCTCTCGCTGATGCATTGGGAGATCGCGCACATCCACATCGCGCCTATTCAGAGCACATCCGACATCTCGCCTCTCATCCTGATCTTCAACTCTGCTTTCGGATCCAGAGCCTTTATGATACTTGCCTGGATGGTGTCATGGCTGTTGAGCCCAGGAATCGTCGCCAGATCGCTTGCTACAAAGGCCTCTGGGCCATCTCAAGCTTATCGACTCCCGGAGGCGCAGACGTACATCTTCTGAGCGACTTTCACACCTCCCAGGCATATCACGAGTGGCGTCACGCGGACCTGGATAGGGAAGTCAATCACTACGCCGTTTCGGCGGGGGCAATGATGAAGTGGGGAGCATATTGCGCTGTGTACAGCCAACTCGTCCAACAATCTCACTATCTTGCTACCTTTCAAGGCAACTCAAGATGCTCTTCGGCCCCCGATTTCGCTCCCGCCGCGGCTCTATTCCGTCATCTAGCCGGCGCTTGTGGGTTCTACCTCAACGGCGACCCGCATTCGATTCTGCTCTCCCGGCTGACCGATGTTTCTCAAGTTCTCAAGTTGATCCACCATTTTCAGCATTCTGCTCCCCATACGATCCTGTTTGAATATCTACGTAAATCGGCAGCCCTCCCTGTGCAGCCTTATCGGTGGGAAGCAACGATGCGGGCTATCGGAATCGACCGGTCACTCCCTTTCCCTGTGTTCCAGCAACCCCTCGAATGGAACATTGCCACTCTTCTACACAGCAAGCCAGGATGGAAGATCCCGGACGCTTCTGAATTCCTTTGGAGGGACACAGCCATTATGGAATTATGTTTTTTCTGGCGGCCGGAGACCATCATCGCCATACCCTCTTGCATGATTTCCTATCTGAATGAGCGGAATTCCAACTCTGTTTTGACACAATTCGCGGGACGCAGTCGGATCACACCTTACTTGCTGTCCTGCTTCCCGTACACCATGTCTGAGGGCGCATCACTTTCCATGCATGAAGATATCAGCCACCGGAGCTCACCGGAGCAAGTGCTAACATCCCTGTGGAATTTAGCGGCCTCGGACGACCTTCGTCATATTCAAAATGCAGTCCTATACCAGGGTCTTCTAGAAGCCGTCTCAACAACCAGATTCCACGCCATATCTGTTTCTCTGCTGGCCTTAATCAAATACCGCATCTTGCGACTGGCCTATTTCGGACTTCGACGCTCAGAAGCCCGACCAAAGGCTGTGGAAGTACTCAACTCTGTGAATTGGTTCCTGTTACCGACGGACACAACGAGCGGCAGTCGAGAACACGAATCATCGAATGCTTCTATGCAGGGACGTTTTGACGAAGCAATCGTACATTTACTGGCGGAGTTTTTGGAGCAGTGCTGCTCTCAAGGCATGCCAGCGCCATACAAGGCAGCTGAGACCCTTGGCATCATCGCTCTCGGACCGCCCTTTGTGCCGGTTATACGAACCCAGGGGCCACTCACTACGTCCGCCGCGGTTCACCAATCTCACCAGATTCGTCTTGCGACGGTCATTCAGGATATTTTTTCGGCCAACGGTTTTGACTTCATGAAGACGCTCAAGAACGCGCTAATCTCATCAAGTTTCCTGGATCACCCTTCTTGGCGGTTTAGCGATCCCGTTGCGCGGGAAATATTACGGACTGTTTTCAGCCATCATGAGGAGACCTCAGCGTCATCCAACCCAGAAGTGATGCTCCGTGTTCGCGCCATCTTGAATGGGTTGGACACTGAATGCGGATGATCGATCAACTGTGTCCAAACTAATGACGGAGGAGTAAGCTGGTTCTTCCATGGTCTGAATGATGCCCGATTCCTGAGCAATTCTACAGATAATACCGAGGGATATTCACCGTTAGCCATCGATGTGCAACAGCCTGTAGGGCTATTTTTCTTCCCATTGTTCCACGATCCTTTCCGCTGGATCCTGCAAGCCAATTGTTATTCCTTGACTGCAGTGAGTTAAGAAGCCAACGAAAAATCGTTTTGTGGACAAGGCCATGCTGAGAATCGGCACAAGTAAAGATCGCAAAACAATCCGTGTATGTGGAAACTTTTGAAATTTCCACGGAGTAGGGGAAATGAAGTACATGTATGAGCCTGCGTTGAGTAAAGCTGCCTATGGTGGCGAAATACGGAGGAGTATGTGCATCTCAATATAACAGGGATTCAACAAGAAACAGATTTTTTTTTGGCACGTACAGGGAACGGAGCCACGAACTACTGCCAGCAGCCGTCTATTCCTACTCTGTGTCTTCCGCAGAGCTTTCTTCTTCCTCTTCTTCGAACTCTTCCTGTGTCATGAATTCAAATGAAAAGCATCCAGTAACCCTCGCTCTCTTGTGTTGCTTGTCAGACGCTGGTCCTTCTAGAAAGTGATCGGATGCTGCGGCTGCGTGTGAGCATGCGATCGAATACACCAAGGAAAACCGACCTTCAACTTCCCCGCGTCGCTTACGTGCGATAAACTCCTCCGCGTGGGCCCAAATATCGTGGCCTCCCCTCGCGCCTGTCTCCCAGTCGTCATAGTAGTCGGCGTACGTCGCCACGACAAAACGCATGTCTGTGACATCCGGCGCGACGTACTCCATGTACCCCTTCGCGTCGTCAATCTCGGTGGCAGGGAACGCTACCAGCGCGGGCAGGGCGCACAAGCTCTGCACCCACTCCGACGCCACCTCAGGGTCATCCACGAACGTCTCGAAGTCGTCGAATACGTCCAAGTGGGTGACTGTGCTAAAGAGGGGATGCTCGAGATTAATCGGCTCTTCCTCGCCCGATGCCTCGTCACGGAAGAGCTGCCCGACATCGAGACTCAGGCGCTGTATCTGCATGGCGCCGAGGATGGGGAGAAGGTACGGCCCGAGGACGTTCCCCAGGATGGCGAGGGTAGTGATTCCGGGACACGATTGTAAAAAGGAAGCAAAGCCATCGCGTGATAGGGAGTGGGTGCTTGAATACACCAGGACGTGGCGAACGATTGATGCAAGAAAATCCGCCGGCCTTAGTTGGATTGATTTGATAGCTGAGACTGTCACGGCGACGGTGTCAAGGCGGAGGACCTTGTATAGCATTGGCTCTAGCCTGATACATAGTGAAGACACGGGGTAAGAACTGATGTTCTGCGACGCGGAACCTGAAATCACTTGCCAGAGGCGAACACGATGAGCAACCAGAAGAAGAGGTGGGATTGTTGTTCTATCTTGGGCAGCGATTTCGAAGATGACTCGTTCAAGCTCCAAATAGTGCAGGGGGCAGAATTATTTTGGGGCAATTGAGCCGGGCACATTGGCAGAATGGCAGGCAGAATTGCGGCAGAATCCGGCAGAATTCACAGAGCAAATCTCGCATTTTTTTCCTTGGACACCATACAGAGTGCTAAATATTCAACTGCTCATCGGATCATTGATATCCTAACTGTTTACAGTCTCTCTACCGATGTTCTCGATGTTTTCGTCCTCATTTACGGCCATTTCTCGACAGTCAACACGCTCAAAGTCACAATCCCACCCTTAGACTTCAGTCGCAACGGGTCGTTCATCCTCGATAAGCTTCTCCAAACCCTTTTGTATTTTTTGTTTGTATTCGAAGCGAAGAATACGAGAAACTCACGGTATCCTGATCATGTTTGATGCTCCGGACCCTTGGTTTCTGCCAGAATCTGCCGAACCTCACCCAATTGAGCCATTCTGCCAGCCATTCTGCCAAGCCGGATGGCAGAATGGCAGCATTCTGCCCACAACACTAGCTCCAAAGGAAGTTTTCCTGTCGAGCTCATCTCGTGGGGCGAGGGTGGCTGCATGGATGGAGATCGGTATCAGTCTGAAAGAGTCTATGCCCAGGTGAGCTGGGGGAGGAATTAGGGCAATTGTGCAGAACTAAGCTCAGTGGATGACAATAGCTGGGAGGAATAGTAAGGCAATTTGAACGGCCCAGCGAAGACTCCGGAGGAGGAAGTTGGGAGGAAGAAGGAAACAGGAAGTGCATCACGTGCGTGCGAATCATGTGAGTTTGACAGTTGATACCAAACAAACACAAGCGCATCACTCCCTTTCTGGCGACTTCCACGTCCTGCAACTTGCCTGCAACGAAGATGCCGTCCTATTCGCTCGGTACGGGCACCAAACGCGTGAAGCCGCCGTACTGGCACCATCTGATGCGCCGACTCTCCGGCACTGGGCAATGGCAAAATCTCCAATCGTTGTGCTCTTCCTCGGAGCCTCCAAGATCTGCCAGCTCTCCCCGTACTGACTTTCTAATTCTGTGAATTGTCCGCTTGCTTACGCACTCGAAACTCCGTAATATCCTTCATCGCATGTCTGAAACGTGAGCTCATGCCTAACGGGGAGGAAAGAGCTTCAGCACCCGGATGGCGATCCTTCAAGATACACGTTTCGCAACTTGCCACGCGACCGACGACGTCCCGAAACATCCCGGAAGAAGCTTTAAAAGAACGGTGGGCTCCTCTGTTGGTTCTGAGGTGGCATTTTCATTGACAAAATACATGTATGTTGCATGCGCAGCGCTTGTCCAACGCCCAGTGCACCAACAACTCTGGCGTAGAAGACCATCTGGCCGGTGCTCGGGAGTACTACCGCGGAGGTATGCAGCGGATCACCACAACTCGTGGTTTCGATACGATGCGGAGCCTCAAAAAGTTCCCCAGATCGCTCCCTGATTATAAAATATCCTCTACTAGTATTCCGGCAAAGAAACCTGCTTCGCACAAACACATTGCAGTGGCTTGCTCTTGTAGATAGGACACTCTGCGCCAGCGCTGCTTGCGATGGGAGCTTTCTGGTCTCAGCGTTCTTCGGCAATCCCCCGCCCGGGTGCAAAGATGCGCACCGAAGAACCGATTTCATCACGATGCTGATCTCAATGCACAGTGTGCGAATAAATAGCGACCCCACATCCATTCCCCGCCTTTAACGATACCACCCACGATACCCTACGATACCCCATGGCCCCTGCTGCTGCAGCCGCATTCCTTCAGAGCGCCATCGTTGCACTCCAGAACGTACTCACGACTCGCTACGTTAGCGGTAAGCCGTGACTGGAAGTTTAAGCCTCCCTGACTCATCGCATTGCAGCTGCCGGACTCGTGGTGCTCCTGTACGACCACCTGCTCACCTTTGACGATGAGGTAGAGTATATCTGGAAGGCTTCGCACAGCCTCGAGAAAACCCTCTTTTTATTCCTGCGGTACATGGTGCCACTGTTTGTAACGGCGCAGACTGTCAGTACGTGCAAATTTGCCCTCCCGCATGAACGCGCTGACAATATGCGAAGCACGCAGTGGGTTGACGGTCATCACAATGTCCGATCTCGTACGTTGGCGTCCTTGTGCATCTTTGATTCCACGCTAACGTTCAAATTGTATACAGGCGTAAGCACCTATTGGATTGTGCGCTCATTCTCGTGGCATTAACCTCTACTAGGTGCAAGGCCTTCACGTCATTCTCTGTACTGATATCATCGCCGTTGTCCCTTTACTACTGCTGATTCCGAATCCCCAGACATTCGCCGGCTGGCTGTCAATACTCGTATCCAACTTACTTGTACTCCAACGCATTTGGAAGACACTCCCCAGCGGCCACCCCCTTATTGTGTGGTCCCTGTGGTTCTTCGTCGTGATGCAGCTCGCCGGGCTTGCAGTGACGACCTGGATCGTCAGCAACATGATTCGTGCGTGACTATCTCATCTACTGTTGCTCGCAGCTTATCTGGTACTAGCGGTGCTCGTGTTCGAGCCCAGCGTCCGCCTTTGCACGTTCAGCTCCAAACCCAGCGTCTTTGGGCTCTGGGTCCCAGGTCTCGTGTTTGAGGTGGTGGTTTTCATCACCGTATGTTGGAACACGCTGGATCGGCCGCGCGCGCTCGTGCCCGGACTCCACCCTCACATAACGCGCATGCTTTTTCGTGACGGCGTCGTATACTTCGTGGTACGCCCCCGTTCGTTCTGTTTCTCTGACCGATAGTCTGACATCTCGCCCAGATCCTTACTGGTGCGTTGAATTCCCGTTTCCCTGGAACGTCCGAATCGCTAACATGCACCCAGTGCTCCGCGTTGCAAACACCCTCATCGCCGTCCTCGCGCCAATTTCATTGCTCTTTGTTATCCTATTGTGCGTCTCATTCCCACCTTTTCCCCCGACGCTATTGATTATACATTCCCCAGTTTTATTTGGGCGGCCACAACTGTCACCACGACGCGGCTCATTATCAACTCACGGCGCGCGACTGGGAGGGTGGAACAACTTTGGGAGGAATTACAGATGGAGGCTTTGGAAACTTCGCGGTCGGGGTGGGATCCGGACTTGAAGTGACCTCTTTCCTTACCTTCCGTTGTTGGGCATGTATCCTTGATTTTTGGGTTGTGTATGTATCGCCGCCGTGTAATATATTCTTGGCGTCCACCTAGACTGAGTTGCGAGGATAAGTATCGTGTGTCGTTCGCTTCACGGCTCCCCGAGCGCTGTCAAAATGTCGAGTTTTCGCCGCCTGTTGCAATCCTCAGATTCATTGGGTAAGTGTCCATAGTATTTAACGTGAAAATTTATGGGTACATTCAATCGATATAACAATCGCGGTTCATGGATCCGCTGGAGCATGGAATGAGTCACTAGTCGGCGCTTGTTTCAGCTTCGGCATCCGTCCCAGTTATAGCCAGGGGTTGACCTTCAGAGTCGTACGTGCGCAGGGGAAACATGCGAGCCTTCATATTTTCCCCTCTGCCGGCGATCATGAGATGGAGCTCTATCATGCCACCGCTCCGTACTGCGCGAGCGACGTCGCTGTCGCACCGCTCGCTCAATTGCGCCGCTGGTAACACCTCGATTTCGGCTCTCCCTTCGCTGTAGTCAAATCTGACATAAGTCAGTGCACCCTCATTTTCCCGCATGCACGCAATTTGACGCTCGAGAATTTCGCCCTGCAAGAGATGGTGGTCGTGACGCAGCAGAGCCTGTAGAAACGATCGGTCCCGCGAACGAAGCGGATCACTATTATCTGCTCTCATTGCACGTCAATATTAGAGCAGGTCGAGGTGGAAAGGCGTACCACGGTGCATAGCGCGCAGCTCTTTACAAGCATCGCGATGGGCTCCATCCTTCCAATCGAGAGCTTGGCAATCTTTTGAACAGTAGT